>JAVGWX010000001.1:170282124-170649624 GCA_036924085.1 Ariolimax columbianus
GAAAACACTGTCTGACGGTCAGGCGGAGGCAACTCGTCTCTTGCCTTTCGTGTCGCTTGTCTCCGTGCAGCTTCCTTGATTCTTGTCTGCTTCATATTCGTCGTGCCAGCTTTGTAACGTTTTATATGGCCATCCCAGCTCGCTTGCCTGACTCAAGACGCCGTAGAATATTTTCTTTGCAAGCCGTTTATCTGACATGAGGAGAGCATGGTCAGTCCATCTGCTAATTGCACAGAGTTGTGTAGATGATTATCATGCCATCCCAGGAAATAACTTCTACACCTGTGATCCTATCTTGCCTTTTTATGTTCAGCAGTTTCCTTAGGCACCCCAGATGAAAGTGGGCAAACTTCTTCGCATGTCAACTGTACACAGTCGAGATTTCACATGCGTACAGAAGAGTTGGTAGGACGGCTGTACACAGTCCAGGTTTCACATGCGTACAGAAGAGTTCGTAGAATAATTGTTGTATTAAGCTTGAATTTGGTAATGATCTTAATTCTTCTCAGGTCCCATGCTGAGGATCTTAGGTTTCCAAATGTTACACTTCCTTTGGCAATTCTCGAGTTTACTTTATCATCAATATGGACTGCTCTGGAGAGAGTACTGCAAAGATCGGCAAAGCGTTCCACCGACTTCAAATTCTGACCACTGATAGTTAAAGATGGCTCCCTGTGCTCAGTTCTTGAGGCTGCTTGGTGCATCATTTCAGTCTTACTGGTAGAAATGGTGATACCAATGTTATTGTAAGCCGCTGAAAACATGTCAACAGTACATTGCAATTCAGTCTCTGAATGGGCACTGAGAGCGCAGTCGCCAGCAAATAGAAGTATACATGAGCTCAATTTTTACTGTTCTTTTTGCACGCAGTCTCCTCAGATTAAAGAACTCACCGTCTATGCGATAGCGGGACTGACTCTAACATCACTACCCTTGAGTGCATCAGTGAGCATGGCAGCAAACATCATGCTGTAACGGGTAGAGGCTAGGATGCATCCTTTGCTTCACTAAAATTTGTAACCAAAAGGGCTCAGAGTATTCCCCATGGTCTTGAGCTCGATTATGTGCGACTAAAATCTGAACGCCAAATGTGAACCATTGTTGTAAGTAAAAACATTTATTTAGAAGAAATGCATACAAATGTTAATGAGGTCATGTTAAAAAGACAGAAAGGCTCGTCTGCCCACCACATGGGTGGTACTTATTTTGAGTGTATGAGATATCATAAATGGGTAGTACCTCTAGTGGCGGACATGTCGTGCCTTATTTTGGGTATTTTGTCAATTATTAGTCTTACCTGGCACTCAACTCTCATCTGTGACTCCACGTAGTTGCCAGTATGGGGCAGCCTCCAGCAACGGTCTCGATATGACCAGCTAAGCCAAGTGAGGGTAGCCGATGTGTCTAATAAACCAACGGTGATCTAGGGATTGTCTACCTAAGCATGTGAAGGCTAGATTCGGCGGACTGTGCGAAAGAACCACTGACTGGTGAACGGGCGATGTGGAACGTTTGGAGCAAGGTTAGACAAAAACGATCCCCTTGGTCGTCCACTGCATCCGGATTACTACTCCAGTTGTCTTGATCATATCTTGTCCCTCCTGGACAGTGCAAACACAAACCTGACAGAAGGACTGCCTTGATTGCTAGAGAACTGGACCGATACAAGAACGACATGGCTGTTTAGAGTGAAACTCGTAATTCTGGTGCTTGGCAGAAGATGATGCTGGGACATCTTCTGCAGCGCCAGGAAGTGTTGGCCTAGCTATAAAGTCAAAACTGGTAAAGAAGCTAACCAGCCTACCAAAGGGAATACATTGCCGGATAATGACACATCTCCCACTATGTGGTAAGACATCATCATCATAGACATCTCGGTCTCTTTAGACTCTGCGCGTGGCGCCATGTACGTGTTGTCCAGCTCTGTCGCTTGTATTTCGACAGTCTGCAATGGCTGTAAAGGCCGATCCGAAAGTGACAGTTCCTGCCACGTTATTACAACCATACTGGGGAAGCTGGCTTGCCTGTGGTAAGAAGGTGACAACAATTGTCAGTGTCTATGCGCCTACCATGACGAATCCTGATAATACCAAGGACAAATTTTATGAAGAGCTTGAGGCAGTAAATGCTACTGTGCCGAAGTCCAATGGGCTCAAAAGGCGTCTTCCAGGGTTCGCCAAACTATGCATCGAAGGCTCCGTTGGATGCAAGATTCATGGTTATGCAAGAAAGCTGATTAGATACATGTATTTGCAGACAGACATGATCTCAGAAACATTTACAGTGCACTCCGAAAAGTATTTTGCCCAAAAGCATCGGACCTTTTTTGAATGCAGATGGCAGTATCTTTATAACAGAGAGAAAGAAAATAATGGACGCTGAGCAGATCATTTTAGCAGTGTTCTCAACAGACACTTGCCAGTTACTGATGAGGCGATAAGACGTCTGCCACAAATATAAACTAATGAGACACTAGCCCACGGTCCTACTGTCCTACTGTCCCACTGTCCTACTGTCCCACTGTCCTACTGTCCAGGAAATACAGAAAGCCATCACCCTCCTCACTAGTGGAAAGGTTCCATATCCGACTCAAGTCCTGCCGACATCTACAAAGCTGGTGGACCCAGACTGACTGAGAAGCTGACCGGACTCTTCTGTAAAATGTCGAATCAGCAGAGTATTCCACAAGACTTCAAAGATGGATCCATTATTCATCTTTACAAGAGGAAAGGAAGTCGGCAAGTCTGTGACAAATAATGGAGATATCACTGCTTTGCGTTCCAGTAAATGCACTTGCAAGGATCCTACTAGACAGCATTTCGCATAACCTAGAACAAGGGCTACTTCAATTGAGTCAATGTGGATTCAGAAAAAAAGGACGAGGCACCATTGACATGATCTTTGCATCTAGACAAATACAGTAAAGGTGTTCAGAATAAAATGTCCACCTTCTCACCACATTTGTGGATTTAACTAAAGCTTTTGAAACTGCAAGTCATGACGACTTATGGAAGCTCATGGCCAAATTTGGATGTCCCACTGACTTCCTTGACTCCACGCCATCTTGTTTTACTTATTGTTAGACATCTTTTAAGACATTATATGACAGTCCTGAGTTTACTGTACAGATTGCAACATGGACTGAGTTTACTGTACAGATTGCAACATGGGCTGAGTGTACTGTACAGATTGCAACATGGGCTGAGTGTACTGTACATATTGCAACATGAGATCAGTGTACTGTACAGATTGCAACATGGGCTGAGTGTGCTGTACAGATTGCAACATGGGCTCAGTGTACTGTACAGATTGCAACATGGATGAGTGTGCTGTACAGATTGCAACATTGTCTGAGTGTACTGTACATATTGCAACATGTGATGAGTGTACTGTACAGATTACAACACGGGCTGAGTGTACTGTACAGATTACAACATGGGTTGAGTGTACTGTACATATTGCAATATGTACTGGGTGTACTGTACAGATTGCAACATGGATGAGTGTAATGTACAGATTACAACATGGGCTGAGTGTACTGTACATATTGCAACATGTACTGGGTGTACTGTACAGATTGCAACATGGATGAGTGTACTGTACAGATTACAACATGGGCTGAGTGTAGGATTCTATTTTGCAAATTATAACATATATTGAGTGTACTTTACAGATAATAACATATACTGAGTGTACTGTACAGATAATCACAGTTACTGAGTGTACTATACATGCTATAACATGTACTGAATGTAATGAGTGTACTGTACAGATTATAACATGTAGTGAGTGTACTATCATATTATAACATGTAGTGAGGGTATTGAGTGTGCTTTACAGATTATAGCATGTACTGGGTGTACTGTATAGATGTTAACTTGTACTGAGTGTACTGTACAGTGTTACTTTGTGTTGGAGGTTTCAGTCGTGACCGTTGGATGAACTTGCTGACCAGACGTTGGAAATTGAACATAATACGACAAGACCTATGGGATACAATTCTGGTCTGCAAAGACTTGCCTGTGTAATGGAAAGTCAATGACTAACAGCTATCAAAGTAGATAGCCAGGTAATTCAATAGAACATTTCCAGTCGAACTGTTGTCATTAACAGTATGGCTTTGGGCGATCACGTGTCTCCAAATTGTCATCTCGCTAGGAATGTTACCCTGTTCCTCTTTTGATCTTATCCGCGTGCCATTAGAATGACCAGAATTCGATATCTCTTTCTCCTGTTCTGTCGTGTCATGGGACAATAATATTGCACATTTTCAATTGTTGTATTTTATTATTTTTCTAAATCGTTTTTAGACATTTTGGTCATTTGATAAGTGAAGTACAGTACGGTCATTGGTCATCAGGTTGTCTGAGATAAATCAGGTGCATAAACGTCTTTGTTCATCAGGTATCAGTTTGTCTGAGATAAGTTAAGTGCATAACCGTAATTGTTCATCAGGTATCATGTTGTCTGAGATTAGTGAGGTGAAGAAACGTCATTGTTCATCAGGTATCAGGTTGTTTGAGATAAGTTAGGTGCAGTACGGCCATTGGTCATCAGGTTGGCTGACATAAGTTGCTTTTTTTTTTTTTTTTTTTTTTTTTTTTTTTTGCGTTTGTCTTATTTATCTATTCCCCAAGACGGTGTGAGTTGTACAGTGGTTTTTATTTTGCGCCTGTCGTCCTAGTGCATCCGACTTCAGTGTGCATTTAATTGAAGGGTCTGCTTCCTCCTGCATTTTCTAAGGGTTTGCATCCCCGGGGTAACGGCCGGTGCTGTGATGGGGATCCAACCCAGCACGTTCGGTTGTCAGCCGTGTCACTTAACCACTAGCCCACGCCGTTCCCTTGCCTGAGATAAGTGAGGTTCTGTATGGACATTGGTCATCGGGTTGACCTGACTATTTGATAGGTGAAGTGTCGTATAGTCATTTGTCATCAGGTTGACCTGACTATTTTATAGGAGAAGTGCAGTATAGTCATCTGTCATCAGGTTGACCTGACTATTTGATAGGTGAAGTGTAGTATAGTCATTTGTCATCAGGTTGACCTGACTATTTGATAAGTGAAGTGCAGTATAGTCATTTGTCATCAGGTTGACCTGACTATTTGATAGGTGAAGTTTAGTATAGTCATCTGTCATCAGGTTGACCTGACTATTTGATAGGTGAAGTGTAGTATAGTCATTGGTCATCAGGTTGGCTGAGATAACTGAGGTGTAGTATGGTCAACAGGTTTGCTGAGATAACTGAGGTGTAGTATGGTCAACAGGTTTGCTGAGATAACTGAGGTGCAGTAGGGTCAAGAGGTTTGCTGGGATAACTGAGGTGCAGTATGGTCAACAGGTTTCCTGAGATAACTGAGGTGCAGTATGGTCAAGAGATTGGCTGAGATAACTGAGGTGCAATATGGTCAAGAGGTTGGCTGGGATAACTGAGGTGCAGTATGGTCAACAGGTTTGCTAAGATAAGTAAGGTGTAGTACGATAATTGGTGATCAGATTGGTAACCTCATTATATAAAATATAATGCTTAAGAAATTGCCAACACAACAGCATACAATGCATGGGAGATCAATTCATTGATGGACTTGTACTTCTTGAGAACTATACTGATATTGGTATCACTGCTAACTTTGGAAAGAGTACACTCAACTGTTGCTTCGGATTGTCAAATTGAAGAGCTTTAACGTAATGTCTATTACACAATGACAACACATGCCTCGCCTTTGCTACTAGGGAATCTAGAATCATAATACTCCACCATTTCTCATCACAATTTGTCAATGTTTGCCTCCCCTCTCGATGGTTGCTAGTAACGGAGAAGATTGTTGGATAATCACTTAATGTTTGCTGATGTGAGGAGTGTCTGAAGGTCTCTTAACGTTTGCTGATAACGGGGAGGACTGTCTGTTAATCTCTTAATGTTTCCAAGTTTGGGGAGGACTGTCTGATAATGTCTTAATAGATGTCTTACAGTAACCAAAAACAATGAAAAGATGGCGTGAAGCCAAGAAAGTCACACATGAGTGGACATGAGGGTGTGTGGCATGTGAAAATCAAGATGATGGTGTCAGAACATGGTGAATATTTATAGAGAGAAAATCACAATGCGATCGGATAGAGTCATCAGATATTAGAACTGAATCTACAAATTTACTATTCTGTTTTAGACCAATCCATTGCTTATCAAGATCAATAGAGAAATTACGGATTGTGATCGATTAAAGTTTGAACTCGGAATGTGGAGTATTTTTGTAAGTAAAAGCAAATAACTTTAGTGGAAATACATAAAAATGTTAATGAGGTCATGAACAAGTGGCACAAAGGCTGGTCGACCGACGACATCATAATTGGATTATATGTTTGTATATAGCAATGAGAGACAACAGTCGGACACACAACTCCAATTATGTAGTGTTCTCAATCAGTTTTATTTTTACGTGCCTTTTTTTAAAAGCATTCATTGTTTAAGAATTTCATTTACATTCACGTTTTCTATTGTTCAGTTGCTGTCTACAGCCTTAATTTTGTTGTTAATTTAACTGTATGGTCTAAGTCTCCGTTTCACTCAACATGAAGTTTAGGGTGACCTTTGAAGCAAACCCCTAGCAGGAAGCCTGCACCAAAGTACTGACTTGTGCTACTGCACTGTGGTTTATGTAGCAATTCAGTTTGCATGATGAGGAAGCTGTCCTTCCTTAGTTGTCTTGTATGACATTCTTGAAATGTTATAGTGGTCCTACACACATACATACACATACATTTACAAACACACCCACACCCTACACTGCCTTGTCCACACTACCTTCACCACACCTTTCCCACCCTCCATCAGAATTGCTTCATGCTTACATGGAACAAAAACTCAACTTGTCTGTTTTTAAAGATTGTACCGAAATTAAAGAAACAAATACTCATAAATGAGTTTGAGTAGCATACAAGATAGAGACACAGGGAACAAAAATGTCAACAGAGTAGATATTAAAGAGTTATACTACAGAAATACTCAAACATAATAAAACAATTTTAAAAAACCTTTAATATCAATACAGATTAAATGCTTGATAAAGATTATCAACAATTAGATCTACAATATTTCAATAACAAACATATATGTCACATGACAATGTGAACGTCATTGAAAATGGTGAATGCTAAAATAGCTTTCAACGGTTGAACTGTAAATAAACGCTTGTCATACTTAC
Organism: Ariolimax columbianus; assembly: GCA_036924085.1. Classification (NCBI taxonomy): domain Eukaryota; kingdom Metazoa; phylum Mollusca; class Gastropoda; order Stylommatophora; family Arionidae; genus Ariolimax; species Ariolimax columbianus. The sequence goes on from JAVGWX010000001.1 coordinate 170,289,327, forward strand.
AGGACACAAGTATCGTATGCTGTGGACATGAAGACATGTGATATCTGTAAAAGGAAGTGAAGTCTGCGGCTTTGGATGTAACTTGATGCAGACAATCATAAATAAAATTAAAAACCTTTCTCAGAATAAACTTAAATAGCGAGAGCCTAAGTTCAGAGAGACATGATTCACCACCCTGACCAACAAACAATGGCTACGATTATACCAAACCAAACAATAATTATATTTTAATCTAGATGGTGCACACTAAATAAATAATTTAGACGAAATATGTTATTTATCATAGAACATTTAATCACCACACATATTTGAGAAGTCTGTGAATTGATTGGTTAATGGAGCGGCGCTGAAAATAGATATCAAAATTGGGTCAACTGTATACACACTTCTGTGATTTCAGAAACATAGTTATTGAAAGCATAATCTATTTTTCCACGCGGTATTAAGACATAACAATGCACAGCGACAAACAAACTTGTCATGTGATTCTGATAGACATTGAATATGACATCTTCAAGATATAATAGTAAGATTTCGATTTCTAAAACTCACATCGTTCATATCATAGTCAAAAGTAGCAGCGAACAATTCACAAACTCCATAAATTCGAAGAATTAGAATTGAGATTGCATGCACATTAAATCAATCATTGACAATCATGAATGATATGAGAATGTTTGTACATAAAGTAAATGTTATAAAGAATGGTTGACGCGAAATGTTGGCCTCAAGAACTATTTAGTCAATGAAGTATGAGACTAAACATAGGCATATAATAGGGTGCCATTGAAGATGTAGTCAAAGGGGAGAGTTGGGGTCAGGAAAGTGTGAAATCGGTAGTGGAAAAGCAAAAATAAAAATTATAAAGCAAAAGCAAAAATTGGATAAAGAACAAAATAACAAACTAAAATGTTTTTATACAAATGTGTGAATCATAGTAAATAAAAGAAAAGAATTGAAACTGTATGTAGAAGAATAAAAACCACATGTAATAGGGTTAACAGAATCATGGACATAAGAGGACATTGCAGACAGAACTTGAAATAGAGGAATGTTAAGGAAAGATAGGATAGTTGGAGATGAGACAATACTAAGGAAGGTGGCGTTTTATTATACTGTAAACTTCAGTTAATATAACTATCAAAGGTGATTTATCGTTTAGCAACAAAAATTAAAGTGTATGGGGAGAAATACAAAGTGAGAGTTAAAAAACGGGGGTTGAAGTATACTACAGATGTCCACCAAGTCAAAAAGAGAAGATGGAAAGTTGATTAGTAGCATAGAAAAGGCAAGTGCAAGGAACTTATTATTAATGGGGGATTTCAACTTTCCAGAAATAAAATGGGATATGGCAGAAGCACTTGTCGAGTCAAACCCGTTTGTTAAGTGCATAACTGACAATTTGTTATTCATCATGCAGAAGCAGCTATCAAATGTAAAAATACACTCGACCTAGCTTTTACTGCAGAGGAAAATATGATTGAAAACGTTACCGTTACGAAACTGATCATCCGTAGGGATCTTATAGCAGGGAAAGAAGAAAGCATAAACACGCGAACATACGACTACTCTAAGGCAGATTTTAAGAAGATTAAAGAGGCAGCGAGCCACATAATCTGCAGAGATATTGTCTGAGGAGCAGGTATTGAACAAGAGTGAGAGAATTTCGAAACAGTTCTACAAAAGCTTAAAGAGGAATGTGTTCCATGTAGGGAGGTAAATCCTAAGCGTAAAAAGTGCACAACTATATTCGCAGTTAAATGTAGAAGAGATAAAAATAAAGGAACAGCACTTAAAATATAGAAATAGGTAAATCAAAAGAAACATTTAAAATATTTGGACAAGCAAAACATTGTTCAGAAAGTGAATAAAACAGAAAAAATACACTTAAAAAAACACTTCCTCATAGGATCAAGACTGACAGTAAAAGCCTCTTTTCTTATGTTAGAAATAAACAAAAAAACGAAAGAAAAAGTAGGCTAACACATAGACAGTACAGGAAAAATAGTAAGTAAGAATAGGGAGGCAGCCAATCTACTCAATCAGTATTTTTGCGCAGTCTGCGCAAAAGAGGACTGCTCTAAGATCCCAAAGACTATAGATATTTTCCAAAGAGAAATGGATACAGCATGATAAAGATCAATCTGTATTACAGAAGAAATAGTTTTTTTTAAATTGGAGGGGTTGAAAGTGGAAAAAACTCCAGGTCAAGATGGTATTCATCCAAAATTGCTGTTTGAAATTAGAGACCAACTAGCAAAATCATTGCCTATATTATGTTATCAATCACTTGCAAAGGGCATTGTTCCGCGGGATTGGAAAGATGCAGGAGTGATTCCCTTATTCAAAAAGGCAATAAATCAGATCCAGCAAATTATACACCGGTGAGTTTAACGAGCATAGTCTGTGAATTGTTAGAGTAAATAATCAAAGAAAACATTGTAATGCATTTAGACAAATGTAATCTAATTAGAAATAGTCAGCATGGGTTTACTAGAGAGAGATCGTGCTTAACAAATCTATTAGAATTCATGGAGGAGGTTATACAAATGATAGACTGAAGGTAGCGATCTGGCAAATGGAGTTTAATGTAGATATATGTACAGTCAGCCACATGGGTAGATCCAATTTGAAACATCATTACAGAATGGGCGAGAACAATATTAGAAAGATAGAAAAGGAAAGGGACGTAAGGGTTATAATAGATCATACAGGTAAAGGGGGTGAGCAAGTCTAAGTAGCAGTGGGAAAACAAATGCAATGTTCGGTATTATATACAGAAATATTAAATATGAGAGCAAGGAAGACATAGTCAAACTGTATAAAACTTTAGTTTGTCCTAGATTGGAGTACTGTGTACAGGTGTCCAGTCCTTATTGTAGAGGAGATATAAAAATGCTCGAAAGGATACAAAAAAAGAGTTACAAAACTGATAGTTTAATTCCAGAATTCCAGTTATGTGAAAAGACTCACAAAAACCGTCCTATAGAGTCCATAAATAAGAAGAATTCGAGGAGACTTAATACGGGTGTATAAGATAATTAAAGAAACGGATAAATTATACTGTAACAGGTTTTTTCAAGAAACAGCCGCCTACAAGAATAAGAGGGCATAGCTACAAATTAGTTAAAGAAAGGTCCAGATTAGATATTAGAAAATAAATTTTTAGTCAGAGAGTGGTGAATGCTTGGAATGTATTGCCACAGGAAGTAGTGGAGGCAGAGACAATTATTGCATTTAAGAATAGATTGGATGCGCATAGCATTTAGAGCAAGGAAATATTAATGAAACTGGTAAGTCTTCTGCAAAGTCTTCAAAAGCAGTATATGAAGACTTTAAATTAAGTTCAAACAATTGTGTTTTCAATATCCTGTCTTGATGTGTTGCAGGCTACCAAGCTACCAATGGGTACCTAACTGAAGGTTAACGATACCATGCGATAAGGAAGATAAAAGTGATAGTGGCACCTTTCCACTAAAATGTGATACCTTGTACATCCACGACTCCAAATTTCTAACACCTTATCCTTGAAGGCAATGTCTGCTATGAGACTACCTTTCACCGGCAGTCTGTGGTGTCCGTTTTGTGTTTTTGAAAGGTAGACATTTATCTTCTACTACATCAAGATCATTAAGCTGCTCATCACATTTCTCGTGTCCTTTTGTTTCTCTACCATCTTCTGTTTGCATTAGTCATTCTTCTAACCTCGGATGCAAGAAAGATACAATGACATTTTCTGGAGACAAACGCAAATGTTCACATTTAGTAAACCAGCTCACTTACATTTTAATCGCTTCATGTCAGAAGCATATGGCTTTCTTGAAAATGCAGCATCCATTCAAATGCAGATTCAATTTAGTTGTAGCCTGAAGTTGACACTGCACTAATCTCGGATAGAATCCTTGTGAGCGAGCGCTATATAAACCCCGCAGGCTGTGCCTCAGCAATTGATTTCTCTGAGACCTTGAAATTAGAATTGGTTCAAGCAAATCAATTCTTGGACGTCTATTATTTGTGTCCAGATCATGACTGACCTTGCTAGCCAGTAATCACAAATTCATTGACCTCATCGCTTGCTAATCGCCTGTCTGTCAAACATAGAATGTTTTTGCTCTCTTAGTTCGAAAAATGTCTGTGATGGGTCTCGTTTTCTCCATCTTCTGAATAGAAACTAGACATCTGATTCTTGAGACGTCTGGTTAGGACACGTATATAAGAACAACGATAACAAATACTGACTTTAGTCAAAGATGGCTGCTAAACTTAGAATAACTACTAAAAGCTAGTAGTATTTGAATGTGTAAGAATGATCAGTGTTCAAAAAGAAATAATATTTAAGGATTATCAGTTCTTTAAGAAAAATAATAAGTAAGGACTTTCTTCTCAAATAGCGAAAACATGTACCGTTAGTCTGATATCACGGGGAAATAACGTGATAGAATTGTCAGTTCTCAAAAAGAGAAAACATGTGTGCTTTTTTCCATCTTGGAATCCATCCATCACATGCTGAAGAGGGGATCATCCGTGCGGTGGCATGCCTGAAACTTGTCTGGTTTCTATCAAGGAGGTTTTTGCTTTCCAGCCACTAATATAGTCTGCTGCTTACCATTCTTTCAACCACTTTACCTAAACATGAGGTGAGCGACACAGGTCTATAGCTTCCAGGTGGTCCTGGTTGTTTCCCTTTCTTCAGTATGGGTTTGATAGTTGCTGACAGCCAAATTGATAGCAACTGTCCTTCGTCATATGTTCTGTTGATAAACCATACAATTATCTTTTGCGAATTTGGTTTTAATTTACGTATCATCTCATTTTTAACTTTATCTGGTCCTGTCGCACAATTTTTTACCAGTTTCCTCGTCGTCATGCTCAGTTCTTGTAAATTGAAGTGATTCTTAAAGGCAGCTACATTGGTGCAATCGATGTTAAAGGAATCATTTAAAATTGCTTTATCTAGCAGCTTTCTTGGTTGCGCTTCATTTATTCAAGCGTAAGATTTGTTAAAGATCTCAGCTTTTTTTGGTTTCTGATATTATTTCCTTGAATGCCAACAAGCAAAAAAGAAGCCATGGGTGACCAAAGAAATTCTAGACCTTTGTGATGGAAGGTCACTGAAAAACCAAAATCACCCATCTGAGGAGGTCGGCAGATATAAAGAGGTCAAGATGAGAGAGGCGAAAGAAGCGTGGATATGTGTGCAATGTACAAACATCGAAGAGAGACTAAACAGAAATGACGCCAAAGGAGCATACAAGGTTGTCAAAGAACTGGTAACACCAAGACAAGGCAGGAACTTTATGATCCAGGATAAAAACGGCAAGTGCCTTATTGAGGAAAATGACGTACTGGTACGATGGATAGAGTGCTGTTCCGAGTTATATAACTATGAGGGACGAAACGAACAGGAGAAAACAATCCCTCCAACAACAACAACTTTAGAGGATAACTAACTGATAACGAAGGAAGAGATAACTGCAGGGGTAAAGACACTGAGAAGAGGGAAGGCGGCCGGCGGGGACAATATGCCAGCAGAGCTCTTACAAGCAGGTGGAGCGGTGGTGGTGGAGAGGTGGTGGTGGTGGAAGGTCTGATACACAACTGCAACAAAATATGGGAGACAGGAAACTGGTCGGACTAATAAACAAAATCAATAGTTATACCGTTACATAAGTCTGGAAAACTAAGGCTGTGCCAAAATTATAGAACAATAAACCTCATCAGCCACCCTAGCATGGTAATGCTTAGATTAATCCTCGACCGATTGAAACCTCAGGCAGAGAACATCATTGCCGAGGAGCAAGCAGGGTTCAGACAGGGAAGAAGCACTATAGAACAGCTATTTAATTTAAGGCTGCTAAGCGAGAAATATATAGAACAGCAGCAAAAACTGTATTATGTGTTTGTTGATTTCAAGAAGGGGTTTGATAGGGTATGGCATAAAGCGCTATGGGCAACTATGAGGATGTATAAAATCAACGGAAATATTATAACGGTCCTTGAACACCTGTATGACAAGGCGTCCAGCGCAGTTCTTGTGAATGGGAGCGGAGGAGACTGGTTTCGCACATCAGTTGGTGTGAGACAGGGGTGTGCACTCTCTCCAACTCTTTTCAATATATTCTTTGAGGGAATTATGAGTAAACCACTTGGAGATCACATTGGTACTGTCAAGATAGGGGAGCAGAACGATTACCAATCTTCGTTTTGCATATGATATCGACAGGTTGACGGGTTCAGAAGCATAACTCCAGGAATGGGTCAGAATGAAACAGCTCTTGACTTTGGTATGGAGATAAACGCTGGAAAGACAAAATTAATGACCAACTCAATTAATGGACCAATCTCCGACCAGAAGAGGCACAGGCAGCGGCCGCTGACAGAGAAGGGTGGCGTCGTGTTGTGAGGATATCTTTATGTGTGCCCCAGTTACCGGTTACGGGATGACATGACCTGGCCTGATATTAATTCGTCTCCAGATTCTCTGGCCAGGAGTGTTGGATTTGACTTTCTCTTGTTCCGTTCAAGGTTGCTCAATAATCTCCACACTTTGTTCCTTTCTGTTTTTACATCTAGCTTGCTACAATGCTTTCTCCAAGTCTCCCGCTTGCTTTGTTTAGTGACATATCTTACTGTTGCTGCCCATCTATAGTAATTTTTTTGTATTTAGGGTATTTTGATATTTTCTACGTTTTTTCTGGCCTCTCACCTCTCTTAGAAGGCTGCCTCCCAGCTCTGGGTTCCAGTACGGTTTATATTTTCCTGTACGTGCTCTGTGGGATGCATTTCCATTCAGCTGTTGAGATAGTGGCACATATGTTGTATTAATGGAGACTGTGGTTTTTTCACGTGGATCATCCGGTAAATATTTACCCTAATCTCTGCGCAGTGTGTGGAGACACCCATGTACAGTAGCGCACACTTTAAAAATACCTTAGCAGTTGGAAATCGAAAAAGAGTACACCTAACGACCGCTGCTCTGGCAAAATTCAAGTTAAAAATCTACTCAAATTATTCTAGGGATATTCGCCCCACAGAGAATATGTCGCATAAAAGGGCACTGTTTGGCTATAAGTTGTGGCTTGGTTATGTGGTTAGCGGGTCGGCTTAGATGGCGCCTGACATTCTACGAGTCTACCCTGCTCTAATTTACTTTTCCACCTCCACCGGTCTCAAAAATAGGCGATCGAATATTCCAGGGGCTAACAGATGCTGGCATTGACCTGACGAGCCACCAGTGCATTTACCCCTCCCACACAAAAAATACGAAACAAAGGAGGTCACAGCTCCTCACGACGTCTAACGACATAAGTGGACTGAAGACAGATAGATAGATAGATAGATAGATAGATAGATAGATAGATAGATAGATAGATAGATAGATAGATAGATAGATAGGTAGGTAGGTAGGTAGGTAGGTAGGTAGGTAGACTCAAGTTCAGGTAGACACATTTTGGACGCTGTACTGCAGTAAATGTTATGTAGTATATTTTTTGTGTTATCCTTGCTCCATAACTTTATTGTTTGATGGTCAATATCATCCACATGAGTGTTGGTTACAATGGCTTGTGTATCATTCCTGATCAGGGTCATAATGGCTTGGCACTTGTTGCATTCGCACTTATACTGTATAAAGTCCGTGATGTTAATTTGTTTTTGTGGAAGTATTGTTTCCTGGTGGAGGGCTATACGGTTTTGAAATGTGTATGTAGAATTGTTACTTGGGTATATTATAAAGAAGTTTGTAATAGTGGTACTTGGGTATACCATACAGACGTTAGCAATAGTGGTACTTCGGTATACCATACAGAAGTTAGCAACAGCATTGACACCACTCACATACGACATTGTCATCACTCAAAAGAATAAATTCTTTGCAATTAGAAAACTATTATCGTCACTACTCAAAATACTACATTATCAGAAATACAAATACTGCATTGTCAATCACTGAAACGATTATACTGTCAATCACTGAAAAAAATTACGTAGATAATCACTGAAACGATTACATTGTCAATGACTGAAATGATTATATTGTCAATCACTGAAATGATTATATTGTGAAATAATTAAACGCTTACATTGTCAACCAATGAAACGATTGCATTGTCCATCAATGAAACGATTACCTTGTCAATCAGTGAAACGATGACATTGTCAATCAGTGAAACGATTACATTGTCAATCAGGGAAACGATTACATTGTCAAGCACTGAAACCACTACATTGTCAATCCCTGAAATCATTACATTGTCAATCACTGAAACCACTACATTGTCAATCCCTGAAATCATTACATTGTCAATCACTGAAACCACTACATTGTCAATCCCTGTAACCACTACATTGTCAATCACTGAAACCACTACATTGTCAATCCCTGAAACCACTACATTGTCAATCACTGAAATCACTACATTGTCAATCCCTGAAATCACTACATTGTCAATCACTGAAACTACTACATTGTCAATCACTGAAATCACTACATTGGCAATCACTGAAACGATTACATTGCTAATAACTCAACTTAACGTTTTTGTATTGGTTTAGAAGACTCTCCATTGTCTGTATACAACCAGTTCCATTTACATGACCTTGCTCTAAAACCTTTTCGCATCCTATATATTCTTAAAAGCATTAATTGTCCCTGCCTCCACTACTTCCTGGGGTAATGCATTCAAGGCATTCAACACTCTCTAACTAAAAAAAATATTTCCTAATATCTAATCTCTACCTTTCTTTAGTTAATTTGTAGCTATGCTCTCTTGTTTTTGTAGGTGGTTGTGTTTTGAAAAACACGTTAAAGTCTAATTTATCCGTTCCTTTGATTATCTTTTAAACTTGTATTGTCGCCTCGAATCCTTCTCTTTTCTGGACACTGTAGGCCCGTTTTCTGAGTCTCCTCATAACTGTAATTCTGGAATCTCACTATCAGAGTTGTAACTCTTTTTTTGTATTCTTTCCAGCATGTCCATAGCCCTCCTACAATAAGGACGCCATACCTGTACACAGTACTCCAATCTAGGTCTCACTAATGCTTTATGCAGTTTGACTATCACTTCCTTGCTCTCATGTTTAATATTTCTTTATATCATTTTATTTGCCTTTTTCACTGCTACCTGGACTTGCTCACTTACCTTACCTGTATGATCTATTATAACCCCTAGGTCCTTTTCCTTTTTTATCTTTCTAATATTGTTCTCGCACATTCTGTAATTATTTTTCAAATTGGATCTACCAATGTGGATGACTGTACATTCAACTCCATTTGTCAGCTTGCAGATAATTCTAGAATTTTATCTAAATCCGAATTCAATATATCCACTTCTGCTTTAGATGAAACACTACTGCATTGTTTTGTGTCATCGGCGAATTTTACAATCATGGATCCCACATCAAAGTCCAAATCATGTGTATATTTCCAAAAACAAAATTGGTCTCAAAACAGAGCCCTGTGGCACTCCATGTTTTACTTCACACGACTTAGTCCTCCTTATTCATGCCCATCCTCTGCCTTCTTCCCGTTAACCAATTTTCAATCCATTTGGCAACTTCCCCACCTATTCCATGTGATTTTAACTTTCTAAATAATCTATGATGTGGTACTTTATCACAGGCCTTTGCAAAATCTAGATAAATAGCATCCACTGGCTCCCGATTATCCCATTTTACTAACCTCCTCCATGAATTCCAGTAGACATTTGTTAAGCACGATGTCCCTCAAGTAAACCAATGCTGACTGTTTATAATTAGATTAAACGTGTTTAAATGCATTACAATGTTTTATTTGATTATTGACTATCACAATTTCTAGACTATGCTCTTCAAACTCATCGGTCTATAATTTGCTGGCAAATTTGTTTTGCCCTTTTAGAATAAGGGATTCACTCCGGCATTTTTCCAATCCCGTGGAATAATTCATTTTGCAAGTGATTGAGAACATAATATAGCCAATTGTTTTGCTAGTTTGACTCTAATTTCAAACAGCGATTTTGGATGAATACCATCTTGACCTGGACATTTATCCACTCCCAACCCCTCCAATATAACAAAAAATTATTTCCTCTGTAATAGATTATTCTTAATGTATAGACTCTTGGATCTTGGATCAGTCCTCTTTTGTGTAGACTGTGCCAAAGTACTCATTAAGTAGATTAACTGCCTCCCTATTCTCACTTATTATTTTTCCTGTGCTGTCTATGAGAGGACCTAATTTGTCTTTCGTTCTTTGTTTTTTTCCAACATATAAAAGAAGCTTTAACTATCAGTCTTGATCCTCTGAGCTATTTAATTCTAATTAATCTCTAAATAATCACTAAAATGACTACATTGTCAATCACTGAAACCACTACATTGTCAATCACTGAAACCACTACATTGTCAATCACTGAAACCACTACATTGTCAATCACTGAAACCACTAAATTGTTAATCACTGAAATGACTACATTGTCAATCACTGAAACCACTACATTGTCAATCACTGAAATCACTACATTATCAATCACTGAAACGATTATATTGTCAATCACTGAAACCATTACATTGTCAATCACTGAAACCACTAAATTGTCAAACACTGAAACGATTATATTGTTAATCACTGAAACCACTACATGGTCAATCACTGAAACTACTACATTGTCAATCATTTTACTATATTTTCGTGTCTCAAAACGCTAAACTAACAGCCTCTAAAATGCTAGATTAACAGAGCTCAAAAAACTGTTCAATTCTCAGCACTTAAAACATTGACAGCTCTCACATTTGGCAGAGAAAAGGAAATCGCACATTAACTGAAGCTTCATTCAAATTGCCGAACGTTTTAGCACTTTATGTTGCCTGTCTTTCTGTTACATTGTTCTCATGTAACCTTTCTAATTAACATCTGGTTTATATATTGCGTGTCGAACAATTATTACTGATGCACGTTTTTCTGTGTCTGTGTCCATGATTTATTTTTCAACCGTCCGCCTTCACTCTACGTCACTTCCTCTGCTCTATTTCATTGAATGTCATTTTGGTTGGCAGGAACAGAATTGAAGCACCATTATGGGATGCACGCGAGAATAGAGTGACGTCCCACCCGAATGACCAGGCAATGAAAAAACAACAACCTGGTCTAAGGGCATTAAGTGGTAGGGTCACAGTTTTACGTGAGTGATGAGGATATTTGTGTCTTTCGCGAGTGTCTTCATTCAGGATTTCTTAAATCTCGATATTATTGCATTTCAACCCGTGACAATTAGGGCTTCATTTACTCTGTTATAAAGAATCCGTTTCACTGCACCTCAGGCAGATCCGTATTGCTGTGTATCTAAGAAAATGGTGATATTTGTTTATCATAGTAGTGATACAATAATGGCTCAGACATTCCACTATATTAGTAATAGTATGTTATCGCTTCATGCTTAGTGTTATTTCATCAATTGAGACGCGTCTATGTACATTTTATAATTGGAAAAGGGATATTCAATGGTTTAAGCTAAGGCGATAATGTATGCATTAATAGTGCACCCTCTGTCTGCGTTAATAAACCAGACATGAGCTGGAATGGAGGTAGAAGGTACAAGAATGAAGAGAACAAAGAATGGCTGCGAAGAGCACTGGAAGAAAAGGCAACTGGTCTCAGGAGTATAGCTCAAGAAAACGTGTGTCAGTAGCCATCAGCTAGAAGTGGTGTGGCAGCACTTCGAGAGCACATTCCTGGGGAGGGACAATTCATGTGAAGTTAAGAAATGTGAGATTTCCAAAATAATAGATACAGTTCCAGCTCACAGGCTGGGCTTATGAGAGGGGGGGGGGGGGGGTGCAGGTTGTACATTTTACCAAGGTCATGGGCCCGGCATCCAAAGGATACACCGAAACCTTTATATCACATTTCTGCACTACTAATACTACTACTACTACTACTACTACTACTGCTACTACCCCTACTACTACTGATGCTGATGCTATGATTATTATACACGTTGTTACTACTACTACTATTGCTGATCTACTACTACTACTACTACTACTACTACTACTACAACTGCTACCACTACTAATACTACTAATACTACCACTACTACCAATACCGCTGATGTTGCTACTACTACTAATACTATTACTAATGCTACTACTTCTACGATTGTTGTTACTATTAATATTAGTTTATTACTACTCCGACTGCAAATACTATTAATACGACTGTTACTAATATTAATACTTCGGTACGTATCCCTTAATTCACACCAAACAGAGTTCCTGGGTTCCCATAATACGTAGTTGACAGCTGATGATTGTAGCGGGACATTCCATTTTTGGTTACGGGGAGGACAGGTCGATATCATTTTCTTTTAAATAAATAAGTAAAAACTCAGAAAAAGATGGTCATATCCAGTTTCGCGCCCAATCTTCTGGAACAATTTGAGGTCCTAAATAGAAGCAGAAATAATTTTTCTGGCAAGCAGATTGAAATAATTGATGACCAAACATCACAATCGTAATTAATGACGTGGCCAGAATAGAACAATATCGCCAAGAATTACGCTGAAGGCGTCCAAACAACTTACTTTGATGCGTCGATGCCACATAAACTCGCACATGTGCAAACAAAGCATATTCATGTGCCCAATTTGTGCTTGTCCTTTACAGTTTGATGATTTAAATTACTTTTCTGTGACGTCACTACCCCAAAATCCGGTGCCTAAAATAATATGAATACTACCACTAATGTGAAAAAGTCATGTCGTTACGTAAACTTAAAGGGGTTAAAAGTTCACCTGCTTCTTTGTTCTTTCCGAAGACTTCTCCTAAGCTAGAAAATTAATGAACCCAGTAAATTCAGGAAAGCCAGTTCAGGCCTAGGATGAATCAGTACTTATCGGTACCAGCCGGAATCGATCATTACGTATCGGAACCAGCCGGAATCGATCATTACTTAGCGGTACCAGCCGGAATCGATCATTACTTAGCGGTACAGCCGGAATCGATCAGTACTTATCGGTACCAGCCGGAATCGATCAATACTTAGTGGTACCAGCCGGAATCGATCAGTACTTAGCGGTACCAGCCGGAATCGATCAGTACTTATCGGTACCAGCCGGAATCGATCAGTACTTAACGGTACCAGCCGGAATCGATCAATACTTAGCGGTACCAGCCGGAATCGATCAGTACTTAGCGGTACCAGCCGGAATCGATCAGTACTTATCGGTACCAGCCGCAATCGATCAGTACTTAACGGTACCAGCCGGAATCGCGGATTAAGCCATTATACATAACAGAGACGAAAATAGCAGGTAGATTGATTGATTGACATGAAGCATAATTTCAGGGTGGCGAGAAAGCTAGGAGACCAATGCAAATGAAATGTTCTACATATGTATTTAATTGCACAAACATGAGATTAGAAAGAAAGAAATGTCACAGAGAAGAGTACCATAGAGGTCGTACTGTGTGACTTTTTCCAGCAGGTTTTTTAAATTATAAATGATCTCACCAAAATGTATTCTCATACATCAAGAGCCTAAACAATGAGAACCAAAGAGAAGAAGAGAAAGATGGAAAATGGTGTCAACAAAAATGAATCCGTTTGGTATAAGTGAAGCTTCCAACAATTTCTCTTTGAATTGAAAGCAAGAAGAGACTGTTAAAGACCTCCTTCCAAAACAAGGAACATGTTATATAGATAATCATGCACAGCATTCTGATGAAATGAAATATTTGTAGTACAAAATGTCAACTACGTGGTACAAAATACCAGATGTCTGGTACAAAATGTCAACTGTGTGGTACAAAATGTCAGATGAGTGGTACAAAATGTCAGATGGGTGGTACAAAATGTTAGATCTCTGGTACAAAATGTTAGAACTCTGGTACAAAATGTCAACTGTGGGGTAAAAAATGTCAGATATGTGGTACAAATCTCAGATGTGTGGTACAAAATGTCAGATTTGTGGTACAAAATGTCAGATGTAGTGTACGCAATGTCAGATGTGTGGTACAAAATGTCAACTGTGTGGTACAACAAGTCAGATGTGTGGTACAGCATGTTAGCTGGCATAGACATTTACGACTAGGTTATCCAAGCTAGAAACACCAAACTGGTTGTGAAATTATCAAAGATAGGAACTCTCCTCACTCTCAAAGATCGATCTGACAAAAATGTCCAATCAACTGGAAATGCATGAGAAATGAAGATAAATATTTCTAATATCAATCCTAAAGGTAGGAATAAAACTCCCGTTGATTTGATGGAGCTAAGAACTAGAGACAAGGTCACATGTTGACAGCACATCTAATGATTATTTGGAGGAAATGAATGACCAAGATGAAATGCCAAAAAAGATTTACTTCAGAGTTTGTGTACTCCAGAAAAGAATTATTTTGAATGTGGTACACCACAAGGTGTACTTCAGAGTGTGTGTACACCAGAAAAGACTTATTTCTGAATACGTCTACGCTTGAAATGGCTTAGTTCTGAATGTGTGTACGTTATAAAAGTCTTACTTAAGAATGTGTGTACGCCACAAGATGCTTACTTCAGAGTATTTGCGTTTTGCGTTTTAGACAACAGGGTTATAGCATGTTTTGTTTTAATGCTGTTAGGCAGTTGACTGATACTTTTGATTTATTGCAAAATTATCCCACCATCTGAAAATAATCTGGAGAGCAAAGCGCTATCTTTATCAGAATAATATCCTATAGGTTTTCCGTGATGGTTTAGGAAATGAAATGCGGCATGTACCGCCAGTAAGTGATTTTGATAGTATTAAAATTTCATAAGACATGTTAAACTTGTTGTTTTTGAATGCCCACAATGAGAATATTTACTCTTTTGTGTACCCTTAAAATTACGTTAAGTGGCTATTTGTTGTAGCTTTACTCACATCCAGAGCGTGGTGACGGCGTGGGCTAGTGGTTAAGTGACAAGGCTCACAACCAGAAGGTGCTGGGTTCGATCCCCATCACAGCACCGGCCGTTACCCCGGGGAAGCAAACCCTTATAAAAGGCAGGAGGAAAGAGGCCCTTAGATAAAATGAATGCTGATGTCGGATGCACTGGGCCACAATAAAAACCACAGTACAACGAACGCCGCCTTGAAGATTAGAGCAATAAGGTGAACGGAAAAATAAACAAAAAACAAAAAAACAAAAAAACAAAACAACTAAAACCATCCCGAGCGAGCTGATGAAGATGGACCGGATCCTCCAGTCGGTTGTGCTATGCTTTGCTTTATCTGCATGTCGCTCACTACTAAGGGGATTACGTCGATTCCCCACCTCGTTAAACAGGCTGCTATGAGAACAGCCTGTTTTCAGGGAGGACTACCAAGAAGACTTGGTCAATATTTTGTCTGACCCTGACTAACATATCGGATCAGCATGTTTTGTCTGACCCTGACTAACATATCTGATCAACATGTTTTGCCTGATCATGACTAACATATCTGAACAATATGTTTTGCCTGATCATGACTAACATACCTGATCAGTATGTTTTGCCTGATCCTGACTAACATACCTGATCAGTATGTTTTTCCTGATCCTGACTAACATACCTGATCAGTATGTTTTTCCTGATCCTGAATAACATACCTGATCAGTATGTTTTGCCTGATCCTGACATATCTAATAATAATAATAATGTTCGCTTAGGCGTCTGAGGCCCATTGCGTTGGTCGGCCACATCCATGACCCACTGCTACGGTGTGGTTCCAGGTCTTGTCCAGGGCGGAGGTCAGCCACATCCATGACCCGCTGCTACGGTGTGGTTCCAGGTCTTGTCCAGGGCGGAGGTCAGCCACATCCATGACCCGCTGCAACGACGTGGTTCCAGGTCTTGTCCAGGGCTGAGATGGAGGTTGATCACTGCTAGAGCCACACAGCACGGATACGGCCTCTTCTGCTCCTCCATCCGGTCGAGGGAAGTCTTTTGGCCCTGACTTGTGTAGTATCTTGTGTGTCGAGGTTCCCTGGTCAAGCCGTACAACATGACCGAACAAAGAAACAAAGAAGTGTTTCTGAGATTGGGGGAAGACCTGTAATTTCGAAGACCTCCATGTTGCGGATGTATTCATGCCATCGGATGCCCAGGATACGCCGCTGGTTGCGCATGTGGAAGTCCTCTCGTCTCGACATGTCGTGTTTCAGCAATGTTCAGGTTTCGCAGCCGTAGAGCAGGACTGGAACAATGCAGGACTGGTGGATCCGGTTTTTGTCTCAAGGGAAATCTTGCTATTACTCCACACACGACTTAGGCCGTACATAACAGACGCAGCTAGTTAGTTCCACCTGAACATATCGAGACCGCTACGCCCATCAGATGATATCATGCTACCGAGATAGATGAATTTGTTGGGGCCCACCGCAGTGTGATCTTGGAAATTTGATACCCTTGGGTGCTGTGTCGGAAATGAGGTTCTGAACTTTGGTCTTGGCCCAGGATATAGTCAGGCCTAGAGAAGACGTTTCACTGGCTAGCATTTCCAGAGAGCGGTGCAGCGCAGAGCTATCTGTGCCGAAATAGAAAATCTCGTTCACGTAGGCGAGATCAGTGAAGGTTGACTGATCAATAGCAATACCCTTTTGATGAGCGCTGACGTGATCAAGAAGCCAGTAAACGGCCATGCAGAATAGGTCCGGAGCAAGAAAACATTCCTGTCCGACACCAGGAGACGTGGTGAGTCTGTTAGAGACAGTGCCACCCAGCCGAGCTCTGGCGCAGGTGTCCTTGTGGAGCTCCTTGGTCAGGTTTAACAAGAGGGCGGATGTGCCTATTCCCTGGAGGACTTTCCATAAAGCCGGCCGATCAACCGAGTCAAAGGCGGACTTCAAGTTCACGTGTGCAGTGTACAAGGGACTATTGAAGGCGCGGTGCAGTTCGGTGTCGACGAGGAGGCGCAGAGCAAGAATAGCGTCGGTTGTAGAACCACCCGGGATGAAGCCAAACTAATATTTTTGATCAGTATGTTTTGCATGACCTTGACTAACATTTCTAATCAGTATGTTTTGCCTGACACTGACTAGCACTTCTGATCAGTGTGTTTTACTTGACCTTGACTTACATTTCTGATCAGTATGTTTTGCCTGACACTGACTAACACTTCTGATCAGTGTGTTTTACTTGACCTTGACTTACATTTCTGATCAGTATGTTTTGCCTGATTCTGACTAATATATCTGATCAACATGTTTTGCCTGATCCTGACTATCATATCTGATCAATATGTTTTGCCTGATCCTGACTAACATATCTGATCAACATGTTTTGCCTGATCCTGACTAACATATCTGATCAACATTTTTTGCCTGACTCTGACTAACATATCTTCTTCTTCTTCTTCTTCGTACGCTGTCAGACGTCAACTTGAATTTGTTCGAAGAAAGCAGCTGTCATCCTGAGGCTGTCGACACGGCCATAGAGCTTGTATCGTGTTGCCACTGGTGATTGCCACATGTGCTTTCTCTGGTCCTCGTATGTCGGGCAGTTTTGCAGAAGATGTTCAGCGGTCATTTTCCCGGTACCATAAGTGCATTCGTCAGTGCCACCTATCTTCAGTTTATTGAACAGATGGTACCTCAGTCTGTTGTGGCCTGTGCGGAGTCTTCTTCTTCTTCTTCTTCGTACGCTGTCAAACGTCAACCTGTATTTTCTCGAAAAAAGCAGCGGTCATCCTGAGGCTGTCGACACTGCCATAGAGCTTGTCTCGTGTTGCCACTGGTGATTGCCACATGTGCTTTCTCTGGTCCTCGTATGTCGGGCAGTTTTGCAGCAGATGTTCAGCGGTCATTTTCCCGGTACCATAAGTGCATTCGTCAGTGCCACCTATCTTCAGTTTATTGAATAGGTGGTACCTCAGTCTGTTGTGGCCTGTGCGGAGTCTGAAGACTACGACCTGCTCTCTTCTGTTCAACTAGTAATAGGCATCGTTTTTTGTGTAGCCAGTTTGTTCTGTTTCCCATTTGGCCTTGTATATGGCCCTAATAAGCCGTTTAGACTCTTCGTAGGTCACACTAGAATCTGGTTGTGGTAGTCTTGCACCTTCTTTTGCCAGTCGGTCTGCCTCCTCGTTGCCTTGGATGTTACAGTGGGATGGAACCCACTGTACCACTACTCCTTTTGGTGCGGACCGCTGGCATAGTTGACAGAGTACTGCTCTTAAATCATTAAGTTCAGTATATTTCTGGCTTTTTAGTGATGTGACTACGGCCATGGCATCTGTAAAAAGGACTATCTGGCTTGTTTTGCTTTGGCTATTTCTGCAAAGTTTATCCACTTTAGTTTCCCATTTCCAAATCTATTTGACTAACATATCTGATCAACATGTTTTGCCTGATCCTGACTAACATAACTGATCAACATGTTTTGCCTGATCCTGACTAATATATCTTACCAGTATGTTTACTGATCAGACGTTAGTCATCCTCCCCATAAACATGCCAAAGTAGTACAGACTTGGTGGGCTGTTAACAGAGTTCAGACTTGGTGGACTGTTAACAGAGTTCTGACAAAGTTGGCTGTTAACAGAGCTCAGATAAAGTGGGCTTTTAACAGAGTTCAGACAAAGTGGGCTGTTAACAGAGTTCAGATAAATTGGGCTTTTAACAAAGTACATACTTGGTTGGCTGTTACCAGAGTTCAGGCAAAGTGGACTGTTAACAGAGTTCAGACAAAGTGGGCTGTTAACAAAGTACAGACTTGGTGGGCTGTTAACAGAGTTCAGACATCTTAGGCTATTAACAGAGTACAGACTTGGTGGGCTGTTAACAGAGTTCAGACTTGGTGGGCTGTTAACAGAGTACAGACTTGGTGGGCTGTTAACAGAGTTCATACTTGGTGGGCTGTTAACAGAGTACAGACTTGGTGGCCTGTTAACAGAGTTCAGACATCGTGTGCTATTAACAGAGTGCAGAATTGGTGACTTGTTAACAGAGTACAGACTTGGTGACCTGTTTCCCAACGTGTGTGTTATGTTTGAAACACTATTAACAATTCCAGTAGCCTCAGTGGGATGGTCACTAGCTCAAGCTGATTAAGAATTATTGAAAATCTGCCATGTCTGACGAGGGCCTTGAGAATTTGACCAGACTAAGTATTGAACATAACATTGCCAGAATTATTCATTTTAATGCTGCTATTCGAAACTACTCTTCCCTCCCTCCCCTCCCTCCCCCTCACCTTTCCAAAGATCTCAAATGGATAGAATATAGGAGCATAATGTGTCAAATGGCGGGAGTATAGCTACATAAGGTCTCAAAAGGGTTGAGTAAAGGAGCATAAGGTCTCAAATGGAGGACATATTTGAGCATTATGTCTCAAACGGATGGAGTATCGGAACAAAAGGTCTCAAAGGCTGGGATGATAGAAACATAAGGTCTCAATTGGAGGAGTATAGAAACATAAGGTCTCAATTGGAGGAGTATAGAAACATAAGGTCTCAATTGGAGGAGTATAGAAACATAAGGTCTCAGATGCACACAATTGTGAGAGCTCTCCATCCCACACCTTCGTCACCTTCCACACATTTTTTACATTCATGCATACAACAGTATTGAATAAATGCATGATGGCAAACAGACAAGGGAAGGCGACCTAAACATGATGTCTAACAGACAAGGGCCGCGGACCTGAACATGATGGCCAACAGACAAGGGAAGGCGACCTAAACGTGATGTCTAACAGACAAGGGCCGCGGATCTGAACATGATGGCCAACAGACAAGGGAAGGCGACCTAAACATGATGTCTAACAGACAAGGGCCGCGGACCTGAACATGATGGCCAACAGACAAGTGCCGCAGACCTGAACATGATGGCCAACAGACAAGTGCCACGGACCTGAACATGATGGCAAACAGACAAGGGAAGGCGACCTAAACATGATGTCTAACAGACAAGGGCCGCGGACCTGAACATGATGGCCAACAGACAAGTGCCGCAGACCTGAACATGATGGCCAACAGACAAGGGAAGGGTACCTCAGATACTGTGTACTCCTTAATCTAAGGATACTCTGTAATGCAGAAATTTGTCTATTTTCCGCCAGGAATCGATCACAGGTTACCTGCCTTATTGAGCTACATACATTCGATCGGATTATTACGGGACACAGTTGACATCTCTAGGATGAGAGATCTTCCATTTCATAACGCGTCAACATACACCAGTTAGTAATGTTTACAAATATTGAATAATGTGTTTCTGCTGGCTGGTTAGTGGAGGATGAGGGACAGATGCAGACAAGAAAAGACTTCCAACTAATCTCCTGAATATAGATCAGCACGGCCGTCTTATTTCAACTAACAACTTAACTTAACGTCTTTATACTGGTTTGGAAGACCCTGGAGAGTCTTTATACAACCAGTTACATTTACATCACCTTGCTCTAAAAGCTATGCGGATCCAATGAATTCTTAAATGCATTAACTGTCTCTGCCTCCACTACCTCCCCTGGCAATGCATTCCAAGGAGTCACCCCTCTCTGACTAAGAAAATATCTCCTAATATCTAATCTGGACCTCTCTTTAGTCAGCTTGTAGCTATGCCCTCTTGTTATTGTGGGTGGCTGTATTTTAAAAAACTTGTTATAGTCTAATTTATTCATTCCTCTGATCATCTTATAAACCTGTATTAAGTCACCACGAAATCTTATCTCTTCTAGACACTGTAGGCCAGTTTTTCTGAGTTGTTCCTCATAACTGTAATTCTGGAATCCCACTTTCAGCTTTGTCGCTCTTTTTGGGATTCTTTCCAGCATGTTTATATCCCCTCTATGATAAGGACTCCACACCTGTACACAGTACTACAAATTAGGTCTAACAAATGCTTTATACAGTTTGACTATCACTTCCTTGCTCCTATGTTTAATATTTCTTTTTATCATACCTAACATTGCATTTGCCTTTTCACCTTAACTTGCTCACTCACCTTTCCTGTATGATCTATTATAACCCCTAGGTCCCTTTCCTCATCTATCTTTTTAATATAAGGTGTCTCACGGTTAAATTCTCAGGTCAGGTTAGGTCATCCAATAACCGGTAAGGTCGTTAGGGCACACATGAAGACATCCTCACAACTCCCCGCCATCCCTCTCTGTCAGAAGCCGCTGCCTGTGACTCTTCTGGTCGGAGACTGGTCCAATCTTTTATGTTGTCTTCCCATCTCTTTTTGGGCCGGCCTCTTCGTCGTCTGTCATGCACCTTCCCGTGGAGGATTGTGTTTGCAAGACCATTTTATCTCGATATGTGACCGTACCAAGCGAATTTCCTTCTTTTGACAGTTGCCAAGAGATCTTCGAAAGGCCCTATTGCCGTCGTAATTCTATTTCGGATTTCCTCGTTTGTAACTCGATCTTTGTACGTGACGTTTAAAAGTCTTCGGAAACATCTCATCTCCAAAGCCTGTACCCTTCGTTGAAGGTCAGCTGTAACTGTCCATGTCTCACACGCATAGAGAAATATTGACAGGACCAGTGTACGCATTAATCTGATTTTCGTGCGTAGTGCTAACCGTTTATCTTGCCAGATTTTGTTAAGCCGTGCAAGCGCCGCTATTGTCTGCTATTCTGGCCAACAACTCACATTTTGATCCTTCATCACTGACAATCGACCAAAGATATTTAAAACGGTCAACTACTTCGAGTTCTTGACCGTTTGCTTTTATCTTGCTGTTGAAGCCCGTAGCGTTGTTTGTCATAAGTTTTGTCTTTCCAGCGTTTATCTCCATACCATAGTCAAGAGCTGTTTCATCGAGCCTTCTGACCCATTCCTGGAGTTCTGCTTCTGAACTCGCCAACCCGTCGATATCATCTGCAAAACGAAGGTTAGTAATCGTACGGCCCCCTATCTTGACAGTACCAACGTGACCTCCAAGTGCCTCACTCATAATTCCTTCAAGGAATATATTGAAAAGAGTTGGAGAGAGTGTACACCCCTGTCTCACACCAACTGATGTGCGAAACCAGTCTCCTCGCCTCCCATTCACAAGAACTGCACTAGACGCCTTGTTATACAGGTGATCAAGGACCGTTATAATATTTCCGTTGATATTATACATCCTCATGGTTGCCCAAAGCGCTTTATGCCATACCCTATCAAACGCCTTCTTAAAATCCACAAACACGTGATACAGTGTTTGCTGCTGTTCTAGATATTTCTCGCTTAGCAGCCTTAAATTAAATATCTGTTCTGTAGTGCTCCTTCCCTGTCTGAATCCTGCTTGCTCCTCGGCAATAATGTTCTCTGCTTGGGGTTTCAATCGGTCGAGGATTAATTTAAGCATGACCTTGCTAGGGTGGCTAATGAGGCTTATTGTTCTGTAATTTTGGCACAGCTTTAGGTTTCCAGACTTATGTAACGGTATAACTATAGATTTCGTCCATAAGTCCGGTCAGTTTCCTGTCGCCCATATTTTGTTACAGATGTGTGTCAGGCCTTCCACCACTACCTCTCCACCTGCTTGTAAGAGCTCTGCTGGTATATTGTCCACGCCGGCCGCCTTCCCTCTTCTCAATGTCTTTACCGCTGCAATTACCTCTTCCTTCGTTATCAGTTGGTTATCCTCTATATTTGTTGGTGTTGGGGGGAATATTTTCTCAGGTTTGTTTCGCCCTTCATAGTTGTATAGCTCGGAACAGTACTCTGTCCATCTTGCCAGTACATCATTTCCCTCAATGAGACACTTGCCGTTTTTATCATGGATCATAAGGTTCCTGCTTTGTCTTGGTGTTACCATTTCTTTGACCACCTTGTATGCTCCTTTAGTCTAGCTTTTAATTAATGGAGAAGTGTGGGCGACGAGGTGGTTCCAATCGCGAGGATCAACCACTCGATTATGATCTAATTCGGGGACAAAAAGATAAAGTGTCTTTTCTTGTAAAAATAGAGCAACATATAATCAGGATCTCTTAAACATTAGACAGAGGTCGAAGATAATAGGGATGAATGACCTGATAGCAGCCAATGACTCGTATTGACTAGGTCAGTGTCAGCGATCGATTGATGACACTATTACGCCTGCAAGTGCCGGCCCTGTAAACAGGCTACAAACATGCAGCTTAGCTAAGAGAATATGGATCTTCTTTCTCTTCGCTTGCCGTCGTCCTGAAAAGGACGTTATGACGTTGTATCATTGTTTTACAGCGAGACTGCGATATATGTGTCCTTCTGCCCGATACATCCGGTTTCAAACGGGTTTTGTTTTTTCAACCAGATTTGGCTTTCCGCTGCGTTCCCGTAGTTCAGCCTGTTTCTAGGGTTACCGTTTGGAGGCGGGTGACGGGATTGGTCAGTTGTGATTCGCTGACTCTGATGCAAGCAGCCAATTGAGAAGCAGTGGCGGCTGTCTGCTCATTGGCTGTGCTGCATCTTCGGTTCCGATGTGTTCGATCGGACGTCGGCGATATCGCAGCAATTGTCCCACAGTCTCCTTTTCAGGATGATCGTCGAAAAAGTTGAAAGAGGAGAAGAAGAAAAAAAGAAGAAAAATAAGAAGACACAGAAGACACAAAAACGAGGAAAAAGAAGAAGAAGAAGAAGAATAAGAAGAAGAAGAATATGAAGATTTACCTTATTTAATAGAGTAGACAATAATAATCAAACTATAGAACACTTGACGTTTAGTACAGAGCGATTGAAAGACAGGAAACTCTTTAGACACATGACGTTTAGTACAGAGCGATTGATAGACAGGAAACTCTTTAGACACATGACGTTTAGTACAGAGCGATTGATAGATAGGAAACTCTTTAGACACATGACGTTTAGTACAGAACGATTGATAGCCTGGAAACTCTTTAGACACATGACGTTTAGTACAGAGCGATTGATAGACAGGAAACTCTTTAGACACATGATGTTTAGTACAGAACGATTGATAGCCTGGAAACTCTTTAGACACATGACGTTTAGTACAGAACGATTGATAGCCTGGAAACTCTTCAGACACATGACATTTAGTACAGAGCGATTGATAGGTAGGGACTTTTAAAGACATGACGTGTAGTACAGAGCGATTGATAGACAGAAAACCCTTTAGACACTTGACGTTTAGTACATAAAGACTTATAGACAGAAAACAATTTAGACACTTGACCTTTATTACAGAGAGACTTATAGACAAAAAACTCTTTAGACACTTCGTTTAGTACAGAGAGACTGATCGGAAACTCTTTAGACACGACCTTTATTTTAGAGACTTATAGACAGAGAACTCTTTAGACACTTGACCTTTATTACAGAGCGACTGGTTGACAGTAAAAGAGACTGATAGACTGTGAAGCAGCGTGTCCTGTGGGTGAAATGTCCGTTTCATAGTCCCAAAGCACCGGGTTCGATTTCTAGCGTGTCCGGTTTTTCAGATGGGAGATATTTTTCTCAGTGGGATCGCACCTCCTCTTACGGAAAGTAGAGTCAACCTACCGTACTGCACACCTGCCTGATTATAATAGCCAAATAGGTTGGCGGTTATATGAAGCGATGTTCTGCAAAGACTACTTACATTACATTACTCGTAAATACTTATTTAACATCCATGCTGAACCAAAGAATGTATGCACATACTTGTTTAACGTTATCTTTTGGCAGTTAGAAATTGTAAAGATTAGACTTAACTGACACTGCTGGGGCAAAATTCAAGTTAAAAACCTTAGCAAATTATTCTAGGGATTCTCGCCTCGCAGAAATTATGTTGCAAAAAGGGGTCTGTGTCGCTGTGACATCAGGTCTTGGTTATGTGGTTAGCGGAGCGGCATAGATGGCAGGATACGAGTCTACCTTGCTCTTATTTATGTTTCCACCACAATTAGTCAGAAAAATAGGCGATCGTACATTTCATGGATTGGTAACAGATACTGGAATTGACCTGCAAGTCACCTTCGGAATTGCGCCTACCAAGAAATATGAAATAAAGGAGGTCACACCTCCCCAAGACGTCTAACACAAGTGGACTGAACATAGATACAGATGTGTGAAGACATGTAGTTACTGTGTATACGTTGTTAACGATATTATGTTCGTTGTTAGCTATTGTTTTTACTAGTAACTATGTGTAACTATTTCACTTTTGTAAATGTAAAGACCATATGAAGTAAGAAGTCATAGGGGGCCAGTTAAGACTGTTTGAGTATTCCTGATTTGGCGTGTTCCTGTTCAATCCAAATAGAGCATAATTTGTCGGCTGTCACTCGCTACCAATTCTATTTTAAGCCGATGTGATGAGTTGGGCCCTGGACGATGTGATTACTTCCCATTGTGCTGATCTCCACCATAGGTCATCCAACCTTTGCACTCTTCTTTAATCGTGTTAAATTCTAGCTAAGTGCAAGGTTAGAGTGCGTTCAGAAATACTTGCCCTTAGAATGTGTAAATATATATATATATATATACTATATTTCTCAAATTGTGTGTATATATAAATATATATATATATATATATATATATATATATATATATATATATATATATATATATATATATATATATATATATATATGTAATGATCATCATCTTGTAGCATGTCCTTTGCAGAATGTCGTACACAAAAAAGTCGATCTGCTCAATCGTTCCTTGACATCTTTGTGCCATCGCCTTCTCGGTCTGCACCATACCTTCCATTACCGTTCTCTCAAGATCGTTGTGTCTTTTTATGTGGCCAAAGTATTTGCAGTTTCGGTTCATGGTGGAATTTATGGACCAGTTCTCCTCTATGCCCAGCTCTTGTGGAATGTTTGCATTTTTCTTTTAATCGGTCCATGATATTGTGAGAACTATTCTATAACATTTGGACTCGAAGGACTCGATTCTCTTTCTTGAGGTTTGGGTAACTTTCCATGTTTTGCAGTCATATGTTGTCACGGGAAAAACACAGGTTTCTCAAGATTGTTAGTTTAGTTGGGTTGGTGGCAATGCCATAGTTTCCTCTGAATGTCTAGCCTCTGCATATCAATCTCCTTGTGATTTCATTTAAGCAGTCGCCATTATTATCAATGTTATAGTTCAGGTACTCGAAGTTCGTGACCTGTTCTATTTCCACACCCCGGAATTTGATTTTATGTTGGCTTCTTCTTTTGTCTGTGGTCACTATCTTTTGTTTTATTTATGTTTGCAAAGAGATTTTGATCGTCGCTTCATCAGCTTACGGCTACAAGAAGCTGTTCAAACCCATCAGCACTGTTTAACACTGTTTTGTATCACAGTATCATTTGCGTATCTTAGCTCTGGGATCTGGTATCCGCTGATTGTTAAAGGAGCACACCATTCGATATTCGTATCCCCTCTAGCGTTCCTCATTATTCACTCTGCATAAATGTTAAATAGGAATGGGTCGAGGGTACATCGCTGCCTTACTTCCCTTTGTACTTCGAACCAATCTGACGTTTCCCCAGGTACTCTGACAGCAGCCTGTTGTTCCTGGTACAATGATTCCATTAGAAGCATTATATGTACAAGTAACCATATATATATATCATGTATAATTTGTTTGCACAATCTCTAGGACTAACGCAATCGAAGTTCTTGGTATAGTTGATAAAGCAGAAGAACAAATCTACTTTATATTCTCTACATTTTTCATAGATGTTCTTCATATGTGATCTCTGGTCCCTCAGTCTTTTTGGACGCCGTATGCACTTAGTGGAGTTTGTATTCACATTTTCTTTCTACATAATTACAATATAATCCTCAAGAGGATGTGTACCGTGGCTTATTAGCGCAATAGTGCTGCATTTTGTGCACAGTTTTAGATTGCCTTTCTTTGGCAGACGAATATAGATTGATCTCTGCCATACTTTTGGCCACTGGGTTGTACCACATCCTCTTGCATAGTAGAAACATTATAAATGGGAACACTGACTTACCCTACAGCCTGTATTAGTGCTGCTGAAATGTTCTCACAATCCGGTGACTTTGCTTTTCTTAGCTTTTGATTGCCGAGCTTACTTCGTCCAATGTGCGTTGATGTTCTCTTTATGCGATGTTATTCTAACTGGGTGCTTTGGACTGTCTTAGTACACGGTTCCGCCGTGCTTCCCCCAACTGTTGAAAATATCTTTACTTTCTTCTTATATGTTGTCCTGTGTCATTTATGACATGTTTTTCTTGTCGGATCTCTCTTGTCGGTGTTTTATCTCTTTAAAGACGTCTCTCTCTTTGTCGTGTTGTTGTAGTTCTTTAATGTTTTTGCAGGTGTCTATTATGAACCTTGTCTTGTCTTTTCTTTATTTCTTTTTTGAATGTTTTTTTTTAAATTTGTTCTTGCAATTTTTCATAAAGTAGTTTGCATTTTCTTTCTGAACGTTGTTCTGGCGTCCCATCAGCCTTTATCCCTGGTGTGCCTAAGCACGATTCCAGGTCGTTCCAGCTACTGCTTTAAGAGTTCTTCTCGACAAGAACGGTCGTCAGCCTATGCCACTAGCAGGTGTGTGCACTAATCAGGAGTGGACTCCCTTTACATTTTTCTTTTGTTCTCACTCAAGTAGTTTAACTGGCCAGGCAGAGCCGTTTTTTTTGGGGGGATAACGCTGACGTACACGGGAAGATTATAGGCGCCATACGTGAGATAGCTAGAAGTGTGGATACCAAATAGGCTCCTGAACATCAAGGATGGCACTACCACTCACCGTGGTACTATCCCTTGCATTTTTTCAATACCCCATATATACAGGACGTGTTCAAATGACACCGGGCCAAGCTGCAACAAGTGAACATACGATACGCATGATGACATCACTTCTGCTGTAAACAGCACATACCAGCCGTCAAGTTTGCAAAATTTCATTATTCTTCAACTAATAGTTTCCTCAGCAGACCATTGAAAATATGGCAAGTGTGATATGGAATCCGTCCAGAGTTGATCAACGAGCAGTAATTCGGTTTTTAACAGCTGAAGGTTTTCGACCAGTTGACATTCATCGCATAATGCAAGCAGTGTATGGTAACCAAAATGTGTCGAAAACAATAGTGAAGAACTGGACAACGACGTTTAAGAAGGACGCGAGTTAATGAAAGATCTTCCTAGACCAGGTCAGGCGAATATTGTTGCGCAGAAGATCTCATCGACAAAATTGATGCAGCAATTCGGGTTGACCGTCGCCGGAGCTTACGTTCGCCACACTTTTGTCACCAAACACTGCCTGATTTTCTGCGATGAATATCAACTGGTCGACATCCTTCAGCTGGTAGAAACCGAATCACCGCTCGCTGATCAACTCTAGGCGGATTCCTTATCACACCGCCTTTTCAACGGTCTGCTGAGGAAACTGTGAGTCTTAGGATAATGCAATTTTGCAAACTTGACGGTTGGTATGTGCTGCTCACATCAGCAGTGACGTCATCATACGTATGTTTACTTGGTGCAGTTAGGTCTATATATATATATATGCACGTCAGGAGATGCCATATCTCGAGAACGGAAAGACGTACATAGCTGAAACATTCACCAGACAATTTTGAGACCAGTCCAACTAATTTCCCTATCTCATGTTCTTTACGAGTTATGAACAAACGATTTTTGTATTTTGTTTACCGCAAATATGACCCAATTTTCTTGGTATGTGTAAGATACTATGTGACCTTAAAATACTAAGCATCATTGTTTCCAGTTTGCCAACACGATCTGTAGTGAAGCGTGGCTGAATTGTTGCCTGCTAAAAAGAGGGTAGTGGATTGAAACCCCTGTCGCACGACCATTTCTATATTGTATTTACTCTATAATTTGAATTCACTGTCGAATTGTATGTATTCATAATTTTTTATTTTGTTGGAAGACAAACATAATTTTCAGATTGGTTGGAATTCTTGGAATAAAAACATGTTTTCCCGTAGTATAGGTTTGGGTGGTCACGGTGTGGTAGAGATATGTGGTCAGGGTGTGGTAGAGATGGTTAGTCAGTGTGTGTTAGAGATGGTTTGTCAGTGTGTGGTAGAGATGATTGGTCAGGGTGTAGTAGAGATGGTTGGTCAGGGTGTGGTAGAGATGTGTGGTCAGTGTGTGGTAAAGATGGATGGTCAGGGCGTGGTAGTGATGGTTGGTCAGTGTGTGGTAAAGATGGTTGGTCAGGGTGTGGTAGAGATGGTTTCTATGTTGAGAATTCCCAGGATAGCAGAGAAGAGTAAAAACGTGGAGCTTGAAGCCCCACAAACAAAAAGACAGCATATGGCTTAAATAACAACAAGACAGTCATCAGAGAGAGAGAGAGAGAGAGAGAGAGAGAGAGCGAAAATATTAGACAGTTCCTAGGAATTGTATTGAAGACGATCAATTGCGAACTGGTAAACGGCATACGTCAGAGGAGGTGGAGATGCAACACCAACCGGTGGTGCACATGATGACGATCAGGTTGAGGATGATGATGATGACGACGACGACGACGACGATGGTGATGATGATGAGAGTTGGGTGGATTAAAGGGAAAAGCAATTGAGGCCACAATCTTTTAAAGAGCAGACATAGAGGAAACTGTTTGCATTCCAAGAATTCTGCTAAATCCATCCGACCACTACAGCTATCAATCTGTCAACTTGGATTGTTGCATATGCCGCTATTTTCATTACACCGTTAATGTGAAATGCAGAAATTTAATGTAGATTGCACGGATTACCAACACAGACGTTATCTTCCTTCATTGTATGAGGCCCATAGTTAACATTTATGCACGCTACACAATGTACAGTACTTCGACACTTCGTAATAACTTAAGAGCCGCAGGCGTATCTTTTTTTTTTTAACATCGCTATAGTCACAAGTAGACATGGTATAAATGGGGCGATCTGTAGAAATCATCCGAAATTGATTTAAGACCCGCTATGTTTTCAACGATCTACTTATGAAACAATAAGTCAACGGATAATGGAATTTTGCAAACTTGAAGGTTGGTAAGTGATGTTTGTACCAGAAGTGACGTCATCATGCACATCGTACGGATGTTCAGTTGTTGCAGTTTTGTCCGGTTTCATTTCAACACGCCTGTTAGGAGTCTTAGACCACAATAACAATACGGCTCATTATGGAATGCTGTGTTCAGTCGAGTGACTGCTAACATGGTAATGATTTCTGTAGCAGTGATATACCAGATGATGTTGCCAGTTCCCTGCACATTTTCACAGCTCATTAGTTTTCTCTTAAGACATTCATGGAAGAGTTTCTTGTTCTGTCCTAATCTGCCGGGATCATAGCGTGTGAACTTTAGAACAAAATTAACATGGTCGTTTTAAATAAGTACATTTTTATTCCTTATAACAATATTACAACTCAGAAATGTATGGAACATCTACGAGGATTTGACTTTCTCCACAGAGAAATAGATTTTCTTTGTCATGTCTTTGTTAGTCTTCTTTTCTTAGGTGGAATGCGTGGTACTGCGCTTCGCGCCGTATGGCGCAACGCATCCGACTTCATCATGAATTTATAAACGTGTTTACTTTGCATAGTTGCATTACTTTGCTGAACCCAAACGTGCTCATATCATGGTTGGGAATCGTGCCACCGACCACTCATCGACGAAGCCCTCCAAAAATAGGTTTGATTGCTATGAGCAGAGAGACAAGGTCAGACACAAAGAAATTCCACACCAAGTACGTATAACGTCGTGCATGATATATAATATCAGAAAAAAGAAAATACTCTAGACACATGACCCGACTTCCTCCAAGCATAACCACCGACCACGTCTAAAATCGATACTAGAGGGCGTGAAAATAAGAGGAAGGCCATGGAATGTCAAAAAAAGGTGTTAAAGAAACATGTAAGCAGCATGAGTTAAATAAAACAACAGCCACACACATGGCATGTGAGAGAAGTTTGCATCTCCCTAAGCCATTTAGCGATATACACTGACAGATGCAACGAGATGATGGCGCGAGCAGAGCTAGCAGAATCTAATGGAAACTGTCAAGGGGCATTTTCTTAAACACGATTCACTTCTGAACATCTAATACACTGGAAACAAGACGACGAAACTCTACAAATTAAAACATCAATCAATTGCCTCAAAACACGACATGGTTATAACAATCTACAAAAGCGAATTACTGCACTGAGTATGATCGAAGAAAATTACTTACAACAATCGTAGTTACATGTCTTCAAAGATGGATCAGCAATGAATGCTGTCAAGAATGGCGGAGCCGGTGACATTTTCTCATATCCCGAAAATTATTGTGAGAACAGGAGTATTCCCACAGGTAAATTCTGCTCCAACTCTAGATCTGAGGTTCGAGCACTTGAACAAGCTGTGAATGTGATTGATCACAAACATTCCCACTGACACCAATTGGTCGTCTTCACAAATGCAGTATATCTACAGCAAGCTCTCTAGGAAGGCAAACTCCAGAACCTGAGAAATGAGTTTTGCAAGGTTGCCGCCCTAATCCGAACCATACTTTACTGGTTAGCATCTCATTATGGGGTTACCGGTGAACAAGAGTGCAGGTGAGCTTGTAATAAGTGCAGGAGAATGTCAACTAGAAGACAATGAGACAGCCTACTTTGACAAAAAATAGAGCTGTCTATGACTTCAGAAGAGAACAACACAAATCTAGCCACGACTATCACACGGTAGACCGGTAGGGACAGATCACCCTTCTTCACCTTTGGGCGGACAACAACATACAATAAACACATCTAAAAGCTTCGACTGGCTGCTTCGCCACTGTACACATCGGACTTAATAAAAAAATTGATGAGCATGTTTTAGAGTACTGTCCCCTTGAACAACCAGTTAAATCAAATAGAGAGGCCCACCAATTCAGCACTCAATTCAAAGCTGTATGAAGCTGCAAATGACGGTCAAACAACAGTCGAGCTCAGCACGTGAACTCGTATGACAGTATATAAACCTTACAATCAATCTTAGCACGTGAACTCGAATGACAGTATCAACTTTACAGTCAAGCTCAGCACGTGAACTTGTATGACAGTATAAACTTTACAGTCAAGCTCAGCACGTGAACTCTTCTTCTTCTTCTTCTTCTTCTTCGTAAGCTGTCAGACGTCAACCTGTATTTTTTCGAAAAAAGCAGTGGTCATCCTGAGGCTGTCGACACTGACATAGAGCTTGTCTAGTGTTGCCACTGGCGATGGCCACATGTGCTTTCTCTGGTCCTCGTATTTCGGGCAGTTTTGCAGCAGATGTTCAGCGGTCATTTTTCCGGTACAACAACTGCATTCGTCAGTGCCACCTATCTTCAGTTTGTTGAATAGGTGGTACCTCAGTCTGTTGTGGCCTGTGCGGAGTCTGAAGACCACGACCTGCTCTCTTCTGTTCAGTTGGTAATAGGCATCGTTTTTTGTGTAGCCAGTATATTCTGTTTCCCATTTGGCCATGTATCTGGATCTAATAAGACTTTTGGACCCTTCGTAGGTCACACTAGAATCTCTGGTTGTAGTAGTCTTGCACCTTCTTTTGCCAGTCTGTCTGCGTCCTCGTTGCCTTGGATGTTACAATGGGATGGAACCCACTGTACCACTACTCTTTTTGGTGCGGTCTGCTGGCATAGTTGACAGAGTACTTCTCTTAAATCATTAAGTTCAGTATTTTTCTGGCTTTTTAGTGCTGTGACTACGGCCAGGGCATCTGTAAACAGGACTATCTGGCTTTCATTTCTTTTGCCTGTCAGCATTGCTTCTGCTGCAGCCCTCAGTGCCTCTGCCTCCGCTCTGAAATTGCTTTAGTATTTTCCAGTTGCTACTGACAGTGTTATTTTTCTACCATTTGGTAGGCTCAGGAATACCCCTGCTCCTCCATTCTGTGTTGTGTTTGTTACAGAATCGTCGGTGTATGCATGGGTCCAGTCCATGCTTGGGTAGTTTTTCGTTATGTACCTCAGGGTTATGTCTCTTCTTTCTTTTTCAGTCTGGCTATGCTTGTTTCCAATACCTGGTATATTTTCTGCCACCACCGGAAATATATGCTCTTCCATGTAGGTTTGCATACAGTTGGGATGGGCTTTGGTGTTGTTACTGTGTTTATATGGTCTTCGTTCATCTTTGCTTTGGCTATTTCTGCAAAGTTTCTCCGCTTTAGTTTCCCATTTCCAAATCTATTTAGTCTCTGGTGCATTGGATGGTCTGTCAGTCTTCTGAGTTTCTCTGCTTGCTGCTGGGCTTTGCAGTCTCTTCTGTCGGTCATGGATTGCAGATTAGTAATCTTTTTAAGTTCTACAATTGGCGTTGATTTCATGCCTCCTGTTATAATTCTCATGGCTTGGTTTTGAAGTTTGCTAATTTTGTCAAAGTTCGCCTTTGCTACTGTTGTCCATGCCGCAATGCCATACTCGAGAACTGGTCTCACTCTTCCAGTGTACAGTTTCTTTAGTATACTTTCGTCTGCTCCCCAGCGTGTGCCAGTAAGTTTCCTCATGATTGCCATTCTTTGTCTGGCTCTCATTCGGTTTCTCTCGATCTGACTTTTCCATGTCATGCGCCGATCAAATGTGACTCCCATGTAGTTTGGGTTATCGTTTGGTCGCAGATATTTGCCGTTAAGACTTATTTTGGTGTCCTGGGGTTTGTTTGAAAGCGAGAATATCGTACATGTTGTTTTTTTCCTCATTTATTTTGACCAGCCATGAGTTCGCGCACTCCTCCAACGATGTTAGGGCCTGCTGCATCCGATTTCTTGCTATGGTGAGATTTTTTTCAGAGGTCCACATAGCCAGGTCGTCTGCAAACATGGAGCTGTGGACTCTTTTTGGTATATTCTCTGTGATGTTGTTTATATACACCAGGAAGAGTGTGGGTGACAGTACTCCCCCTTGGGGCACTCCCTGCTCAAGTGTCACCTTTTTGCTCATCTGCCCTTGTACTTGAAGTCTGGCTGTTCTGTTTTCGAGGTAGTGGCTGATCCATCTGTACATTTTCCCACAAACTTCACTTCATCGTAGCTTGACGTTGAGTGCCTCTTTCCACACCTTGTCAAATGCCTTCTCTAAATCCACCTAAACCGCTCCTGCATGCTTTTTCTCCAGGTAAGCATCCTATATTTCCTGGGCTATGAGAGTGATCTGGTCCTCAGTGGATCTGTGCTTGCTGTGGAATTAGTATGGGTTTTTCTTCCAGATGCCACATCAGTCTGGTGTTTATCATACGCTCCATCAGTTTGCCTACACAGCTCAGTAGACTGATAGGTCTGTATCCATTTGGATCTGCTCTATCTTTTTTTTTCGTTGGTACTGTTATAATTACAGCATCTTTCCATGCCTGAGGTACAATTCCCCTTTTCCAGCTTTGGTTCAGGACTGATAGTAACTTCCTCTTTGCTGTTTGACCAGCCCCATCAGCATTTCGTTTGTTACCCCATCTTTTCTGTGCGATTTCTTTTTCTTTAAAGTTCTCGCACGTGAACTCGTATGACAGTATAAACTTTACGGTCAAGCGCAGCACGTGAACTCGTATGACAGTCTAAACGTTACGGCGGAGCTCAGCACAACCCGAAATGTTAACGCCCTGATTAATAAGGCCAGATTTGCTTTCAACTGTCTTCGACCAAAGTGGAAGTGTGCAGCATTCTCCTTGGAGAATAAGATTAGGCATTGTAAGACAAACGTAACGTCTGTCCCGATATATGGCTCAGAGACATAGCCTGTGACTAGGGGCATCGCATCCAGACTGCAGATCTTCGCTAACAAGTTTGTCCGTCTCATTCTGCCTGTTAGATGACCAGAGGTAAGGAGAGGCCCACAACACAACAACACAACAACCAATGCAGTTGTCAATTGGGGAGAGAAAGTGGGGATGGATAGGACACACTCTCAGAAAGAAGCCAGACAACATAACCAGACATGTACGTGATTGGAACCCACATGGAAAGAGACGAGTAGGAAGGTCAAGAAACACATTACAGTGATTAGTCAAGGAGGACGTCAAGTCAATCGGCATGTCGTTGGCGGAACTCAATAAGACGACACAGATTATGAACAGAGGGGCAGTATCTGTTGTGGCCGATGTTCGGGGAACCAGACGAGTTCATAGTTTGGAGACACAGATAAAGATATCTAAATAACAATACAATAGGTGTGAAGAGCTATCAGCAGATTTGATAAATTTTTGAAAATAAAATAAATACACACGCACACACACACACACACACACACACTTTCACACACACATAAACACAAATACACATTACGCATTTTCAGATCTAAATGAAAGTCCTTTATATTGTATTGCTTGAAAACTGAATAACTAGAAATGCAACAACCAAAAGAGAACACACTTTCATCAATGTGGGCCTACTCAGAATAGAGTTTGAAATAAAATGATACGATCACTAATGTTCAACTGTTCTCTTCTGTTCTGTTTAAAAAATCGATGGCATTACAATTGATTTCCATTCCCATATTAGTGGTTGCTGCTTTAAATGCTCAGCTCAGCAACGACCCTGTCTCTCACTCTTGCAGAGAAGCAAAAACCGGCTCTCTTACCATACATCCCAGCTTTCTCTCAATCTAGCAGAGTAGCCATACCGAATTTCTTATCATGCATCAGAGATCCATCATGAAACACGACAAGTATCAACATCCTGAGCATTTTCATTTGTTAGTTGTCAATGTCCGCTGTCCCATCTCACCATTCTCACAATTCTCACATTCTCACAATTCTCACATTCTCACATACTCACCATTCTCACATTCTCACATACTCACCATTCTCACAATTCTCACATTCTCACCATACTCACCATTCTCACAATTCTCACATTCTCACATTCTCACATTCTCACAATTCTCACATTCTCACATTCTCACATTCTAACAATTCTCACATTCTCACATTCTCACATTCTCACCATACTCACCATACTCACCATTCTCACAATTCTCACATACTCACCATTCTCACATTCTCACCATTCTCACATTCTCACATACTCGCCATTCTCACCATTCTCACATTCTCACATACTCACCATTCTCACAATTCTCACATTCTCACCATACTCACCATTCTCACCATTCTCACATTCTAACAATTCTCACATTCTCACCATTCTCACCATTCTCACCATTCTAACAATTCTCACATTCTCACCATTCTCACCATTCTCACCATTCTAACAATTCTCACATTCTCACCATTCTCACATTCTAACAATTCTCACAATTCTCACCATACTCACCATTCTCACAATTCTCACATTCTCACCATTCTCACATTCTCACATTCTCACCATTCTCACAATTCTCACATTCTCACCATTCTCACAATTCTCACATTCTCACCATTCTCACATTCTCACATTCTCACATTCTAACAATTCTCACATTCTCACCATTCTCACCATTCTCACCATTCTCACCATTCTCACATTCTCACCATTCTCACCTTTCTCACCATTCTCACCATTCTCACCATTCTCACCATTCTCACTATTCTCACCATTCTCACCATTCTCACCTTTCTCACCATTCTCACCATTCTCACCATTCTCACATTCTCACCATTCTCACCTTTCTCACCTTTCTCCCCATTCTCACCATTCTCACATTCTCACCATTCTCACCATTCTCACCATTCTCACATTCTCACCATTCTCACCTTTCTCACCATTCTCACCATTCTCACATTCTCACATTCTCACCATTCTCACCTTTCTCACCATTCTCACCATACTCACATTCTCACCATTCTCACCTTTCTCACCATTCTCACCATTCTCACATTCTCACCATTCTCACCTTTCTCACCATTCTCACCATTCTCACCATTCTCACCATTCTCACCATTCTCACCATTCTCACATTCTCACATTCTCACCATTCTCACCATTCTCACCATTCTCACCTTCTAACAATTCTCACATTCTCACCATTCTCACATTCTCACCTTCTAACAATTCTCACATTCTAACAATTCTCACATTCTCACCATTCTCACCATTCTCACTTTCTAACAATTCTCACATTCTAACAATTCTCACATTCTAACAATTCTCACATTCTCAAATTCTAACAATTCTCACATTCTCACATTCTCACCATTCTCACCATTCTCACCTTCTAACAATTCTCACATTCTAACAATTCTCACATTCTAACAATTCTCACATTCTAACAATTCTCACATTCTAACAATTCTCACATTCTAACAATTCTCACATTCTAACAATTCTCACATTCTAACAATTCTCTCCATTCTCACATTCTCACCATTCTCACCATTCTCACATTCTCTCCATTCTCACCATTCTCACCATTCTCACATTCTCTCCATTCTCACATTCTCACCATTCTCACCATTCTCACATTCTCTCCATTCTCACATTCTCACCAATCTCACCATTCTCACATTCTCTCCATTCTCACATTCTCACCAATCTCACCATTCTCACCATTCTCACCATTCTCACATTCTCTCCATTCTCACATTCTCACATTCTCTCCATTCTCACATTCTCTCCATTCTCACCATTCTCACATTCTCACCATTCTCACCATTCTCACCATTCTCACATTCTCACATTCTCACCATTCTCACCTTTCTCACCATTCTCACTATTCTCACATTCTCACCATTCTCACCTTTCTCACCATTCTCACCATTCTCACTATTCTCACCATTCTCACCATTCTCACCTTTCTCACCATTCTCACCATTCTCACCATTCTCACATTCTCACCATTCTCACCTTTCTCACCTTTCTCCCCATTCTCACCATTCTCACATTCTCACCATTCTCACCATTCTCACCATTCTCACCATTCTCACATTCTCACCATTCTCACCTTTCTCACCATTCTCACCATTCTCACATTCTCACATTCTCACCATTCTCACCTTTCTCACCATTCTCACCATACTCACATTCTCACCATTCTCACCTTTCTCACCATTCTCACCATTCTCACATTCTAACCATTCTCACCTTTCTCACCATTCTCACCATTCTCACCA
Source organism: Ariolimax columbianus (assembly GCA_036924085.1). Taxonomy (NCBI): domain Eukaryota; kingdom Metazoa; phylum Mollusca; class Gastropoda; order Stylommatophora; family Arionidae; genus Ariolimax; species Ariolimax columbianus. Next base: position 170,327,206 of record JAVGWX010000001.1, read on the forward strand.
TTCTCACCATTCTCACCATTCTCACCATTCTCACCATTCTCACATTCTCACCATTCTCACCATTCTCACCATTCTCACCTTCTAACAATTCTCACATTCTCACCATTCTCACATTCTCACCTTCTAACAATTCTCACATTCTAACAATTCTCACATTCTCACCATTTTCACCATTCTCACCTTCTAACAATTCTCACATTCTAACAATTCTCACATTCTAACAATTCTCACATTCTCACATTCTAACAATTCTCACATTCTCACATTCTCACCATTCTCACCATTCTCACCTTCTAACAATTCTCACATTCTAACAATTCTCACATTCTAACAATTCTCACATTCTAACAATTCTCACATTCTAACAATTCTCACATTCTAACAATTCTCACATTCTAACAATTCTCACATTCTAACAATTCTCACATTCTAACAATTCTCTCCATTCTCACATTCTCACCATTCTCACCATTCTCACATTCTCTCCATTCTCACCATTCTCACCATTCTCACATTCTCTCCATTCTCACATTCTCACCATTCTCACCATTCTCACATTCTCTCCATTCTCACATTCTCACCAATCTCACCATTCTCACATTCTCTCCATTCTCACATTCTCACCAATCTTACCATTCTCACCATTCTCACCATTCTCACATTCTCTCCATTCTCACATTCTCACATTCTCTCCATTCTCACATTCTCTCCATTCTCACCATTCTCACATTCTCACCATTCTCACCATTCTCACCATTCTCACATTCTCACATTCTCACCATTCTCACCTTTCTCACCATTCTCACCATTCTCACATTCTCACCATTCTCACCTTTCTCACCATTCTCACCATTCTCACTATTCTCACCATTCTCACCATTCTCACCTTTCTCACCATTCTCACCATTCTCACCATTCTCACATTCTCACCATTCTCACCTTTCTCACCTTTCTCCCCATTCTCACCATTCTCACATTCTCACCATTCTCACCATTCTCACCATTCTCACCATTCTCACATTCTCACCATTCTCACCTTTCTCACCATTCTCACCATTCTCACATTCTCACATTCTCACCATTCTCACCTTTCTCACCATTCTCACCATACTCACATTCTCGCCATTCTCACCTTTCTCACCATTCTCACCATTCTCACATTCTCACCATTCTCACCTTTCTCACCATTCTCACCATTCTCACCATTCTCACCATTCTCACCATTCTCACCATTCTCACCATTCTCACCATTCTCACATTCTCACCATTCTCACCATTCTCACCATTCTCACCTTCTAACAATTCTCACATTCTCACCATTCTCACATTCTCACCTTCTAACAATTCTCACATTCTAACAATTCTCACATTCTCACCATTCTCACCGCCAGGCGGAGCGATAGCGCGGGCTTGCGGAAAACGCTCGCCTGCCTTTCCCCGTAGTGCGAATTGGGTGCGGTTTGTGGTAGTGGCTCCTCCACCGAGGTGCGCTAGTCTGGTCCGTATCAGGAAACGTGGTCCGTCCGTGGTGATTTATCTAAGGCTTATAGCAGAGCTCGACAGTACGTCTCGCTGGTGGTCCGACTCTCGCAAAGAGCTTGTGACCGGCAAATGGAAAGCAGGAATCGTTGCCTCGAGGCCCTGCGTTCTCCCTACGGAGAAGAAGGGCAGGCCAAATTGTGTCTCTAGTCCCAGTGAAATTCGTCGCCGAGGTCGTTGGGATCCGTTCTGCACAGAGCGCTGCCATCCCTCCTCGAGCGAGCCCGGTCGGTCGGTCGTCTGGTGCGTGTGGGAGGCCCCTGTCAGGCGGTCCTAGGTCGACGGAGTGAGGGACGGGTGGAACAAACCGTCCGTCCCGTCAGTCGGTCCCTGCGGCCGTCGTCCCAGCGAGGCTTTTTACACACCCTTCCTCCGCCGACCGGTGTGTGCTGTACGTACGTCTCCGACAGATATCTGGTTGATCCTGCCAGTAGTCATATGCTTGTCTCAAAGATTAAGCCATGCATGTCTAAGTTCACACTGTCTCACGGTGAAACCGCGAATGGCTCATTAAATCAGTCGAGGTTCCTTAGATGACACGATCCTACTTGGATAACTGTGGCAATTCTAGAGCTAATACATGCTTACCAAGCTCCGACCCTCGCGGAAAGAGCGCTTTTATTAGTTCAAAACCAATCGTCGTTTCCCCTCGCGGGGTTGCGGCGTCCCCACTGGTGACTCTGGATAACTTTGTGCTGATCGCATGGCCTCATGTGCCGGCGACGCATCTTTCAAATGTCTGCCCTATCAAATGTCGATGGTACGTGACATGCCTACCATGTTTGTAACGGGTAACGGGGAATCAGGGTTCGATTCCGGAGAGGGAGCATGAGAAACGGCTACCACATCCAAGGAAGGCAGCAGGCGCGCAACTTACCCACTCCCGGCACGGGGAGGTAGTGACGAAAAATAACAATACGGGACTCTTTCGAGGCCCCGTAATTGGAATGAGTACACTTTAAACCCTTTAACGAGGATCTATTGGAGGGCAAGTCTGGTGCCAGCAGCCGCGGTAATTCCAGCTCCAATAGCGTATATTAAAGTTGTTGCAGTTAAAAAGCTCGTAGTTGGATCTCAGGCGCAGGCGGGCGGTCCGGCTCGCGCCGGTTCACTGCCCGTTGTCTCCTGCCCTACCGTCTGCCGGCTCTCTCCCACGGGTGCTCTTCGCTGAGCGTCCTGGGTGGCCGGCGCGTTTACTTTGAAAAAATTAGAGTGTTCAAAGCAGGCCTCGGCTGCCTGAATAATGGTGCATGGAATAATGGAATAGGACCTCGGTTCTATTTTGTTGGTTTTCGGAACTGGAGGTAATGATTAACAGGGACAAACGGGGGCATTCGTATTGCGGCGTTAGAGGTGAAATTCTTGGATCGCCGCAAGACGAGCTACTGCGAAAGCATTTGTCAAGAATGTTTTCATTAATCAAGAACGAAAGTCAGAGGCGCGAAGACGATCAGATACCGTCGTAGTTCTGACCATAAACGATGCCGACTAGCGATCCGCAGGAGTTGCTTCGATGACTCTGCGGGCAGCTTCCGGGAAACCAAAGTGTTTGGGTTCCGGGGGAAGTATGGTTGCAAAGCTGAAACTTAAAGGAATTGACGGAAGGGCACCACCAGGAGTGGAGCCTGCGGCTTAATTTGACTCAACACGGCCAACACTGAAATGATTGACATGCCGAGACCATTCTTCTGGGGTCTAATATGGAACTGGTGCTGGACTTAGACCCCCAGAAATCTGGGGTTATGTCCCTGTGGCTCGGTTCTGTCTGCATCCAGTGTGTGATAAAGGAATTGACGGAAGAGCACTATCAGGAGTGGAGCCTGAGACCTAAGTTAACTTACCACGCCAATACTGCAGAATGACTATCAAAAAGTACACCTTCGCGGGGTCTAATAGAGAACATGTGCTGGAATTAGACCCTCGAAAATTTAGGGGCTACCCTCTAAGAAACTTGATTGTCTCGCTAAGGGAATTGACGGAAGGGCACCACCAGGTGTGGAATCTGCGGCTTAATTTGACTGAACACGCCAATACTGTAGAACAACTGACAAATCGAGAGCACTGCCGTTTGGGTCTAATAATGAACGTACGCTGGTATTAGACTCACGGATGACAAGTCAGCTCCCAAACACTCAAATGAAAGAACGCTACGGAAATCGTGTCTTAACTCTGCAGAAACCGCAGATTTCAAATACCTGGTCATTGACAAACAAAAGCCCTCAATAAATTCGTCTGACCAAATAGTGAACGGGTGCTGGAAATAGATCATCTGAAGACAGGTCAGTTTTACCCTACAAATGACAGGGCGTTGCTACGGAAAACCAGCTCAAATCGAGAGGAGCCGCAGACACTTTGGTTCACGTACCAGGCTGATAAGCCAAGGGCGCGAGGCTACCATGTGGGGGATTACGGCCGAACCCTTGTAAGCCGCAATCCCGCCCAAAATCTCAGCACCACTGCAATGGGAGGCTCCTACATGCTCGGGACCTGGGGCTTGCGCCCCAGCCCTATCAGGTAGAGCCACAGTAAGAGGTCCTTGCCGCCCGCAAATCAAAGCGGGCGGACAAACTGCTTGATACTCACCCAATACGGCGATGGGGTGCGAAAAACACCAACCAAAGACTTAGAACCTGGTCGGGGTGTCGAAAACAGTAGAGCAGCCACCACACTGTGAACTGTCAAGACTCAACCACTGACCATGAGAGTTGTCCGCACACCAGGCGATCAACATCTCTGTGACATTACCAGGCTTGTCCTCTGGCTAAATACACTCCGGCTACGATATCTACCTCTGTACGTTATCAGCCATAACTATCATGCTGGACGCAGAAGAGACGCAGACCAGCGGACATTGCACACCTGCCCCACTGTGTCAACACCCCAGGTGGCGGGGAATGCTAGGCGTACCATCTCTGCATAGAAGCCAAGAAAACAAAGGGAAAAAGAGATACCCCACTCACATGCAAATGCTACGTTCCTGGCAGGACGTGACGATCCTGGGATACAGACACACTGGACTGCCTCTCTTCCGGGTAAACCAGTCCATCTCATATATCATCATCATTGCACCCTAAAGACACGAGTAGTGAAGACTCGATAGTCTGGTAAGACAACTTCCATAGGAGAGAAAACTCTGATCGTAAACAACTGCTGCCTTGCAGATAGGCTGGGGACAGCCAAAGGCTAAGGAGGGCATCCCTACAGAAACGCCTGTTGAAATCGGATGCACGGGGCCGCAAGCCTAACAAAACAGTGCAACGTAAATCACAGTATGATGGCACAACCTATTCGAAAAACGTATGGCGCTCATCCTGAGGAGACCCGCCAGGCAGCGATAGCGCCGGGCCCCACGCCTCGAAGGGGCCCACCCTTGACTACTGGTGGTCACCCACCCATGTGTCGTGGAGTCAAGGCACATGGCTATGGGGAAACGACTATTGGCCAAAACATCAAGACCCTCAGAATACTACAGTGGAATGCGGAGGGAGTCATTAACAAAAAACTTTCCCTAACACATCACCTGCATGAAGGTAAGATTGACGTGGCATGTATCCAGGAAACGCACCTCAACAATAACCATAAATTCTCAATCAGAGGATACCAGACTTTCCGTCTAGATAGAGAAGGCCACAAAGGAGGGGTCCTGATACTGACCAGAAACAGCATACCGAGTAGCGCGGTACCTGTCAATCACACCGGACAAGCAGAAATTGTAGGAGTTGACATAATGGCTCAAGAGACGAAGCTCCGCATTTTCAATCTGTACGGACCACCAAACAGAGACCTATCGCTCTCGAGTATGGAGGTCAGAGACTCCAACTGCATAGTAGTTGGAGATTTCAACAGCCACTCGGAGAGATGGGGATACTCTGACACAGACAGCAGAGGTGACGAAGTGGAAGATTGGGAGATAGATGCAAATCTCTCCCTAATCAACAGGCCGGAGGATAGCCCTAGCTTCTATTCAAGAACATGGCATACCACCTCGACTCCAGATTTGGCCTTCTCCACACAGGACATACACTATAAAATAGACCGCCAGGTGCTAAACCAACTGGCAGGTAGCGACCACAGGCCGATCAGGTTAACCATTGACATGGAAGTAGGCCCACAGGAAACAAAACCGCTCCCACGTTGGAATTACAAACGAGCCGACTGGGACAGATTTGCAATCCTGACAGATGGGCTGTGTGAAACCATCAACACACGAAACACCAAAATGAAGCCCATGGTAGAGAGCCTAAGCAAGGCAATAATGCAAGCCGCCACTGAAACCATCCCAAGAGGAGCTAGGAAAAACTATAAGCCCTACTGGAATGATGAGTTACAGAAAGTGGAAGATGCAGTAACAAATGCGAGGAACATGGCAGAACGAGAAAAATCCGTGGAGGCAAACATCGCCCTCAAAGCCGCCGCGGCGAAGTACAAACACACTCTCAAGCAAACAGCAAGAGAAAGTTGGAAAAATAAAACGGAAAGTTTAAACCTGGACAAAGAAGGGAACAAGCTATGGAAGCTAGTCAGAGCCATGAACGACGAAACCCCGTCAAATAAACAAATTACTATCAAGCAAGGCGAAAACTTGATCACAGGTAAGAAAGCCGCAAACGCCTTTGTCGATCACTATGCCAGAGCAAACCACATCGAGGTCCCTGCAGATAAGCATACAGACATTAGCGAAGAGCTAAAGGGGCACGAAAACATAAATACGGCTCCTGAAGAGCACATGATGGCCAAACTAACAATGCGCGAAATGGAAGAGGCTATGAGAACACTAAAGAGAAGGAAATCTCCCGGAAAAGACGGGATAACAAACGAAATGCTGATGGGGCTGGGCCAAACAGCGAAGGAAAAACTACTATCAGTCCTGAACCAAAGCTGGAAAAGGGGTATTGTACCCCAGGCATGGAAAGATGCAATACTGGTACCAGTACCAAAAACAGGAAAGGACAAAACAGATCCGAATGGATACAGGCCCATAAGCCTACTGAGCTGTGTCGGCAAGCTGATGGAACGGATGATAAACACCAGACTGATGTGGCATCTGGAAGAAAAACGAATACTAATTCCACAGCAAGCCGGCTTTAGACAGCACAGATCCACTGAGGACCAGGTCATCCTCATAGCCCAGGAGATAGAAGATGCCTACCAGGCACAGAAACACACAGTAGCTGTTTGGGTGGATCTGGAAAAGGCATTTGACAAAGTCTGGAAGGATGGACTTAGAGTCAAGCTAAGAAGAAGTGATGTTTGTGGGAAGATGTACAAGTGGATCAACCACTACCTCAAACAAAGAACGGCCAGAGTCCAAGTACAAGGGCAGATGAGCAAAAAGGTGACACTCGAGCAGGGAGTACCCCAAGGGGGAGTACTGTCACCCACACTCTTCCTGGTATATATAAACGATATTACAGAGAATATACCAAGAAGAGTCCATAGCTCAATGTTTGCAGACGATCTGGCTATGTGGACCTCTGAAAAGAATCTCACCATAGCAAGAAATCGGATGCAAACGGCCCTAACATCGCTGGAAGAGTGGGCGAACTCATGGCTGGTCAAAATAAACGAGGAGAAAACCACGTGCACAATATTCTCGCTCTCATTAAAACCCCAAAGTACCAAATTAAGCCTAAATGGCAAAATCCTGCAGCCAAACGACAACCCAACCTATCTGGGAGTCACATTTGATCGGCGCATGACATGGAAAAGTCAGATTGAGAGAAACCGAATGAAAGCCAGAGAAAGAATGGCGATCATGAGGAAACTTGCTGGCACAAGCTGGGGAGCAGACGAAGGCATACTAAAGAAACTGTACACTGGAAGAGTGAGACCAGTTCTCGAGTATGGCATCGCGGCATGGACAACAGCAGCGAAGGCGAACTTCGATAAAGTTAACAAACTTCAAAACCAAGCTATGAGAATCATAACTGGTGGCATGAAGTCAACGCCAATTGTAGAACTTGAAAAGATTACAAAACTGCAATCCATGACCGACAGAAGAGACTGCAGAGCCCAGCTGCAGTCAGAGAAACTCCGAAGACTGACGGACCATCCAATGTACCAGAGGCTAAACAATTTGGGAACTGGGAAACTAAAGCGGAGAAACTTTGCAGAAATAGCCAAAGCAAAGATGCACGAAGACCCCATAAACGCACTAACAACACCAAAACCCATCACTACTGTACGAAAACCTACTTGGAGGCAGGACATATTTCCAGAGGTGGTAGAAAATATACCAGGTATTGCAAACAAAAACTGCCAGACCGAAAAAGAAAGGAGAGACACTACCCTAAGCTTCATAACGAAAAGCTACCCAAGCATGGACTGGACCCATGCATACACCGACGGTTCTGTAACAAACACTACACAGAACGGAGGGGCAGGAGCATTCCTGAACCTTCCAAATGGCAGAAAAATAACACTGTCATTCGCTACTGGTAAGTACACAAGCAATTTCAGAGCGGAGGCAGAGGCACTGAGGGCGGCAGTGGAAGAAATGGCAACACACAGTGAAAATGAGAGCCACATAGTCTTGTTGACAGATGCTCTCGCCGTAGTCACAGCGCTAAAAAGCCAGAAAAACACTGAGCTTAATGACTTAAGAGCAGCACTCTGCAAACTGTGCCAGCTGTCCGCACCAAAAAGGGTAGTGGTACAGTGGGTTCCGTCACACTGCAACATCCAAGGCAACGAGGAGGCAGACAGACTGGCAAAAGAAGGTGCAAGGCTACCACAAACAGATACCAGTATGACGTACGAAGAGTCAAAACGGCTTATCAAAGCCAGGTACATTACCAAATGGGAAACCGAACATACTGGTTACACCAAAAACGATGCCTATTACCAGTTGAACCGAAGAGAGCAGGTCGTTGTCTTCAGACTTCGCACTGGCCACAATAGACTGAGGTACCACCTATTCAACAAATTGAAGATAGGGTGTACCGACGAATGCCCGTGCGGTACTGGTAAAATGACTACTGAACATCTGCTGCAGAACTGCCCGACATACGGGGATCAGAGAGAGCAGATGTGGCCATTGCCAGTGGAACTGCAAGACAAGCTCTATGGTAGTGGCGAGAGTCTCAGGACGACCGCCGCTTTTTTCGAAAAAATAATGGTTGCTGTCTGACTGTGTACGCAGAAGAAGAAGAAGAAGTATTGCTTGAAAACTGAATAACTAGAAATGCAACAACCAAAAGAGAACACACTTTCATCAATGTGGGCCTACTCAGAATAGAGTTTGAAATAAAATGATACGATCACTAATGTTCAACTGTTCTCTTCTGTTCTGTTTAAAAAATCGATGGCATTACAATTGATTTCCATTCCCATATTAGTGGTTGCTGCTTTAAATGCTCAGCTCAGCAACGACCCTGTCTCTCACTCTTGCAGAGAAGCAAAAACCGGCTCTCTTACCATACATCCCAGCTTTCTCTCAATCTAGCAGAGTAGCCATACCGAATTTCTTATCATGCATCAGAGATCCATCATGAAACACGACAAGTATCAACATCCTGAGCATTTTCATTTGTTAGTTGTCAATGTCCGCTGTCCCATCTCACCATTCTCACAATTCTCACATTCTCACAATTCTCACATTCTCACATACTCACCATTCTCACATTCTCACATACTCACCATTCTCACAATTCTCACATTCTCACCATACTCACCATTCTCACAATTCTCACATTCTCACATTCTCACATTCTCACAATTCTCACATTCTCACATTCTCACATTCTAACAATTCTCACATTCTCACATTCTCACCATACTCACCATACTCACCATTCTCACAATTCTCACATACTCACCATTCTCACATTCTCACCATTCTCACATTCTCACATACTCGCCATTCTCACCATTCTCACATTCTCACATACTCACCATTCTCACAATTCTCACATTCTCACCATACTCACCATTCTCACCATTCTCACATTCTAACAATTCTCACATTCTCACCATTCTCACCATTCTCACCATTCTAACAATTCTCACATTCTCACCATTCTCACCATTCTCACCATTCTAACAATTCTCACATTCTCACCATTCTCACATTCTAACAATTCTCACAATTCTCACCATACTCACCATTCTCACAATTCTCACATTCTCACCATTCTCACATTCTCACATTCTCACCATTCTCACAATTCTCACATTCTCACCATTCTCACAATTCTCACATTCTCACCATTCTCACATTCTCACATTCTCACATTCTAACAATTCTCACATTCTCACATTCTCACCATTCTCATCATTCTCACCATTCTCACCATTCTCACATTCTCACCATTCTCACCTTTCTCACCATTCTCACCATTCTCACCATTCTCACCATTCTCACTATTCTCACCATTCTCACCATTCTCACCTTTCTCACCATTCTCACCATTCTCACCATTCTCACATTCTCACCATTCTCACCTTTCTCACCTTTCTCCCCATTCTCACAATTCTCACATTCTCACCATTCTCACCATTCTCACCATTCTCACATTCTCACCATTCTCACCTTTCTCACCATTCTCACCATTCTCACATTCTCACATTCTCACCATTCTCACCTTTCTCACCATTCTCACCATACTCACATTCTCACCATTCTCACCTTTCTCACCATTCTCACCATTCTCACATTCTCACCATTCTCACCTTTCTCACCATTCTCACCATTCTCACCATTCTCACCATTCTCACCATTCTCACCATTCTCACATTCTCACATTCTCACCATTCTCACCATTCTCACCATTCTCACCTTCTAACAATTCTCACATTCTCACCATTCTCACATTCTCACCTTCTAACAATTCTCACATTCTAACAATTCTCACATTCTCACCATTCTCACCATTCTCACTTTCTAACAATTCTCACATTCTAACAATTCTCACATTCTAACAATTCTCACATTCTCAAATTCTAACAATTCTCACATTCTCACATTCTCACCATTCTCACCATTCTCACCTTCTAACAATTCTCACATTCTAACAATTCTCACATTCTAACAATTCTCACATTCTAACAATTCTCACATTCTAACAATTCTCACATTCTAACAATTCTCACATTCTAACAATTCTCACATTCTAACAATTCTCTCCATTCTCACATTCTCACCATTCTCACCATTCTCACATTCTCTCCATTCTCACCATTCTCACCATTCTCACATTCTCTCCATTCTCACATTCTCACCATTCTCACCATTCTCACATTCTCTCCATTCTCACATTCTCACCAATCTCACCATTCTCACATTCTCTCCATTCTCACATTCTCACCAATCTCACCATTCTCACCATTCTCACCATTCTCACATTCTCTCCATTCTCACATTCTCACATTCTCTCCATTCTCACATTCTCTCCATTCTCACCATTCTCACATTCTCACCATTCTCACCATTCTCACCATTCTCACATTCTCACATTCTCACCATTCTCACCTTTCTCACCATTCTCACCATTCTCACATTCTCACCATTCTCACCTTTCTCACCATTCTCACCATTCTCACTATTCTCACCATTCTCACCATTCTCACCTTTCTCACCATTCTCACCATTCTCACCATTCTCACATTCTCACCATTCTCACCTTTCTCACCTTTCTCCCCATTCTCACCATTCTCACATTCTCACCATTCTCACCATTCTCACCATTCTCACCATTCTCACATTCTCACCATTCTCACCTTTCTCACCATTCTCACCATTCTCACATTCTCACATTCTCACCATTCTCACCTTTCTCACCATTCTCACCATACTCACATTCTCACCATTCTCACCTTTCTCACCATTCTCACCATTCTCACATTCTCACCATTCTCACCTTTCTCACCATTCTCACCATTCTCACCATTCTCACCATTCTCACCATTCTCACCATTCTCACATTCTCACATTCTCACCATTCTCACCATTCTCACCATTCTCACCTTCTAACAATTCTCACATTCTCACCATTCTCACATTCTCAACTTCTAACAATTCTCACATTCTAACAATTCTCACATTCTCACCATTCTCACCATTCTCACCTTCTAACAATTCTCACATTCTAACAATTCTCACATTCTAACAATTCTCACATTCTCACATTCTAACAATTCTCACATTCTCACATTCTCACCATTCTCACCATTCTCACCTTCTAACAATTCTCACATTCTAACAATTCTCACATTCTAACAATTCTCACATTCTAACAATTCTCACATTCTAACAATTCTCACATTCTAACAATTCTCACATTCTAACAATTCTCACATTCTAACAATTCTCACATTCTAACAATTCTCTCCATTCTCACATTCTCACCATTCTCACCATTCTCACATTCTCTCCATTCTCACCATTCTCACCATTCTCACATTCTCTCCATTCTCACATTCTCACCATTCTCACCATTCTCACATTCTCTCCATTCTCACATTCTCCCCAATCTCACCATTCTCACATTCTCTCCATTCTCACATTCTCACCAATCTTACCATTCTCACCATTCTCACCATTCTCACATTCTCTCCATTCTCACATTCTCACATTCTCTCCATTCTCACATTCTCTCCATTCTCACCATTCTCACATTCTCACCATTCTCACCATTCTCACCATTCTCACATTCTCACATTCTCACCATTCTCACCTTTCTCACCATTCTCACCATTCTCACATTCTCACCATTCTCACCTTTCTCACCATTCTCACCATTCTCACTATTCTCACCATTCTCACCATTCTCACCTTTCTCACCATTCTCACCATTCTCACCATTCTCACATTCTCACCATTCTCACCTTTCTCACCTTTCTCCCCATTCTCACCATTCTCACATTCTCACCATTCTCACCATTCTCACCATTCTCACCATTCTCACATTCTCACCATTCTCACCTTTCTCACCATTCTCACCATTCTCACATTCTCACATTCTCACCATTCTCACCTTTCTCACCATTCTCACCATACTCACATTCTCGCCATTCTCACCTTTCTCACCATTCTCACCATTCTCACATTCTCACCATTCTCACCTTTCTCACCATTCTCACCATTCTCACCATTCTCACCATTCTCACCATTCTCACCATTCTCACCATTCTCACCATTCTCACCATTCTCACCATTCTCACCTTCTAACAATTCTCACATTCTCACCATTCTCACATTCTCACCTTCTAACAATTCTCACATTCTAACAATTCTCACATTCTCACCATTCTCACCATTCTCACCTTCTAACAATTCTCACATTCTAACAATTCTCACATTCTAACAATTCTCACATTCTCACATTCTAACAATTCTCACATTCTCACTTTCTCACCATTCTCACCATTCTCACCTTCTAACAATTCTCACATTCTAACAATTCTCACATTCTAACAATTCTCACATTCTAACAATTCTCACATTCTAACAATTCTCACATTCTAACAATTCTCACATTCTAACAATTCTCACATTCTAACAATTCTCTCCATTCTCACATTCTCACCATTCTCACCATTCTCACATTCTCTCCATTCTCACCATTCTCACCATTCTCACCATTCTCACATTCTCTCCATTCTCACATTCTCACCATTCTCACCATTCTCACATTCTCTCCATTCTCACATTCTCACCAATCTCACCATTCTCACATTCTCTCCATTTTCACATTCTCACCAATCTCACCATTCTCACCATTCTCACCATTCTCACATTCTCTCCATTCTCACATTCTCACATTCTCTCCATTCTCACATTCTCTCCATTCTCACCATTCTCACATTCTCACCATTCTCACCATTCTCACCATTCTCACATTCTCACATTCTCACCATTCTCACCATTCTCACCATTCTCACCATTCTCACCATTCTCACATTCTCACATTCTAATATTTCTCACAATTCTCACATTCTAACATTTTCACCATTCTCACATTCTCACCATTCTCACATTCTCTCCATTCTCACATTCTCACCATTCTCACCATTCTCACATTCTCTCCATTCTCACATTCTCACCAATCTCACCATTCTCACATTCTCACATTCTCACATTCTCACCATTCTCACCATTCTCACCATTCTCACATTCTCACCAATCTCACCATTCTCACCATTCTCACATTCTCACCATTCTGACCATTCTCACCATTCTCACATTCTCACCAATCTCACCATTCTCACCATTCTCACATTCTCTCCATTCTCACATTCTCACCATTCTCACCATTCTCACATTCTCTCCATTCTCACATTCTCACCAATCTCACCATTCTCACATTCTCACCATTCTCACCATTCTCACATTCTCTCCATTCTCACATTCTCACCAATCTCCCCATTCTCACATTCTCACCATTCTCACCATTCTCACATTCTCTCCATTCTCACATTCTCACATTCTCATATTCTCACATTCTCACCATTCTCACCATTCTCACCATTCTCACATTCTCACCAATCTCACCATTCTCACCATTCTCACATTCTCACCATTCTCACCATTCTCACCTTTCTCACCATTCTCACCATTCTCACATTCTCACCATTCTCACCTTTCTCACCATTCTCACCATTCTCACCATTCTCACCATTCTCACCATTCTCACCATTCTCACCATTCTCACATTCTCACCATTCTCACCATTCTCACCATTCTCACCTTCTAACAATTCTCACATTCTCACCATTCTCACATTCTCACCTTCTAACTATTCTCACATTCTAACAATTCTCACATTCTCACCATTCTCACCATTCTCACCTTCTAACAATTCTCACATTCTAACAATTCTCACATTCTAACAATTCTCACATTCTAACAATTCTCACATTCTAACAATTCTCACATTCTAACAATTCTCACATTCTAACAATTCTCACATTCTAACAATTCTCTCCATTCTCACATTCTCACCATTCTCACCATTCTCACATTCTCTCCATTCTCACCATTCTCACCATTCTCACCATTCTCACATTCTCTCCATTCTCACATTCTCACCATTCTCACCATTCTCACATTCTCTCCATTCTCACATTCGCACCAATCTCACCATTCTCACCATTCTCACCATTCTCACATTCTCTCCATTCTCACATTCTCACATTCTCTCCATTCTCACATTCTCTCCATTCTCACCATTCTCACATTCTCACCATTCTCACCATTCTCACATTCTCACATTCTCACCATTCTCACCATTCTCACCATTCTCACCATTCTCACCATTCTCACATTCTCACATTCTAATATTTCTCACAATTCTCACATTCTAACATTTTCACCATTCTCACATTCTCACCATTCTCACATTCTCTCCATTCTCACATTCTCACCATTCTCACCATTCTCACATTCTCTCCATTCTCACATTCTCACCAATCTCACCATTCTCACATTCTCACATTCTCACATTCTCACCATTCTCACCATTCTCACATTCTCACCAATCTCACCATTCTCACCATTCT
This sequence comes from Ariolimax columbianus, assembly GCA_036924085.1. Lineage (NCBI taxonomy): Eukaryota > Metazoa > Mollusca > Gastropoda > Stylommatophora > Arionidae > Ariolimax > Ariolimax columbianus. Next base: position 170,342,242 of record JAVGWX010000001.1, read on the forward strand.
CACATTCTCACCATTCTGACCATTCTCACCATTCTCACATTCTCACCAATCTCACCATTCTCACCATTCTCACATTCTCTCCATTCTCACATTCTCACCATTCTCACCATTCTCACATTCTCTCCATTCTCACATTCTCACCAATCTCACCATTCTCACATTCTCACCATTCTCACCATTCTCACATTCTCTCCATTCTCACATTCTCACCAATCTCACCATTCTCACATTCTCACCATTCTCACCATTCTCACATTCTCTCCATTCTCACATTCTCACATTCTCATATTCTCACATTCTCACCATTCTCACCATTCTCACCATTCTCACATTCTCACCAATCTCACCATTCTCACCATTCTCACATTCTCACCATTCTCACCATTCTCACCATTCTCACATTCTCACCAATCTCACCATTCTCACCTTCTCACATTCTCACATTCTCACCATTCTCACCATTCTCACCATTCTCACATTCTCACCATTCTCACAATTCTCACATTCTCACCATTCTCACAATTCTCACCTTTATCACATTCTCACCATTCTCACCATTCTCACCATTCTCACAATTCTCACATTCTCTCCATTCTCACATTCTCACCATTCTCACATTCTCTCCATTCTCACATTCTCACCATTCTCACATTCTCACCATTCTCACCATTCTCACCATTCTCACATTCTCACCATTCTCACCTTCTCACATTCTCACATTCTCACCATTCTCACCATTCTCACCATTCTCACATTCTCACCATTCTCACAATTCTCACATTCTCACCATTCTCACCATTCTCACCTTTATCACATTCTCACCATTCTCACCATTCTCACCATTCTCACATTCTCACCATTCTCACATTCTCACCATTCTCACATTCTCACCATTCTTACATTCTCTCCATTCTCACCATTATCACCATTCTCACATTCTCACCATTCTCACATTCTCACATTCTCACCATTCTCACCATTCTCACCATTCTCACCTTCTCACCATTTTAATCATTCTCATCTTTCTCACCATTTTCACCATTCTCACATTCTCACCATTCTCACATTCTCACCATTCTCACCTTCTAACATTCTCACCATTCTCACCATTTTCACCATTCTCACTATTCTCAACATTCTCACCTTCTCACCATTCTCACATTCTCACCATTCTCACCATTTTCACCATTCTCACATTCTCACCATTCTCACCATTCTCACCTTCTCACCATTTTAATCATTCTCATCTTTCTCAACATTCTCACCTTCTCACCATTCTCACCATTCTCACCATTCTCACCATTCTCACCTTCTCACCATTTTAATCATTCTCATCTTTCTCACCCCTCTCACCATTCTCACATTCTCACATTCCCACATTCTCACCATTCTCACCATTCTCACATTCTCACCATTCTCACCATTCTCACCTTCTCACCATTTTAATCATTCTCATCTTTCTCACCCCTCTCACCATTCTCACATTCTCACATTCCCACATTCTCACCATTCTCACCATTCTCACCATTCTCAGAATTCTCAGCATTCTCTCACAAGAGTTACTATGACCCGATGGTAGTCAGTCATTGTGTACTTATGTGAATCAATTCTTCCACTTTGTGTGTGGTCTCCGCTGTGATCACTAGATCAGTTATTTTACTATGTGTGCCAGCCATATCAACCCCTAACCTGAGCATTAATACCATTGATATATGCAGTGTGCATGTGCAGCGGGTGCCTATTACTGGAACGTTTGGACATAAAAAGACACCAGTGGAACATGACGCTGACTTTGAATAGGAAATGCATTCGCGAAAGCAGCTGATAACATTGCAACACAATCTCTGTTCTGGAATCCCCAAGGCAAACGAAGAGGGGGCAAACCAAAACATTCATTGAGATGAGAATTCAAAACAAATACAAAGAAAGCTGAAGATTTGGACGAAGCTGAAACCGGACTAGCGGACTTGGCGTAAATTTTTGCTGAGATATGTACTTCACACGGAGCTGAGAAGCTTTGATTTTGATTGAAATTAATGGTCCCCATCTACTCGTTGATTGGGCCAATGGATCCATTCCTTTACTGGTCTTTCTCTCGTTTCTCTTTCTGTATGTGCATTATCATAATTGGCTAGTGTTTTCTACGCTATTTCGTGGTAGAAATGTATTCTCTATATCTCAACGATTTTGCTGGTAACTTCTATGGATGTCTAACCGTTAGATTGTTGCATATCGTCTCTCTCGCCTGCCTCGCTGTCTCTTTTTCTCCTTTCTTTTATTTATTTATCTCTTTATCATGTCTCTAAAACACTATTTATAACCTTTGTCAACAATATGTTCTTTTATTGATAGTAATCTCATAACCTTTCCAAGTAAAAGACAGCTCTATTTATCTTTACCGTTCTGAGATATCCTATTGTATAAATACAGTGATATGATATAAACATCAGATCGATACAGTAACATTATTTCAATTTCAGATGCATGAATATTATGTAAATATCAGATTAATGCAGTAATAGGAATAACAGCGTTATTTCTTGACGTCAGAGATCAGAACTATAGCGCCGGGAATGCCTCCTGTACTTTTTAATGTATACACTTGCAAAATTGCACAAATGGAGGAGACTGGGCCTGGTAGGATCCTCACGTATGCGGACGACATACAATCAAGGCAAAGACAGGACTGAAATTGTTCGGGGGAAACTCTGAATGGTGCACCGACTACAACGCAGAAATCACTCTATATATAGCCATGACTGGTTCTCCCTAAACAATAGGTTTTGTCTCAGATACACTACCTGGGGCAACATGCATGGGCACCAACATTGAGAGCATGACATGATATACCTGGGTATCACATTTGACAGAAGTCTCTCTTTCAATAAACATGTTGACAATGTGATTCTGAAAGCAAAGAGGGGTATCAATGCAATTAAAGTCATGGCGGCCACATACATGCAACAATGGACTCTCTTCCTGTTGATGCGAGCACTTGTTTTGTTTGTCCTGGACTACGATCTTGTGTTGCTAACGCTATCACAGACACATATAGAGAGATTGGAGAGAATCCAGAACGAGGCCATGAGATAAGCTCAGGGATGCACTAGAGATACCGGCATTCCTGCCGTGAGACTACTGTTTGATTTGCCAAGCATCAAGGTCCTACATCAAGTAGCCCAGGTAAGGACGTTGCCAACAACGAACACCACTCTTTGCACCAAGACTCGGATACACTCAAAGGCAGACGCATTAAGCGAGGACGGTCATGTGTGGCAGAATACTCTGAGGGTCTGTGCATTGGAAGAAGTGGGAAGAGGTAGTGAATGGGTAGAAGTGGGCAACGAGAGCCCCCTGACAAGGGTGGTGATACAACTGAGCAGAGCGTGTCGCGGCACTAGGACAGAAGCTTCAATACAGGAGCTGATCCAGCAACACTCAGAACCACAAGACCCAATTCTGCACACAGATGGCTCCACCGGCAGAGATGCAAACTAGTGCGGATGGGGTTTTCGTCGGCTACCAAAACGGCAAGACGGTGTTGGAGAAATCAGCCGCCTACTCCACTGTCACATCAAATATGAGGATGGAGATTGAGGGGGGTAACAGCGGCCCTGACGTGGTTGGTCACGCAACCGGTGACACGCAGTGATACTGTCAGACTCGCAGGGCATGCTCCGTAAGAAAGAATGGTGCATGCTAAGAAGGTAGTGGACCTCTCTTCTGAAGAACTCTGGTATACAAGATGTCACATGGATCTACTGCTTGGGACATGCAGGCGTCTGGGGTAACGAAAGAGCTGATGCAGTGGTGGGACTAACTGTGGTGAACGACGCGGTGATGACGAGAGACAGGGTTGAGTTGATAAGGGCAGTCATGGACAGTCTACAGAATGATGAAGAGACAGAGTGTCGCGAAAATACATAAGTGCAGAGGATGATAGATTTGGGAATGACTAGGGAAGATGAGAGAAACTGTTCTGTCTGGAAAGATCCGAAGAACACGACATCAACACCTAACTGGGACTCTGAGTATGTACACGCTTGGCTGGCTACTTGGACGGAGAACGGAACACTTATGGGAATGTCACATGTGTGATGATATGGGTTCCTAGAATCAAGAATGACAAAAGTAAGTTCTCAGAGAAACAGGTGGGAGCCTGGTTATCTGTAGACACATTGGTCAAATGCAGACATTGGTTAGGTTCACTGGTGCGGTTCTACAGAGACATATAACAACATATTCGCTTGAATAAGATGGGATGTAAGATAAGGAGGAAGATGTGATGTAAGATAAGGAAGCAGATGTGAAGTAAGATAAGGACTAAGATGGGATGTAAGATAAGGAGGAATATGTGATGTCCGATAAGGAAGAAGGTGTGATGTAAGATAAGGAGGAAAATGTGATGTAAGATACGGAGAAGGATGTGATGTAATATAAGGAGAAAATAGTACGCTTGTTATAAAGAAAATAGAAAGCTATGCATCTTGTGTTAATTACGGCAGCAGTAGGTAGGAGAGTGTCGAAGAATAAAAAGAAGAAGAAGAAGAAGTAGTAGAAGAAGAAGAAGAAGAAGAAGAAGAAGAAGAAGAAGAAGAAGAAGAAGAAGAAGAAGAAGTAGAAGAAGAAGTAGAAGTAGAAGTAGAAGTAGAAGTAGAAGAAGTAGAAGAAGTAGAAGTAGAAGAAGTAGAAGTAGAAGAAGTAGAAGAAGTAGAAGTAGAAGTAGAAGAAGTAGAAGAAGTAGAAGTAGAAGAAGTAGAAGTAGAAGTAGAAGTAGAAGAAGTAGAAGAAGTAGAAGTAGAAGAAGTAGAAGTAGAAGAAGTAGAAGTAGAAGTAGAAGTAGAAGAAGTAGAAGTAGAAGAAGTAGAAGTAGAAGAAGTAGAAGTAGAAGAAGTAGAAGTAGAAGAAGTAGAAGTAGAAGAAGTAGAAGAAGTAGAAGAAGTAGAAGAAGAAGAAGTAGAAGAAGAAGTAGAAGAAGAAGAAGTAGAAGAAGAAGAAGAAGAAGTAGAAGTAGAAGAAGTAGAAGTAGAAGTAGAAGTAGAAGAAGTAGAAGTAGAAGAAGTTGAAGAAGAAGAAGTAGAAGAAGAAGTAGAAGAAGAAGAAGTAGAAGAAGAAGAAGTAGAAGAAGAAGAAGAAGAAGTAGAAGTAGAAGAAGTAGAAGTAGAAGTAGAAGTAGAAGAAGTAGAAGTAGAAGAAGTTGAAGAAGAAGAAGTAGAAGAAGAAGTAGAAGAAGAAGAAGTAGAAGAAGAAGAAGAAGAAGTAGAAGTAGAAGAAGTAGAAGTAGAAGTAGAAGTAGAAGTAGAAGTAGAAGAAGTAGAAGTAGAAGAAGTAGAAGAAGAAGAAGTAGAAGTAGAAGAAGTAGAAGAAGAAGAAGTAGAAGAAGAAGTAGAAGAAGAAGAAGTAGAAGAAGAAGAAGAAGAAGAAGTAGAAGTAGAAGTAGAAGAAGTAGAAGTAGAAGAAGTAGAAGAAGAAGAAGTAGAAGAAGAAGAAGTAGAAGTAGAAGAAGTAGAAGAAGAAGAAGTAGAAGTAGAAGAAGAAGAAGGACGTGAAAAGGAAAAGATACAGATAGAGTAAGACAGAGGGAAAGAATCAAACAGAGAAACCTCAGGAGACAGTATAACATGTTTTAGCAAGTTTATTTGAAGCACTCAGTGAGGAAGACAGGAAAGAATATTCAGTATGTACACTATATATGCTCATTGCTCATTAGCCTGTGTCTGTATGTGTCTCTCTGACTCTCTTACTGACTCTTATTAACTCTCTCACCCACTCTTTCATAACTTAACTCAACGTCTTTATACTGGTTTAGGGGACTCTGAAGGGTCTGTATACAACCAGTTTCATTTACATTACTTTGCTCTAAAAGCTATGCGCATCCAATTTATTCTTAAATGCATTAATTGTCCGTGTCTCCACTATCTCCGGTGGCAATGCATTCCAAGCATTCACCACTTTCTGACTAAAAAAATATGTCCTAATATTTAATCTAGACCTCTCTATAGTTAATGTGTAGCTATGCTCTCTTGTTCTTGTGGGTGGTTGTATTTTGAAAATCGTGGTATAGTCTAATTTATCCATTCCTCTGATCATCTTATAAAACTGTATTGTCATTATATTCTCTTTTCTAGACAATGTAGGTCGGTTTTTGTGAGTCTTTCCTCATAACTGTAATTCTGGAATCCCACTATCAGATTTGTCGCTCTTTTTTTTTTTTTTTATTCTATCCAGCATATTTTATATCCTCTTGATGATAAGAGCTCCACACCTGTACACAGTACTCCAATCTAGGACTAACTAATGCTTTTTACAGTTTGACTGAACTTGCTCACTCACCTTACCTGTATGTTCTATTATAACCCCTAGGTCCCTTTCACTCATTCTTCTTTCTCACTTTCTGCCTCACTCTCTCTCTCTCTCTTTCACTCATTTTCTCAACGATTCTCTTACTCGCTCTCTCACTCAGTTTCTGTCTCTCTCTCTCTCTCTCTCTCTCTCTCTCTGTTTATCTTTCTCTGTACATATCGGTCCTTTAAAACGTCTAAGCTGCTCAGTTTGTATTTGATGTGACGTTAATTTCCAGTTCTATTAATCTCATCGCGTGACCGAGAAAAGGTGCTCCAAACCTCCAAAATGTCCTTATCCTTGGGGATATATATATTCCTTAGTTTATTAGCTTTCCTAAGAAATTCTTCGGTCCATTTTTTAATTCTTTTTAGTCTTAGCTGTCAATTTAATTTTTTTAATTTTCTATGAGAAACCGTACTTCTATTGTTTGAATTAGCATTTCTCAATTCCTTGCTAAAATGTACTTTGTGATGTTTGAATTGAAATTTGTTAACGTGTTTCTCTTTCGAATACATGCACAAATCTCTTTTCATTTTTCCACTGTATTTATGAACACCTATCTCCACAATATATCAGGAATTTGTGTTCTTGTCAACACTGTCTGTAGTTTTTATATCTACGTTTACTCTCTGTGATTATTTTGTTGCGTTGCCGGCCATTTCACTACGTTTTGTAATTAGTATCGCTCCTTATATTCACCAAGTCAGTAATTTGTATCTCTTTATATTTACTTTGTCTGTAATTTGTATCTCCTTATATTTACTAATTCAGTAATGTGTATCTCCTTATATTTACTTTGTCTGTAATTTATATCTCCTTATATTTACTACGCCAGTAATTTGTATCTCCTTATATTTACTATGTCAGTAATTTGTATCTCTTTATATTTACTTTGTCTGTAATTTGTATCTCCTTATATTTACTAATTCAGTAATGTGTATCTCCTTATATTTACTTTGTCTGTAATTTATATCTCCTTATATTTACTACGTCAGTAATTTGTATCTCCTTATATTTACTATGTCAGTAATTTGTATCTCTTTATATTTACTTTGTCTGTAATTTGTATCTCCTTATATTTACTAATTCAGTAATTTGTATCTCCTTATATTTACTATGTCAGTAATTTGTATCTCTTTATATTTACTATTGTAGTAGAGTCTACGTTTAGCTGAGTAATTATCCTATCACGGATATCCTGGTCACTTGGACCAATATTTATATATGACAGCGTAAGCTTTTAAGTTGCGTAGTTTACTTATCTTAAGAGTTACAACATATATTTACACAACAACACGACTTCAACACAGTAAAACATAGCAAACACTATCCAGACCATAAAACAAAACAATATCCTTTATTACAAGAATAATCGTTGCACAATATCAACAAAACGAAAAGAACTTCTGAACTAAATAATCATTATATATATATATTTGTATATATATATATATATATATATATATATATATATATATATATATATATATATATATATATATATATATATTTAACTACTTAGGAGGTTGCAAGCACTAGCTTTTGATGTTTCCTCCAACATCTATATTACTCTATTTCTGTCACATCAAAACTTTAAAACCTCAAGAATTATCTTAGCGAAAACGTAATGGCTCCAGTTAGCTCGCCGTCCTTCTTCTGATCTCAACACACCATCAACAAACTCGTCCTTGCGATCAGATTTAGTACTCAGACGAATCATAAAATCGAGTCACTTCACGTATTCAAGCGCATATGTACGCTTACACATAATCATAACACACTTCGTTCACAAAGTGTCCTGCACAAACAACACACATTCCGATCAAGTCATTAGGCGATCTGTACACTCGTGTAACAATTCATAACATGCATCATTCACAAGGTATCCTGCACATACACCACGCATTCAGCTCTCTTACTGTTCACATGGTGTCGTCCATAATCACCTATTGAGTGCGACTGGTCAAACTCGGGGTGTATGATGGTTCAACCACTCTGCAAATTATCTCCCTTCCAGTCTTCCTGCCAGTCTGTATAGCTTCTCTGCAGTGTCTTTTATAGTGACAAGCAGCAATATGGCTGTCCAATGGTCTTCTGTAGGATTGCTAGTTCAGAACTATCTCCATCTAAAATGTTAGTGGTTGTCTATCCATGAGTCACTGTCATTCTAAACGTGGTAGTCTGTCGTAGTAATATCAGACTGCCAACAACCCCTTCTTCCCACTCTCCACCACCCCTCCCCCCCCCCCCACCCAGTCGTCTGATGCCAGAGTGGTTAGGTCTGTGTAACAGTTCCAGCCGGAGCATGAGCGTTTAGGGCATGGGGGATGTGGTCGACGACTCTGAGAATAAAAGGTACCTGAATGTGTGCCAAGGTCATTCTCTGTCTGGACACTACGCCAAGGTCACTCACCGTGTCAACAAAGGAAATAGGGGTTGGGAGAATGAATGTGTACAGTTGGTGAACTAGGAACTGACCACTGGCGTTCCGATTTGGGTAGTGGGGGATGAGTTATAGGCAAGAGGGCAGCGGAGCTTGCTGCGATATTTGAGTGACAGGAGAGCGATGCGTTCCAATGGCAGCTGAATGGAGTCAAGACGTCCCCCAGAGATCCATTGGATAGCTCTGATACTGCTTGAGACTATATAATACTAAACAAAGTTTAGCTCAAGCAGACTGGCCATGGAGAGAAAGAGTGAGAAAGAGAGAGAGAGAGAAAGACTGGTCATGGAGAGAGAGTGAGAGAGAGAATTTAGCTAGGAGTCTGTTTAGCTTACCGACTGAATAGAAGAGTGATTGATAGGCTGTTTTTACGAATGTGTGAGAACAGGGTCGCTGAACTGGCATACGCCTTCGAGTCTCGGCCAGTCGCTCTATAAGGTATGTGTTGGGCGCCCTGTGTCTAGAGGTAATCTGAATGTGTGTTATGCGTGCAGGACACCTTGCGAACGAGGTATGTTCTAAAGAGTTACGTGAGTGGACAGTGTCTAAGAGAGCTAGATGTATGTGTATTGTGTGTAGACACCTTGTGAACGAGGTATGTTCTGAAGAGTTACGCGAGTGGACAGAGTGTCTAAGAGAGCTAGATGTATGTGTATTGTGTGTAGACACCTTGTGAACGAGGTATGTTCCGAAGAGTTACGCGAGTGTACAGATCGACTAAGAGGGATATGGATGTGTGTGTGGTGTGTGTAGATACCGAGGGAACGATGTATGTTCCAGAGCGTGTGTATACGCAAATCGATTGAGTGTGCGATCATATATGAGTATACGTTAAAAATATTGAATGTATTATGTCAAGTACACCCGCCTGAGGGGATCTGAGTGTCACAGCATACGAATATGAGGATACGTTTTGGAGAGTGTGTTGAGGGTGCAGATAAGGGGAGGGGAGTGTGCGGCTAGAACTGGGAACTGGGAGCAACATCAATAGCTTATGCTTATAAACTCCCGTGTATCTATTTAGATAAGTTGTTTTGCAAGTATTTTGTAATTTCATAGCACTCATTTCAATAGTTGTTGTATGAGTATGATATTATAAATATGCCACCTGCTGTGTGCTATTTTATTTGCTGTGTGTGGTCGTGAATGACGTGGATGAGTTTGGTAACATTCTAGATAGTGAAAACCTAAACTCTGCTACATCTGACACCAACCCGTGTACCAGACTAAGTCTTCTACATAACCCCTCGCCTCCTTTTGTCGACCTAGTGTCGAAACGATGATTGACCCTGGCGCGACCCTCGTTCGTCCAACGCTTTAATGTAACCTGTTTCTTAAACTCGCCAGCCCAATCTCTCTTCTCCTAAACGACCATGCTCCAGCTGTAACTGTCATACTATGTCAGTAATTTGTATTCTTTATATTTACTATGTCAATCATTTTGTATCTTCTTATATTGCAATGTCAGTAATTTGTATCCCTCCTACATTTACTATGCTGTGTATGGCACTTACATTGTTGAAGATGAGGATGATGATGATGAAGATGATATATTTGCTTTGTCGGTAATTTTTATTTCTCTATTTTTACTTTATCAGTAATTCTAATCTCCTTAAATTTACTTTGTCGGTAATTGGTATCTCCTTATATTTATTTTGTGTTCCTTTGTGAATTAATTTTTACTGACATGTGTTTACTCTGCCTGTAATTTGTGTCAGAGCATCACAAACTGTCTTCTCTTTCATTAAATGTTTAATCTGTCAATGTCAAATCGATGTACACTAATTACATAGAATGCAGCCATCCATATAAAGGGGTTGTCAGGGGAGCGGAGTGTCTTATGCTCAGAGGAGGATCGACGCACACTGTGATAACAGTTGATATTATTGAAAAAAGAGACGGAAGGCGACGAGGAGCATGTATCTGTCAGTTGATGGCATGAATAATGCAACAATCGATGGATAAAGGTCACTAGGATCAGAACGCTAAAGTGGCATGGCATTGAAAGGAAATAAAGACATAAAGTGAGAGAAAAAAAAATTGAGAGAGTGAGCGAATTGAAATGATAGTTTGCTAACTAAACATGTACCGGGCCATGGGTGTGCTGCAGGCGTCTATTTCATTAATTCATACTATCAGTGGGTTTCCTGATTAATTCATATTATCAGTGGATTTCCTGATTAATTCATACTATCAGTGGATTTCCTGATTAATTCATACTATCAGTGGATTTCCTGATTAATTCATACTATCAGTGGATTTCCTGATTAATTCATACTATCAGTGGATTTCCTGATTAATTCATACTATCAGTGGATTTCCTGATTAATTCATACTATCAGTGGATTTCCTGATTAATTCATACTATCAGTGGATTTCCTGAGAAAGTCTAGGATAGTTTGGTCAAGTACACCTGTCCTATATGTGATTGTGATTTGGTTTGGTCAAGTACACGTGTCCTATATGTGATCGTGATTTAGTTTGGTCAAGTATACCTGTCCTATATTTGATCGTGATTTAGTTTGGTCAAGTGCACGTGTCCTATATGTGATCATGATTTAGTTTGGTCAAGTACACGTGTCCTATATGTGATCGTGATTTAGTTTGGTCAAGTACACGTGTCCTATATGTTATCGTGATTTAGTTTGGTACAGTACACGTGTCCGATTTGTGACCGTTATTTTATTTAATGCCTCTGAAAATATTTTGAACACCGTAAATCCATCTTCTTATCGATCTTCCTATTATCCTGACGTCCTATTGATATGGTGTACATGATCGTGCAGTGAGTAGGTTGGAAATAAAACTTGTCATATGTGCAAAACATTTCACTCTGTGTCTGTCAATACATGCCATGCATTAGCTGCTTTCACGTTCTGTCGTTTGGATTCTCCGTTTCTAAATTTACCCTAACCACTTTTCGCAAGCAGTGTATGTAATGTGTTGCGATCTTTCGTTTTCTTACCTCAGTCTGGATCAATGTCGGACACAGCTAGCGAAGAGTTGCTTTGAATACGATGTTAATCTTTGCTATTTTTGTCGTCATATGAATGTGTTAAAATCAAAGTAATCCTGATTGCTTGCATGACACTGCACTTTTGCTTTATGAATTCTTGCTAATGTCTGGATGTCCATTCTTTGGTATATATAATTGTATTTTCTTGTGTTAATCTAGGAGGCAGAACGATGGAGTAGAATGGAATATACAAAAGAGAATAATTTTCCAACAGAGAGATTACAAAGAATCATGGAGTTATTTCACTTTTGATCATTTGACGTATAGTATAGGTGCTGTACATTTCTCGTGAAAAGGCAAGATCTGGCAAGAAATTGTTAGCTGGCTGTTATAAACGACTGACTTCCTAATATTTGTAATAATTGGTGTATACATCTTGTAACGAGTATCGAGTTGTGGGCTGAAACTCCAGAAATGAACTACAGCACTGGGAGCACTACCATACACACCACAGTTTCTAACCTAACTACTGCGACCAGTCAGCAAGCGAGCGGCACGGAACAAACTTTTATTTGGCTTCACTTTGGCAACGGTAACACTACAGTAGAGACACCAGGACAGGAACGGTCGTACCTTTCGTCAGTTTTTCTCGCAATTGTCCTTGGCGTCATCGTCATCCTCACGGTCATTGGAAACGTTTTGGTCATTGTTGCAATAGTTGTCAATGCCAACTTAAGAACTACTACATACTACTTCATCGCCAACCTGGCCATAGCAGATCTACTGTTAGGCACAACTGTACTACCATTCTCTGCCACACTGGAGGTGCTTCAGTATTGGGCCTTTGGGCATGCCTTCTGTGATGTGTGGGCAGCTATTGATGTGATGTGCTGCACTGCCTCGATACTTAGTCTCTGTGTCATCAGCATTGACAGGTAAGCTCGGCACACTGACAATTATATCCATGCTCTAAATTAAACAAAAAGCGCCCGTAAATAGCACAAACTAGTTTATATATATTATGTGTGTGTGTGTGTGTGTTGTGTGGTCTGTGATGTGGTGTGTGTGTGTTTGTGTGTGTATGCATGTATGTATGCGTATATCATCATTAGCTCTTTCCGTCTCGTCAAACGATAGTAATTGTGCTTTGAAAAGGTATGCAACTACAGTCCATGACGGTAACGAATGTGATTCGTAAGACCAATCCGGGCAGAGAAGCATCTTCCACAGTGTGTGCAAAGAAAAATCAGGACCGTTTGCGGCATCGCATAGTGGGGTGTGTCTTCTCAATCTCTGCTTTGAGAGTAGATTCTTTGATTAAATCCCACTTTTCACTAGCTGTACAGTGTGAGTATATATACGTATAAATGTATACATGTATGTATGTACGTATGTGTTTGTGGTGGACCTTAGAGTAACGCAGTTTTCAAGCGATCCCTGGTCTCAAGGGATGTGGGACCAAAGTGTTTGCATCCTCATATACCTCCAGTGGTCACAGCAAATCGTCTTGCCACTGGTTCGAGCTAGCTCGTTGATTCCAAGCGCAATCAAGTTAATCCAGTTATAGCGTAAATTACATCATCAATATAAAAAACCGTCTGGTGATAACGTCTGAACTGCTTGCGATGCATACATACATACATACATACATACATACACACACACACACACACACACACGCACGCACGCACACACCTACCCACCCACCCACCCACCCACCTACCTACCTACCTACCTACCAACCTACATACATACATACATACATACATACATACATACATACATACATACATACCTACATACATACTGGACTCCCGGGAGGTAAGACCAGAGTGCTTCTCGAGTTACTTCCAGTCGTCTCAACCAATAGTCTTGCCACTGATCCAAGGTAGCTCGGGAAATATGAGTGAGATTGATGACTAGCGCAGCTTCTTCCTCACTATAATCTAAATATACTCGCACATCACATTATTAAGACAAACCCGTCTGATGGTGTGGTTATCATCGCTTGCGATGGACAATAATTTTGTTTGAATGTATATATGTATGTTTGTATGTATGTATGTAGGTAAATAGGTAGGTAGGTAGGTAGGTAGGCAGGTAGGTAGGTAGGTAGGTATATATGAATGTATGTATGTAGGTAAGTATGTAGGTATGTAGGTCTGGACTTGTTATTTCGTTCTTTTTTTGTGATTTCTTCCATCCGTTTATCCTGGTCTGGACGCCGGCTGAATGGCGCTAAGCTTAAACTAGTTATACCTGTGTCGTATCTCACGGGTTAGTTCTGCCGGTTCACCTTCACGAATTTGGCGTGTGGAATTTTAGATGCTACTATGATGAACTGAATACAGCTGGGGAGAGATGCCAGACTCACTCACACGCTGAGTGTTGTCCATACGACCTCTTGTGGTTATCGAAAAGGCACGACAAACTGCGTTAGATGCCTTCCCATCTTTCTACCCTGCGGGTTACATGTTTACGGAAAGGCTTCGGTGGTAACCCTGAGGCAAAATCTGCATCCTATGCTATCTCCAGTCGTCTCGATGAATGTCTTGCCACTGGCAAAAGGTAGCTTAGGCTCTGTGAGTGAGGTTGACAAAAGGCGCAGTTTCTTCCTCACTTTAATCCAAATCTCCGCGCAAGTCACCCATTTCAGCAGACACAGCAAGAGATACGACTGTCCACACGGCTGAACAAAGAGAGTGGTCTTCATCACTTGTGATGGACAAACTATCAATGTAGGTATGTATGTATGTACGTATGTATGTATGTTTGCATACAAACATGCATGTATGCATGTAGGTATGTATGTATGTACGTATGTTTGTATGTATGTATGTACGTATGTATGCAAGCAGTTATGGCGTTATCACCAGACGTACGTGCATGCCTGTATGTATGTATGTATGTATGTATGTATGTAAGTATATATGTATGTATGTATGTGGCGAAGTGGTTAAGGATTTAAGTGATGGGTATGCTATCTACATGCACAAGCTTCTTCAGCCACCCATTAGCACATGCTGTGAAGGTTACAGTTGCCCTATTCATTTCATTCTAGTTACAATTCTGAGGGATTCCGTCGCGAAGTAGTTAAGCCGTCGGCCTCGTGATCAGGTGGTGTAGGTTCGACTCCAAACTCCGCCGTCTTATTCACGGGTACCTGATGTGGAGTCCCCTGCATCTCGTAGTCGCCCCCTAGTCGTCTTGTCCTTGACTTGCCTCTGGGGTCGGGCGACACGAGACGAGAGAGTGAGGATAAAAAGTAGCGCAGTTATTAATCCATACTAAAAATAGCGCTAGCAAAGTTAATTATGCCATCATCGTCTACGATGGACGGCGGCCTTTACCTTTACCTTTACCTTATGTATGAATACACACAAGCATGCATGTATTTGTGCATGTATATATGCATATATGTATGTATCTATGAATGTATGTATGTATGTATATATGAATGTATGTATGAATGATAGCAATGATTATATACATACAAAGTCCACGTGATCCAATGTAACTCGGGATAAGAGTGAGATTAATGACCAGCGCAGCCTCTTCCTCACTAAAATCCAATACAGCGCACATCAAATTATTAAGACAAAACCGTCTGAGGTTGTGGTCATCATTGCTTCGCGATGGTCAATAACATATCTATGAATCTATGTATGTATGTGTGTATGAATGTGTGTATGTAAGTATGCATGTATGTATGTTTATATGTATGTATGTATGTATGTATGTATGTATGTATGAATGTATGAATGTTTGCATGTAAGTATGTATGTATGTATGTTTGTATGTATATATGTATGTGTGTATGTATGTGTGTATTTCATGTATATGTGTACATATGTATGCATATATATGTGTAATAATGAGCCTATATATATATATATATATATATACAATCATGCCAGAGAATGTTGCTAAGTGAGTCTATTATATTTTTAAAGATTTGGGCAGTAAATAAAGAATACAACGTTTTTGTTGCTCTGTCTCTTCGTCGTGTCAAAATTTATTGTTTAAGAAGAATAATCAAAAGCTACCTTCAAAAGTTAATATTATAGCAGATGCAGCAGTCGAGAATAAAGTGTTGGAGATTAGAATTGACTAAGTCTCAGCTTTCTATGAGGTTCCTTGACCATTAACAGCACACAGCCTTGTCATTGGTTTCAGTAATTAATTTCAGTGATTGGTTTCAGTAAGTAATTTCAGTGATTGTTTCAGTAAATGATTTCAGTTATTGATTTTAGTAAGTGATTTCAGTTATTGATTTCAGTAAATAATTTCAGTTATTGATTTCAGTGAGTAATTTCAGTGATTGATTTCAGTGACGTATTTCAGTGATTGATTTCTGTGACGCATTTCACAGGTTGATTTCAGTAATTTCAGTGATTGATTTCTGTGACGTATTACACAGGTTGATTTCAGTAATTTCAGTGATTGATTTCTGTGACGTATTACACAGGTTGATTTTAGTAATTTCAGTGATTGATTTCTGTGACGTATTTAGCTGATTGGTTTCATTGAGTAATTGTAATGACTGATTTGAGTTATTTATTTCAGTGAATATTTTCAGTATGCCCCCTTATCTATACATAATGTCTCCACAAGGTAGTTATAGAAAGCCGGACGTCACCCTTCCGTTGTCTGGAACCTAAGCATGACGAGGACACTAAACCCACACAGGCCCCTCAGGGCGTGAGGGTTTCCGCGTATCCTTCCTGTCAGTACCATAAGCAGCATGTATCGTCTGGCACGATAAATTCCCTTATTAATTAGACTCATATACAACCGCATTATATTTTTTCTTGTGTTTTGCTCTTAGCTAGATTGAATTTTCACTTCCAGTTAGTATAGTGTTTGTAAATACCACATTTTTGTATGTTATGTGACAACTAGGTCCACTAAACATTAGCAGGTGTGAGCTTAGCAAAGACATGGAAGGGTTGTGCAAGCAGCTAGCAGCTTTATCATATTTTTTTTTAAAGAAAAGAACTTTCTTTCTTTTCGCTTTCCTGTCCTGCCTGTGCCATACAGCGTCAAGTTATGAAGAAATTTCTTTACCGAGCCCTAGTATGTACTTGTGCGTTTCAGTGTCAGGTTATGAACCGCTTTCTTGACCGAGCCCTAGTATATGCGTTGTACATGGAAATCTTCACTGCTTCTGTTATTTCTGATATCCATCTTTTGCGTGGTTGGCTCTTGGTCTTGTATCCATTGTATCTATATAGCATTGCTTTCTGAGGGATACTATTTGGTGTTTGTCGCGTCACGTGACCGAACCATTTGGTTTGCTGTCTCTTGATGATGTCTAGCACTGGTGTCATACCTACTTGTTTCCTAAAATCTTCGTTTCTGATTCTATCCATTCTTGTTACTCCAGGCATTCTGAGTAAGTATTTTATCTCTGTTGTTACAAAGTTTCTTTTAACTTTGTTAGTTGATGTCAAATTCGGGCACCGATTGCACATTTTGTTTAAGAATATTGTGTTGTATAGCGTTCTTTTTGTATCCACTGTCAAGTGTTTGCATAGTTATATCGGGGACATTTCCCCATTGATTTGACTTGCTTTATTTCGTCTGTTTTGGATTTCGGTGTCATCTTTGCCATCTGCTGAGATTATGTTACCCAGGTAGGTGTAATTGTTCACCTGTTTTTCTTGTTGGCATTCAATGAATATTGTTGACATACAAAGAACATTACTGCAAAATCCATCACTGAAATTATTCAAGCGGTTTTCGCTGTAGGGAAATCAGTTGCATACGCTACATAATAAGCAAAACATGGACTGTTGTAATGTTACAAAAGTAAGGATGTTCCTGTATGCATTTGGTCATATATTTCATTTTTTCAAATCCCGGTTAATATATTTTGCGAATTACAAATGTTGGTAAAGCGGGTGGCCGAATGGTATTCATGCTGGCTTCTTGATTAAGTGGCATATGTTCAAAGCCTCTATAAGGAATAACTTTCTTTTTATCTAAGGTGGCATTTTTTTTAACAGAATGCGAAATGCCTGGCAGTTGCAAGAGCAAGTGACTTTATTCATCAGCTTCATAAATCGTTCTAGTGGACCGCACAAATAACAGCATGTTAGGATATAAAATTGGATTTACCAACATAACAACAATATGTTAGGATATAAAACTGGATTTACCAACATAACAACAGCATGTTAGGATATAAAATAGGATTTAACAACATAATAAAAGCATGTTAGGATATAAAATGGGTTTCCTCTTCTTCAGCGTTCATCCTGAAAAGGACATTTTGATGTTGTCTTGCAGTTTAGAGCGAGGCTGCGACATCTACGTTTATCGTCACGACACATAACAATAGAATGTTAGAGTATAACAACATATTTAAAACTTGAAGTAAATGTAATCGATATTCTTTTCTGACCAGGTACATAGGCGTGACCAGACCTCTTCAGCATGGGCGTATCATGTGCCAAACCAGAACTATATACGTCATCGTTTTTGTCTGGCTTTTGTCTATGACAATTTCCGTTGCACCACTCATTGGTTGGAAGGAAGATCCAAACCCAGACCCTCGAGTTTGCACAGTGACCACTCAGCCAGGGTACGTCCTGTTCTCAGTGGCTGGATCATTTTACATTCCTTGTCTAATTATTCTGGTCGTGTACTTCAGAATTTACCGCGAGACTGTGATTTACACGAGATGTCTGATGTCTGGGGCTAAGATGTCAAGAGGTGATGACGACAACGTTGTGTCTCTAAGGATTCACATGGGAAGACACGTAAAGAGAGAATCTCAGCCAGAGAGATACCAGGTCATCGCTAAAGATGGTATCGTCGATGACTACAACAGCAGCACATCTCAGTACAGCAGCAAGAAAAGCAGCAATCGGAACAGCAGATTAACTTTCCTAAATAAGGTGGCCAAATTTAACCGTGAAAAAAAAGCTGCTAAAACTCTGGGAATTGTGGTTGGCGTTTTCATCATTTGCTGGCTTCCATTTTTCATTATCCTGCCATTAGGTAGGTATAATTAAATAAATAATAGCTGTTATGTTGATATTTGTCAGGTATATGTAGACGTGTTTACAAATTTGTTGGAACCCAACGATATGACGTCATTCGTTGCACTGCTCATAACTTAACTTAACGTCTTTACACTGGTTTAAGACTCTGCAGATTCTGAATACAAGCAGCTTCTTTTACATTCACTTGATCTAAAATTAACTATGCGCATCCAATCTATTCTTGAATGCATTAATTGACCCTGCCTTCGCTATTTCCTGTGGCAATGCATTCTAAGCGTTCACTACTATCTAGTTAACTAAATAGTTAACAGTATCTAATATGGACCTTTCTTCAATTAATTTGAAGCTGCGCCCTCTTGTTCTTGTAGGCGCTGTTTTTTACATTGTTCTCCGTGTCCATGGAGAGTGAACGTTTTTGTTCATTGTTTACAATGGTGACGGATGTATAGTATATTTGCTTACAGAAACTAGTTGATTAGGTTTGTGGTTTGCTTGTTCCTTACTACTGTTATTTGATTAACTTGGTTCACCGTTGTTTTACAATCGGTCCATAAATATAGGTCTGCTTAGGACAAAAAGTTTCTACACGTAATGTTACGATGTTTATTATATCAAACTGTATTTCGTACTTATTTTATTTCTGTTTTTTTAATTTCAAATCTTTTTCACCTCGACCTTACTTTATTTCACCTTTATTTTATTTCACCCTTATTTTGTTTTTCATCCATATTCTATTTCACCTTTATTTTATTTCAGTCTTGTTCTTTTTCACCATTATTTTACTTCAATCTTGTATAGCAAGTTAGGTTTATGATATCCTGGTTATGCGGACCAATAATCCATATGTGATAGGATAGGCTTATCTTGGTAGTTATCTTAGAGTTTACTGACTTCTAACAGATACTACACAACGACATGTCTTCAATCACAGAAAACAATAAAACTATCGCTAACCATTAAGACACAATAATATCTTTTAATTTGCATGAATAATTGTTACATAATATCAACAAACGAATAAAACTTCTAACTAAATAAATGTCATATTTTAAACTAACTCAGAAGATTCAAGCACTAACATTTGATGTTTCCTCCGAAACTATTATACTCAGATTCTTAGCCTCATATTTGAAATACCATAAACGCTAACAATCTAATTCAATCCTTTACAAATCAGTGGTTTACTATCTCAGTCGTCTCCTGCCGTCCTCCGGATCGTCTACGTTGGTGATGATTTGTCGTTCTCTATCAGGGTTGACTGCTTTAGCCTGTCAAGCGTACAGACATGGCTTAACAATGAGCTACGTTTCATTTACAAACGCCAGCAGTTTTCGTGTGTTTGAGACATGTCCCTTTGGTGCCCGTCTTGCACCTGTATCGATCAATTTAGTTCGCTGAGGACTCATGAGATGCCCCTCTTTTTCCAAACTAACGTGCCTTTTGGGATCACAGTCCCCAGGATTACATATAATCCGTATCGAGCCACTTTGTCCGAGTTGCTGGGAAGTCATTCTCAAAGATTCACAGAATCTTTATCCAGCTACTTTGTTCCAGACTACCTTTGACCTTAGAATGGTCACCACTCCTCCAACGGGCACCCATTCAATGGCCGCGAAGAACAGTCTGACTGCCTTCTAGATCAATCTCAAATTGCACCCAGACAAATCTGCACACTCACATGTGATCATATCTCATTCTCATACTGTGTTAAAGGGTTTCATCATTCTCACCTTCAATTGTGAATACAAGACTCAAGGTGTATGATGGGATAACCACCCCGTAAACTCTCTCTCTCTCTCTCTCTCTCTCTCTCTCTCTCTCTCTCTCTCCGAATCTCCTGAATGTCTCTGTGCATTGTCTTTTATAGACCCTTTTCATAGCTCTAGAAACTCACATGACTGTCGAATGGTCCTCTCCCCAGTTGGCTGATTAGCAAACGCTCTCCTTTTAGTCCCATCCAATCAAGAATTCAATTGATTGCAATATCCATAGGCCACTGTCAGTTTACATGTGAAAGCCTCCCGTGTGATTCCCTGTCGTTATTCTAACCCCCATCCCCTTATGTCTGATACCAGAATAGTCAATCTGATACCCATGCCCAAAACTAGCCAAATTTTGTAGTTGTATTAAACTTTCACCTATCGCTTCGGTCTGCGCGGACCCTGGAGTGATTGATGACCGGGATTTAGCCTGTTTCTTGGCACTTACTATATTCTCATACAATTCTTTGATTCTTATCGAACATAGTCGCCAGTCCGATATCCCCTGCCCTAAACGCACATGTTTCACGTGGAACTTGAACTTACACAAGAAACTGGAACTTTTACACTTGCTTTTTTTCACCGAAATGTTATTTCAGCCTTGTTCAATTTCAACCTTATTTTATTTCACTCTTATTCTATTACACATTTATTTGGTTTTTTATTTTTTTATTTTTTTATTTCAGTGGATTTTTTTAATTCCAGCATTTTTTTTTTCATGCGTTTTATTTAAAATTTGTTTTAATTCACACATATTTTACTTGCCTCTTATTTTATTTCACATTTTTTTAAATTCACATGTGATAGAGCCGCTTAAGACTGTGCTGCTAGAGTGTTACATTAAAGACCGAATAATAAGACTTCTTCATAGCAAAACGTTAAGACTTCCTCATAGCAAAACGCTAAGACTTCCTCACAGCAAAACGCTAAGACTTCCGTTAAACTTAAAAAGAAGATATTTATTTATACAAAAATAAGTAATAGTTACAAATTGATAAAAACCTAACCAATACTTACTAAACAAATATGAACCTAGCTAACTCCGGAAATAGTACTATGAACTAGACAGAATCCATCGTACTAAAGAACTCAGTTCTGTAGTATAATCTAATATTTATGCAGTTCTATACAAATCTCGTCCGATCTACTTAAATACTCTCTCGTCTGGAATCTCGTGCCTATCTTGGCAGTTGGTGCTGATGTAGATCGCTAGTGGTCTCCTGTTCTGCGTCGTGTAATGATAGCTTCTCGCGAAGTACTTGCATGGGCTCTCTGATGAGACTTAAGAAACATCTAACTTTACATCTGCATGAGTACGATCTCTCTTATTTTTCGTCCTCACAGATCCAAGCATTCACTGTTGAGACTATATATATGTGCTCTTTCTCATTGTGTGCGTGCGTTCTCGCTCATCTTTCGTTCCCACAGATCACAGCGATCAATGTGGAGACTACAGATATGTTCTCTTTTCGATCATAAAAGGTTCCCTATTTCACTCCAAAAGGCACATGAGCAATGTTCCTGAAGTAAAGTAAGCCAACCTTCTAGAACTGCTCTCGAAATCGAATCTCCTCTATTTAATCTGCTCCGTCCTTTTATTGACTAATTTTCACCCACTCAAATTACGATGCTCGCTCTGAGCCGATTAGACATCTGTCAGCCATGTTTGGCTCCTTCCTTCCTTGTCCTAGTCTAAATGTGACGGCCCAGCGTACTATTTATGGCTGCCTAAACACGAAGGGGCGGTCACTAGTAACCACGTTGTCTCTCGTTTTCTCAACTCGCAGCCACTAAGACCGGGATTGTCCTGGATTTCCAACTTCGTGAGAGTAAACTGTTTTTGCATTCTATGCTTTTTCTGGTCGGTGGCCTTGTTATATCCTTCTTGGTAAATATGACTGTTACACGCTTATTGTTGTCACGCTTATTTTATTTCACTATTATTTTATTTCTTTTTTTTAAATTTCAGCTTTATTATTTTTCCATCTTTGCTTTATTTCACTCTGTTCATTTCTCTTTGTTTGCTTTCAGTTTTGCTTTATTTCTTGTAACTTCTCTATACATTGTAATATTTATTATGTGGTACTGAGCATCGTTAACTTTTTCAAACAGTATTGGCTTGTAAGTCTACACTTGATGAAATGTAACGAGTCTGCAAGTCTACACTTCATGTAATGCAACGAGTCTGATCAAGTTGAAGATACTATTTCTTTTAAAATCGTATACGTATTGCCGAACACGTTGCATGTCTGTGATTTATGAGACAGCAATTCGTGTTCACTGTCGACATCTACATGGGCGAATGTTTTTGATTTTTTGGACCATTCGTGCGTCTTCGTGTCCTTTGTTTTTCATCTTCGGCAATTCCGACTGAGCTTCTCTTTGGTCTCGCAAGACTACTTCAAGGCCGTTGATGGTCTTCTGGATACAGGTCCCGTGACGGTTGTCATGAAAACACATCAATACGTTGATGGTCTGCTGGATACAGGTACCTTGACGGTTGTCATGAAAACACATCAATACGTTGATGGTCTGCTAGATACAGGTACCTTGACGGTTGTCATAGAAAACATCAATACTTTGATAGTCTCCTGGATACAGGTACCTTGACGGTTGTCATAGAAAATACATCAATACGTTGATGGTCTGCTAGATACAGGTATCTTGACAGTTGTCATAGAAACACATCAATACGTTGATGGTCTGCAGGATACAGGTACATTGACGGTTGTCATAGCAAACACATCAATACTTTGCTGATCTGCTAGATACAGATACTTAGACAGTTGTCATAAAAACACATCAATACTTTGCTGGCCTGCTAGATATAGATACATAGACAGTTGTCATGGAAACACATCAATACACTGATGGCCTGCAGGATACAGGTACATTGACAGTTGTCACAGAAATGCATCAAGACCTTGACCCTGTGTTAGAAATTGATTACGTAACTGCTGTCAAAATAACAAATGGCTGTGATCAGAAAATATTTGCGTCTGCTTCAGTGTAACACGTAGGTAGTTTATTTCAACTTTCCTGTCAATAAAGAGTTTTCAATATTTCCAAAATCATTTGAAATTAAATTGACATTTATAATCATGGTACTGGAGAATGCGTGGAAAAATACAATTTAATCCAATCCACAGAACATTGAAAACATGTTTCCTATTTTAACTGCAAATTAGAATTCAGAGCAATCTGTCTGAAGGTGGTAATCTTCGAACTATCATTCCACCAAGACGGACATGAAGGGAACGAGATTTGGACATTGACAGATCGCCATCATCATTTGTGATCTCATCTTGTCCGTTTGCCAAGAGTGATTCCCATATTTCGACAACGACGGTCGTGTTTCTGCATGTATCTGTTTACTTTAACGATGACTTGGCCATCAATATGTCACATTATATATAAGCACTAATGAAGGCCAATAGTTCAGTATTCACAACTACAGGCTTAAAAATATATAATCTTTGTGATCATTAATAGACTTTGTCCAGACCATTTGTAAACGTTCAGATCTGTCTCTGTTTGCAACGTTATACCACCCCATCTACACGCGCTGACGAGCGCGTGCAGGAACCAATGCCTTAAACGCTTGTCCAGTTGATTAATGAGCAGCAAATGAAGTCCACATTTCCTGGTATGAACTTATCAGAACCAATTCAAGCACGCAATGGAGATTGTGTTCACGATGCATATGAGCTCACATTTCACCCGCTTTATACTTTTCTTTCAGAAGTCTAATCTCGATATAATGATGCAGCTCTATATAGCCTGGTTGGCTAAAGCAAATAATTATGGTAGCAAAAATATTCGTTTTCTAAACAAACATTATCCAAAAAATGTGGCCTTTGCTGAAGCATGCTTGTTTTCGGCGCTGATTTTGAAGTGTGTATCAACATAACATCAGTGACCTTCTTCTTCATTGTCAGGAAATAGAGAAACGTCAATATTTCAGTTTTGATGTTCAATGTTCTCAGACTAGCAAAATAACTTACCACCTGCTTAAAACTAAATAAACTGTGTCAAACTTAAATAAATATCAACTTGTTGACGTCTTTTCTCCCTTTGGCAGCATATGGAGATAATTGTCGAAATGTTGTTTACTTGTCTTTCCGCTTGAGTCCGTGTATGTGTTTCTCCTAAGTCTTTCCTGTTCATGGTGCCTGCTTGGGGTGACTTTCTGTCAGAGTCATCATTACGTGTTATGCCGACTATTGTGGCACACCAAACCTCTCCACGCCGTTTTACCACTAGTATTGATTAATGTATTCGCTTTTAGACTAATTTATGCGTCTTAAATTCCTCTCCAGCATTTGTACAAGGAAATGTATCTGCTGTCACATCATGCTTTTTTCCTCTTTTCATCACATGTCATTAAATACAAGATGCTTGTCATAAGTCTTTACCCTGATTATGAAATAGGAGGAGAAAGTTGAAATTTGGCACATATGTAGCTCATTCAATTTGTGCTGGACTTGAGAAGTATGAATTTCCCTCCTCTACGGGTTTACCCGGTTTGGTGCGTGGCGCAACACACCTTATCGACCGGATCTGCTATTCTAACGGTTTGTCAGAACAATGGAGAATCCAAATGTCAAAACTGTAATAAAATTCTTTATGTATGTTGCAGGGAATAACATCTACAGAAATATACAGGGAGACGGAACCAGTGTTTCATGAATTATGTCCTTCGTATGCTTCTGTAAAAAAAATTGGTCTAGGCAGTTTAAGTGTGGCTGTTCCCATGTTGCTGATCTTCAAAGATCAGGAAGACCATCCTCGGAGTGCAGCGATGAAAATGCTGCAAGAGTGAAGAAAATCATTGACCAGGATAGGAAAATGACAATTGCAGAAATATTTAGGTCAGCAAAACTGAATGAAAGTACAGTTTTTAGAATATTACACAACAGCCTGAACATGAGAAAAGTGTGTGCCCAGTGGGTCCCGCGTCTGCTGACATGTGAACAGAGATAAACGAGGGTTGATTGCTGTGGCCAGTTGCTCAAAATGTGTCAGTCAAAAAACATGTTGCCGACCATGGTGACAGTAGATGAGACTTGGGTTATTTATGACCCAGAATCCAAAATTTCCAGCATGCAGTGGAAAACCCCGGGCTTACCAAAATATGTCAAGCCAAGAGTTCAGAAATCTGCAAGAAAAGTGATGCTGACTGGTTTGTTTGTTTTTTTTGGAACGTCAAATGTGTCATATTGAAAGATTACCTGCCTCATGGCAACACGGTTAATGGGCAATAGTATGCAGATCTCCTTACCAAACTAAGAAATACTGTGACCAGAAAACGAGAGAGAGAACGCACTCAAATTCTGCCTTTGCTTCAAGACAACGCGCCCTCCCATAAAGCAGTGTGTGCTGCAAACAACCAACGATTTGAATATTGAAATTCTTCCACACCCACCATATTCTTTGGATTTAGCTCCATCAAACTTTTTTCTTTTCCAACTTAAAAAACAACTGAAAGAAAATCATTTTGACAGTGACGAAGATGTCATACTGGCTTGTGATAACTGGTTTAGTTCGAAAAATAGGTTACTTTATTCTGAAGGTCTTTTCAAGGTCACGCAGAGATGGCAGAAATGTATAAATTTATGTGGTGGATACATTGAGAAGGCATAGGCACTGTGCCAAATTTGAACTTTCTCCTCCTAGTCCTTCATGGTCAGAGTAAAGACTTATGACAATCCCCTTGTATAATTTGCCTTTTTATAATGCGCAAAAGAAGTTGTGTTTTTACATTGTCCTTTATGATGCTATCCTTGTTTAGTCTTATTAACCTCCCATTAGAAGCTTAAGATGCTTCTGGAGAGTCACATGTATGTTGTCTGCTGTGACTTTCTTCTCTGTTTATAATTATCCGCAACTAAGTTCCTCATTAAAAGGAAAAATAATGATTAATTTCGTGTAAACATTGCAGGCACTATGTTTAATCAACATGTTAATTTTATATCGAGCAAACATCCTGCCCATATATCTAATAGCATGACAGTTCTACGCTCGGTAATCATGGAGACCTTTTGGGTAATAAACTTTGTAGGTCGTATTATAAAAGAGCTACGATTCCTGGTCTCATGGACCAGTTTACCTGAACGTGATTGGATTCACTTCTATTTGACTTTTCTAAAAGAGCGGCAAAGATAACGCCGTATCGGCTGCGGGTGTAACATTGTTCTGGTGTTTTAGTTCATTATGGACGCCGCCAGTTCACAGATTTGCCTGGAACTCACACTAGTCGACGACTTACACTTGTGTTTACGGAAACGTGTCGTTTTCCAATTGGACTAGTTATGCATTCATTTTATTTTAGTTTTCTTCCCTCTGATTATCCTGACCTGGAAATCGACTATATGAATTAGTATTATGGTTAAACATGTCACGTATTGTCACGGTCTAGTGCATACGGCTGAACTTCGTGAGAGTATCGCCCTTCGCCTTAGCTGCAGACAGCGTCGGTTTTGATGTGACTCGGAAATGTAGACACGTGACTATAGAGAATTAGAACATGTCGACCGGGAGAGATGTCCAACACATCACTCATACGCTAAGTGATGTCCCTATGACCTCTTACAGTTTTGGAAAAAGAAAGACACACAAGCGATATATGTCATTCCCTCCCTTTTCCGCTGCCTTTCGGAATAACTGTTTACGGGAAAGACTTCTTGAGTAAACTCTGAAGAAAAAACTGAAGCATGTGCTAGCTCTAGTCATCTTGGTAATGTATTGTCACTGGCCAAATGTAGCTCATTACGAGCGAGTGAGTATAACCCAGTCCTGTAGTCTAAGCAAATGTTTACGAAAATCTATACAAATCTAGTTCTACACAGATTAACTATCTACTTTGTGGTCATGTGGTGCGCTCTGGCAGTTGACAATGAAGTTTATCTCTGGCGTTCGTCCGTCCTGCGCTGTGCAACAATTACGTCTTACTAAGCTTGTGAGGTGCTTCGTGAGGGTTCAGGTTACAACCCTTGTACCGTCTTAGCTAACCACAACCCGCCTGACCTGAATCGTACGAACGATCAGTTATCTCTTGTCCTCAGCAGAACATCAAGAACAGATGTGTGTCAAGACTACAGATATGTTGTCTCGAACTGACCTCAGTAGATCATCAAGAACAGATGTGTGTCAAGACTTCAGATATGTTGTCTCGAACTGACCTCAGCAGATCATCAAGAACAGATATGTGTCAAGACTACAGATATGTTGTCTCGAACTGACCTCAGCAGATCATCAAGAACAGATATCTGTGACATCCACACCACTGACTTCATAACCTCAGTTTGTTCTCGACCTCAGCAGATCATCAAGAAGTAAACATCCACTTTGGATCGAGACAACATCATGGTCTTATGTCGCGTAAACA
Source organism: Ariolimax columbianus (assembly GCA_036924085.1). NCBI lineage: Eukaryota > Metazoa > Mollusca > Gastropoda > Stylommatophora > Arionidae > Ariolimax > Ariolimax columbianus. The sequence continues at coordinate 170,370,143 of JAVGWX010000001.1, forward strand.
TTCTGACCTGACCTTGCATCAAGTAATCATCAAAATTGTATGCCGAGTAATCTTTGTAGATTACATGTTCAGTTAACTTATAAACATTATGCAGAGAAAAAATCCTAACCTTGTCTTAAGTTAACATTATTTCGCTGTTTCAAGTAAACATTACGTCGGTGTTTCAAGTAAATATTACGTCGCTGTTTCAAGTAAACATCCCTAAGCTGCGTATGTGAAGTATACATTGTAAATTGTACGAGGTCAAATAAGCATCGTTCACTCTATTGTGAATAAAATGTTGACTTAATTTTGGATACACATTCTGATTATGTAGTGTAAAGAATGTAATTTTGTAGAGAAATATGAGATTGTGTCGAGCAAACATCATTACGTCATGTCCGGTAAACATCCTGACTTTATGTTGAGAAATGATTCACTCTCCATGCAAAAGCATATACACAATGCTGAGATATCTTTTGCCTTTGTATGCAGAAATCCTGTTAGATATCTCACAGGCATGACTTCTTGATAGAGACTGGGGAATTGGTATCTGTTTCACATTTACACACGAACTAATGTTAAGAAATGACACTATTTTAGTTGCACGATCGTCATCAGTCCTTTATGTTATAACAAATAGGAGCATGGGAGCAACCTAATTCTTAAAAGAAACCTACTTTAGAAATGTTGTGCAATTTTTCATTATTGCTTTCGTTCTCTACAGGTGTGTTTCATAAAGTCTAATCAGTCATCTCTTACGACAAGCAAAGTGGGGCGCAGTCGTCGCATTGTTTTGTCAAAATGAATGAGTCTAGGCCAATACTCATGCTGTCGAAGATCATATATATTTGCAACTTGTTAAATGACAATTTCATTTTTGCTGAGCTAGCAATTTCAAATTAATATACACTTTTTTGTCTGTGGCAAATTAGTTATTACATAATATACAGGAATTTTGATGTCAGCTTTGTACATTTCTTGTATATGTTGTGATAGGGTATTCTGCACGATCGAATAGACTGTCTATCAAGATATGTCTAAATATAACAGAACTTATGTATTACACGGACAGTCTAGACGCGAGAATGCCGTCTAAAAAACGTAAGCTTCGGAATGAATCAACTCGCTGGGACAGGCCGTGGCAGTGAATCTTGTTGTCAAACACTGAACCAGTCTGTGATGAGATTCGTGGACTGGAAGTAGATATCGGACAGGACCCAATCTTGCTGTTTTATGCCAGGCTTTATGTAGACAACTTCACTTCCTGAAACTAAATGCTGCATAAGCTTGTTCGGGTCGCACGTAATCAATATGACCTTTTCGTTGTGCTCAAAGACACCCTATCTTGATATTTCAGATGTGGTGTAACTGGATTCACGTGCACACGCTATTTAACCGTGATTTTACTTGTTAATGCAATAAGACAGTAAACTGCCCCACTACGGTTCACGTTGTTAAAAAAAAAAATATTCCCTAATTCATAAGAAAACTAGTGAAATATGTCACAATATAAGAGTGAAACTTGAAAAGAAATAGCAAGAGAAGGTGAACAACGAAGAGATATCAAAATAAGAAATAAAATAATGTTGGAAATAGAAACCAAGAATATGATAGATTCAGTTTTTTAAACTTTTTAATGATCATCCCTATCTTGCCCAGCTTCTCTTTCCAGATATTTAAAGATTAGTCTGGGAGTCAATAATTTAGAAATCAGGACCACGTCATGGGCAAACGTCAGCTCCGATACATAGACTGGTCTCATCGTCATGTACCCCTTTGAGTCAGTGTCCGTCCTCTCCTTGTGATGACATCATTCATGAGTAGTATGGTGAGGTGTTGGGATACAATGTCGTTCTGTCTTACGCCACTGCTGGTCTTGAACTGCTTTGACGTTTGGTTTCATTCATTAATTCAGTTTCGGCAAGTCTTCTAAAAACTATGTACAGCCCAGATCAGCGGTCCTAGGATTTTCTTCCTTTCCAGACAGTCCCATAGCCTGATCCTGATATTCAATTTTTTTTTTTTTTTCGTAGTTTATGTGAGTTCTAGGATTTCCGATGTGGATTTCTGCCATGAGCTCATTTACCTTTCAATTTATACTTTTAGTAGTTCATGTTCCAAAAGTCGTAGTCCGTAATTCGCTCCAGTTTGTAATCTGTAAGGTTTATCCGATTTTTTTCATGAGTTGACCTGTTATCGGGTGAAAAGACAAAACAGATGATTGGCTTCTTGTGTCTTTGCATGATACAGGGGCACATCCGTTTGGCCTCCGTGTATGTCCCTGTTTCTTATTTACAACTATTTATTTGTTATCATAGTTAACCTCCAGATATAAAAGCCATTTAGCTATCCACCACCCATCTCACATACATATAGGAGGCCCCACTCCTCCCAAGAAACAACTAACATTAAACACGCAAATTCCGCTGGAGTACTTGAACTGTCACAAACTAAGATTGATAACATGCAAGAGTACTTGAACTGTCACAAACTAAGATTGATCGCATCCAAGAGTACTTGAACTGTCACAAACTAAGATTGATCGCATCCAAGATTACTTGAACTTTCACAAACAAAGATTTGTTACACCCAAGAGTACTTGAACTGTCACAAACTAAGATTGATCACATTAAAGAGTACTTCAACTGTCACAAACTCAGATTGATCACATCCAAGAGTACTTGAACTGTCACAAACTAAGATTGATCACACCAAAGAGTACTTGAACTGTCACAAACTAAGATTGATCCCATGCAAGAGTACTAGAACTATCACAATCTAAGATTGATCCCATCCAAGAGTACCTGAATTGTCACAAACTAAGATTGATCGCATCCAAGAGTACTTGAACTGTCACAAACTAAGATTGATCGCATCTAAGAGTACTTGAACTGTCACAAACTAAGATTGATCACATCCAAGAGCACTTGAACTGTCACAAACTAAGATTTATCACATCCAAGAGTACTTGAACTTTCACAAACTAAGATTGATCCCATCCAAGAGTACTTGAACTATCACAAACTAAGATTGATCCCATCCAAGAGTACTTGAACTGTCACAAATTAAGATTGATCCCATCCAAGAGTACTTGAACTGTCACAAATTAAGATTGATCCCATCCAAGAGAAATGAATGTTGCAGAAATTGTGTACAACAACATGTACGAGTATATCACAGACGCATCAGCAAGGAGAAGACGGTTACAAACTACGAAACCTTAAAGATGAACAGGAAATGTGTAGACAACAACGACAACCACACACTCCAGGGATGTGCCATATTTCGAGAAGCTCATGGAATACATTGAATGAAACACCCGAATCAGTATGTAATTATAATAGAAATCAGATGTGTAATGTTGAACTATAGATTATAAGAACGTAGGACACCAAATCAATTTGGAAGGCAGCAGACAAAACAGAGAAACACACAGAATATGTAACACTCAGATCGAAAGAAAAGAAACAGTCAACAAAACAGTGAAATAAATTGAGAAACGAACGTAAAAAAATAAAATTAAAATAAAAACAAAAACAAAATAGAAAGGAAAGCAAGGTACTCAAGCATGATTGTACATGTAATGAGGCTTTGGTATGTGTTTCTGGAGTGTGCATCGTAAGAAAAATGGCAAAAATGCGGATCAAAACATGTGCATCATCAGAGAAATTACTAAACAGTTTTTTTTTAAAACAATAAGAGCTCAAGACAAAAATGGAATAAGAAACAGGCGATCCTGGAAAGTCGATCTGAAACACTACCATTGCAGATTTTAGAAACTCCTCAAAACTATTAATACGTCAAAGAAGGCTTTCTACAGAGAAAGACTATAGGTCTACAAATATTCAACGGAGATGAGATAAATGAGACTGTTATACAGGGACATCCTTAGAGAGACAATTCCTAAAGTGAGACTGTTATACAGGGACATCCTTAGAGAGACAATTCCTAAAGTGAGACTGTTATACAGGGACAACATTGGAGAGACAATTCATAAAGTGAGACTGTTATACAGGGACAACCTTAGAGAGACAATTCCTAAAGTGAGACTGTTATACAGGGACGTCCTTAGAGAGACAATTCCTAAAGTGAGATTGTTAAACAGGGACATCCTTAGAGAGACAATTCCTAAAGTGAGTCTGTTATACAGGGACATCCTTAGAGAGACAATTCCTAAAGTGGGACTGTTATACAGGGATATCCTTAGAGGGACAATTCCTAAAGTGAGACTGTTATACAGGGACATCCTTAGAGAGACAATTTCTAAAGTGAGATTGTTAAACAGGGACGTCCTTAGAGAGACAATTCCTAAAGTGAGACTGTTATACAGGGACATCCTTAGAGAGACAATTCCTAAAGTGAGACTGTTATACAGGGACATCCTTAGAGAGACAATTCCTAAAGTGAGACCACAACATTTCAGACACAGGAGTGGGTAATGTTAATACCTTCCGGGAGTGGGTAATGATAATACCCTCCAGGAATGGGTAATGGTAATAGCCTCCAGGAATGGGTAATGGTAATACCCTCCAGGAGTTCTGTCCCATGCATCGAAAGATGAACGAAAATAACATGCACTAGAATATCCCCACCAGTCAGGACTCCGCATGGACGCCCCTGACGGCATTTGCAGAGAAGGGTCTTAGATTTTTAAATCGATATGCTGCCCAGACAGACAATGGGAATAGAGGTGTGGTAGGAAATTTTAAAATATGTTCTAGACACTACCATCGTAAAAGAGGTTTATGCACACCTGAAAACTGAGAATGAAGGGACATATATTTTACGCTCAAGCAAAAACACTATCCGAGGTCCCAATGGAGTACTGCATTGCCACATCAAGCAGCTGGGAGAGGCAGAGATTTGAAATGTTGTGAGGGATTTCAAAACTATTATAGAGAAAGCATTAAGGTCTAAAAACTGGCTGTATAGCTATCAGCGCCGACTACCTAAGCCTGGTTAGGATTCCAAGCTCATTAGTAGGTATAGAATAATCACGACAATAACTTATATGGCAAGTTGCGAAGCCTTACAGCAAAATAATGTCCTATTTAGAGCGTGAACATTCTACCTGAAACCCTTGGCGATTACACACCAGCGAAGGAGATCTTGTATAATTCTAACACATTTGTATAGGATGTTTATGAGGGCTTCAAGTCCAAGTAGGAGACAGTCACAAGCTATAATGCGTACAGCCGTGTCGACTTTGAAACCTTGATGCTCTGTTTGAAGCTGTGTGGAATTAAGCTATGGCTGGTGAACTGGATATTACCTGCGCTGGTGGAAAGAACATGTGCCCTTTAATTGGGATCTTGGACATCAGAACCTATGCGAATATGCCCAGGGCTGTCGCAAGGTATTTCACTTTCACCTGTGTTGTTCAACATCTACATAATAAAGGTATGTATTCCTTTAAAATGTATTAACGTCATCTCTCTCATCTTCATTTGGTGCATATGCAATGAATGTATCAGTTATACTGTCATTCTCTTGTTGGCTAAGCACCATCTGTCGTTATGAAATTAATGTCAAACCTTTGATGTTTCCCGCTTTGTCTTTGTCCACAATACAGCTCACACCCGCCTTTTGGTTGGTTGACTCCCTTGTAGAGGAGCATGATAGTTTCAATGAGAAGCATCAAGGCAATGAGAGTGAGAGAGGAAAAATTCAATCCATCGATAATTATAAACAATAAGGCCAAAGAACCATTCACCAACAGTCAAGACATAGGAAATAGATAGAGAGAATACACTAGCGAGTTGCTTAACTCGGGACAGTATGAACCACGACCAGCGCCAGATGGAGAATGAAATATTGAAATCAGAAATGGAAACGGCCCTGCGAGACAGCAAGAAAAATAAGATAGCAGGCATAGATGGTATCACAACAGAGATGCTACTAGTCTGTAGGACAACTGCAGTTTACTGGCTGACCAGAATATTTAATGTGGCATGGACGTCGAGAAAGGTACCGATAGACTGGAGACGGGCAACCATCGTTCCTATTTGGAAAAATAAAGGCGACGATCAAGAGTGCTTAACGTATAAGGGAATCTCTCTTCTAAGCCACATAGGCAAGATATATGCAAAGATACTAGAAAGTAGAGCAAAACCGATACTGGAACCCCAACTAGGAAATAATTAGTTCGGGTTCATGAGAGGAAAGAGCTGCACAGACGCAATATTTACATTGAGACAAATATGCGAACAGTCTATAGAATACGATGGAAACAACAGCCTTATATTCATAGATCAAGAAAATGTGTTTGATAGAGTCAACAGAAGTAAACTGGGACATCCTGGCAGATTATGGCCTGCAAGTTCCTCTCCTTAGTAACATCAAAGCCCTATATCAGGACAGTCAGAGTGTAGTGAGAACAACAGAAGGTATGTTGGAGTGGTTCTCCATTATATCAGGCGTCAGGCAGGGCTGTGTTCTGTCATCCCTTCTCTTTTTCCTTATATGAATTACATCAACCAGGAGGCAAATACAGAACAGGAAAGTACCAACGAATTGCTCTTTGCAGATGACCCATGTCTGATCCAGTCCAATAAACGAAACCTACAAAGTCATATGAACTCACTCTACCTTAATTAACTGTCAAAAGTACGATATGAATATCAATACATCAAAAACAGAGGCAATGCATATAGGTAGAAAGCATACAACACTTGATATTTATGTGAATGAAACAAAAATAAAGCAGGTATAAGAATTTAAGTATTTGGAAGCTGTTTTTAATGCGGATGGCAAACTCGACAAAGAGATAGAGACGAGAGTGCAGAGGTCAAACGCTGTCATATACCAGCCGTCTCCACAACTAAGACACCCCAAGATTTCTCTCCAAGCAAAAAAGGCAGATGATAAATAGTATCTTCATCCCAACCCTGGCATTGAATAAGACCCAGGAATGAAAGTTAGCCACCTGTGAAATGCGGTGCCTACGAAAGGTCACTAACAACACCAGAAGAGACAGAATCACAAATGCAAGTATTCGGGGGAAGGTTGGAACAATTCCCTGCCTACAGTACATTTAGCAACAGAGAATAAATTGGTTTGGCCACATTGTGATGAGAATGCAGCCAGACCATATTGTTCATGCAACCTTCTACAGGGCTAGAGGTAGACCGATGAAGTGGTGGATAGACAGCGTAAAAGAGATCTGCCGCAAAATTGGGAAAAATGTTACTCGAGCCACGAGAGAGGCGATAGATAAATACATACCACGACACTAGGCTACAACCCAGTAGAAAGTGAAACGACAAAAGAAAGAAAGACGCATGGTGTGTCTATGCTTGGTGGAGAGGCTGCCTACTTACGGTGTGCACGTTTACTGATCTGATTCTGTCCATGACTGCGTATTCAGTATTCGCAGTTAGCCTGCAAATTATGGGGCCATTGAGCAATTCGCAACCATACCAACACGTCTGGTAGGAGTGTAGGCTCCTCTCACAAGCCGAACATTGCAAGAATCATAATATATGCATGGAAAAAACACTGCCATTGGTTTCAAATGTTTATATTCAACATATTTTCACTGAATTGTTGCTTCAGAATGTGAGTTTAACGCGGTATATAAGAATAATATTACAAAATGTTCAAATTGGACCGCGACTTCCAAACGTAGGAGCACCCCTATATCGGCAGTAAGGCACTGAAGCTGTTGGAGGTATTAGTAGAATGCATAGTTTACTAACAATATAATGCTACAGGCAACAGGCTACAATTGACATTACATTACTTCAGCCTAACAATGCAATGCTACAGTGCACGATTAAAACAATAAGAAATGAATTTGAGAAAAGACCTGATAGAAAAAAATGTATTGCTTCAAGAAATGACATACATTGAATCTAATCCTAGATTATTTTTGTGTAAATAATTGGGCGAGGTTGTGTGTATTTAAAGTCACGAGGCAAGATGCATGAATCTGTGAGGGTTTCTTGAACAAGATGACAACACTTGATGCTGGTACTCTTAAGGCTACCCAAAAACGAGCATCGCTACTGAATGTAGATGATATATCGATCTACTTATTTGCAGCGTTAGAGCATCCGACAAAGTCAGTCTCCTGTAGAATATACGACTTCTAACAGACAATCAATATGCTAATCGCAATCGATTGTAAACTGGACAAGTCATGGGGAAAAAAACACAAAGAGTTACACATTGAGCTATGTTAGTATACCAGCCAGACAAAAATAGGATGGGATGAGAAATATAAATACATTTATTTGAAAGATAGGAGGGAGTTGGAAGCTCTGGTACATTTTAATGACTAGTAAGGATGTTATGACCAGAGTTACAGCAACTTACGAGATTTGCGTTAACATCGAGCCTGGTGAGATGTGGTATCTCGGTAAGATTACAAATCATATTATGGCACCAGCAGAGAATCGAAGGGAACTTTTAGCATTTATAGAAATGGTATTACTATAGAATTTGGATCGACCTTTGGATTATGAAGATCAATCGATCGAAACTTTCAATCCTGAGTGAGGACTCACTTCGGTACAAAAAAATGCAAGCCAAGTCAACCTGTTCTGAGCATTCGTTCTAGCCGTTTACGCTTCTTTGTTATTTCTGTTGTGTCTGCCTCTAGTGTAGAAATTGATGATTTGTGTAGCTCACTGACTGTGGACACTCTCATATTGTGTAATCTAAAGTGTCTTTCCATGGTCGGCCCAAGTTTGAGATAAGCTTCTGAAATCAATGGACCGCAAATTTAACGATAGCAGTGCCATCATAACCAGAATCGCAGATTGCTTGAAATATCACAAACCCATACATATCTGATGTTACCTAAATGGGTACTTTCTAATCGAAAATGTTACTTCATTCATTGCCAAGCAAGACCAGGACAGTCGACCCACACATGTCTACCCACTCATGGTAGACTACCCGTTTATACTTTCCTGTTATAGTTGGTGACCTGATTAATGACAATCCGTTTGTTTTTATTATGAAATTAATTAATTAAACTGTTTATTTTTACCTCTTGATATTGCTTACACACTCTGTCGACCGGTGCTTATAGGCTCGTCTTTCTAACACACTTTTAGATAATGGCTTTCGTATGACTCCGACTCTAACTACAGCTAATTCTATAACTCATATTACCAGTCACACTCCTATTTGGCTTGCTATAGGTATATATATAATATACTCTTTTCTAAAACTTTACGAAAGTTTCTGTGAATTGACAAGGATAGTGGTTATCAACCAAGCTGGTCGTCCTTGGCTCTATTCTCTTTGCCTGTAGACGCCTGTAGGTCAGTGTGGTTGTTGTACAACTTCTAGATCAACGTGATACTTTGTAGACTCCAAAACAACGTGGTTACTGTCAACTTATAGATGTGCGTAGTTACTGTTGAATAACGGTAGACTTCTAAACCAGCGTGGTAACTGTTGAGTTCAAGATAGCTACCTCGCCTCATGACGAAAATTCTGGTGAAATTCTAAATTTCTACGATTTTTTCCTAGCCTCGACTTGCTAGACAATATTTATATTTACCATTCTGCTTTCTTTGAGTAGTGGACCAACTCTCAAGTCGTCACTTCGTTGTCAAAATGTCTGAACGGCCTGTCCTGGCTAGGAGGTTTTCCTACCCTTCTCTCGGTGCTTTCTTCGGACTTGACTGAACTGACTACCTGTCAGCTCCTGCTTATCAAATCCCGGTTCTACTTCTTCCGCCAGGCACTATTTCTTCCGCCAGGCACTATTTCTTCCTCAAGTCAAGATGACATCGTTTCTCTCGTTTTTTTATTGGTTCATCCGTATCTTCCCCGCGTCTCTTATCTTCCGAATAGTCAAATGATAAATGACTTATGACAAGGCAGACGGACTAGGGCAGCGTGATGAGGTTATATAATGACTTAAGCCCCTTTTTGATAGTCCGCTTCAAAACTTAAATTTTCTTGCACAGTAAATCTGTTTAATTTTTTTTAAACTGTCTAATAAAATAAATGATTTGTCTTGTACGACTAAATCTGTCACACTTAATAAGTAATAATTATTAACTGTGTAACTAATACTTTGAATAGATGCCCAATTATTGGCGAACCCAGAAAAACATCTGAAGTGTCTGTTCCTGCATTATAGGCAGGCTAGGGCTCAGTTCACATTCGCCCTCAGATTTAATCGGTTGCCATCACAATGGAGAATACGTAAGACCCATTGAACTTCCAGCTGTCATTATCACACTGGACTCACTTGTTAGAGTTCTGTCTGGCCTGTTGCTTTGGCGTTCAGACATATATTTATTGGTTTGAAATGCGTGTTGGCGGGAAAAAAAACAATGTGCGGTCATTTCTTTGAGCTCACCAGAGAACATTTAATTAAAAGACAGTGGTCGCCAATGCCTAAATTGGATATTGAGCAAAAGGAATCTGTATGTAAGAGTCGAGCTGTATTTACGCGTAAATTGGATGCTTCTACGTATGACGGGATTTTCTGGTTGCGTAACTACGACGAGAACAACGCTCTGCACTGTTTGCTTGTTTACTGTTTGGAGGTGATGATAGTTGGCCAAAGGAAGGGGTGTGTGACCTAAGAGATAATTTTTTAAAGTATGTAAAATCAACAACACATAAATATAGTATCAACAGTTTTCAACTGTTCTGGAAGTACCCATTGTAAACACCATCCGATACTTCAGTTTATTACTAAACACCATTTGGTCCCAAGCGACACATTACATTCCTTTGCTAGCGAATGTAAGCTCCGATGACAGTCCACCCGAATTGCTGCATCAATTTTGGCGATGGTATCTTCTAGCGCAACAATATACGCCTGACCTGGTCTCGGAAGATCTTTTGTTAACCTACGTCCTTCCTTAAAAATCGTTGTCAAGTTCGTCACTGTTGTCTTTAACACACTTTTGTCACCATACACTGCCTCATTCTGCCACGAATGTCAACTGGTGGACATCCTTTAGCTGTTTAGAAACCGAATCACCGCTCGCTGATCAAACCAGGACGGATTTCGTATCACACCTGCCATGTTTTCAACGGTCTGCTAAGAAAACTATGAGTCGGAGGATAATGAAATTTTGAAAACTTGACGGTTGGTATGTGCTATTTACATTTGAAGTTATGTCATCATACGTATCGTACGTATGTTCGCTTGGTGGAGTTAGGTCGGGTTTCATTTGAACACGCCTCGTACATAATTAGTTCGCCACTTCTCTTTAATTAACTGATTCAATAAAGTTGTTCCGTTTTAGTCTTTTCTTTCCAATTCCATTTTTTATATGGTATATTGGGGGATCTGAATTTCTCACCGTGTTGTTGACCCTGCTGTCCATTCTGTCCTCCATTGCGTGTTGGTTCGTAATCAAATCTAGTTCTTCAGTGGGTGTGGACTTCGTACCCCTTGTTTATGATTCTCTTTGTTTGATCCGGGACACTAATTTGTTAAAGTTTGAAGTCTCTGCCCACGCTGCCATGCCATAATCCAGGAATAGGCTCACATATCCAGCTTCTGAAGAACATGCTCATCTGCTCCCTATGATGTTCCAGCAAGTTTTTTTTCATGATGGACAAAATAAAATTGAGAAGCGACTAATAGAAGTCTCCTTTTGTAACTTTCTGAATTATAGGTGATACAACCATTCAATCGAACAGAATGTCAAACGTAAGCCATTCTCTTACACCAGACAACTTTTCACTTGAAAGTCGCTGACAAGGATTGCATCCAAGATTATTTTGACTTGTCAAAATAGCCTACAGCAAACCATTATGACTTACCAAACCTTTCCAATTCGATTCGCGTCATTATGAACGCATTGGTCTGGCAGTGAGTCGACCTCAGGGAACGTTCTCTAAATAACCCGGAAGTCGTGAAACGCTAAGGTTGCCCCACAAGGTCACTAACGTCAATGAAAACAATTTAGACTTCGTGAACGTAATTGGCCGACTGCCAATCTAGCAAAAGTGATCTGTAACTATTTCAGGTATTTCGTGAGTGTGTAGGCGCTATGCTGTTACTTGTAGACATTGTGTTACTTGGGAAAGGTGGGAATGAGAGGGGAAATGGTTTTAACAGACAGCTAAGTTTGTGTTATGATATCTGAATATGGAGAAGGGGGTGATATTCAAGATATTGTCATGATGGAGTTGATGATACTATATCTAAATATGGAGAAATGCTTGATATCTCCATGATGGGTTTGGTGTTATGATATCCAAATATGGAGAGGTGGGTGATATTGTCATGTTTCTGTTAGTGTTATGATATCTAAATATGGAGAGGTGGGTGATATTGTCATGTTTATGTTAGTGTTATGATATCTAAATATGGAGAGGTGGGTGATATTGTCATGTTTCTGTTAGTGGTATGATATCTAAATATGGAGAGGTGGGTGATATTGTCATGTTTCTGTTAGTGGTATGATATCTAAATATGGAGAGGTGGGTGATATTGTCATATTTCTGTTAGTGTTATGATATCTAAATATGGAGAGGTGGGTGATATTGTCATGTTTCTGTTAGTGTTATGATATCTAAATATGGAGAGGTGGGTGATATTGTCATGTTTATGTTAGTGTTATGATATCTAAATATGGAGAGGTGGGTGATATTGTCATGTTTCTGTTAGTGGTATGATATCTAAATATGGAGAGGTGGGTGATATTGTCATGTTTCTGTTAGTGGTATGATATCTAAATATGGAGAGGTGGGTGATATTGTCATGTTTCTGTTAGTGGTATGATATCTAAATATGGAGAGGTGGGTGATATTGTTAAATCTGTGTTGGTGTTTTCAGAGTAGACGTGTCCCAAAAGTGCTGGATAGGCTAGGCTGTGTTGGTTGGCGAGAAATTATTGTTTCGTAGGTTGTGGGATATGATAAATGTGCGGTGTTGACCAGGCTGGTCATAGATTAAATTCGGGTTGTAACAAAATTGTACTAATTTGTTCACTATTAATCATGCAACAGTGTAGATAACAATGAATGTGATCGATCACTTTGTTGATTTGTCGATTAGACAAACGTTGTAACCAAGAACTTTGTATTCGCTGCTGCTGTCTTAGACAAACGCTGTAAGCAAGAAGTTTGCATTCGCTGCTGCTGTCTTAGACAAACGCTGTAAGCAAGAACTTTGTATTGGCTGCTGCTGTCTTAGACAAACGCTGTAAGCAAGAAGTTTGTATTCGCTGCTGCTGTCTTAGACAAACGCTGTAAGCAAGAAGTTTGTATTCGCTGCTGCTGTCTCAGACAACGCGGTTGCTGTTGTCGCATGTAATTGTTGTTGATGTCACGTCGAACTTGAATTGTCGGTTCTATTTCACAATATGCTTTTTTGACCTACATTGCAGCTACACAATGAAAATAGATTAATTATACTATGCAATCCCTCATTCCGTGTTAAAGCAGAAAGATTCAAAAGGTAATCGTCTGAAACTAGTATAGGTTCACTGGCCTGCGCGTCCTGTAGTATGATGGAGAACATAGAAGTACGTTTTATTTATATTCTAATCTATTGCCTTTCTTCATCCCCTATATACAGTACTGAATGTTTTTCTGCTGAACATTTCCTGCACCTTAAACAGTACGTATTGCGATGTCTTCAATGTCGTTACACTTGTTATTGTTACCGGTTTTGTCATTGATATTGGCTGGTATTACATTGATGGTAACTCTCCGATATATGACGCAAGCAACAAAACGTACGTACTTAATTAATTACATTTTCGGTTAGTGTGCCATAAAGTGGAGCAGAAATATTAAGTTGTCTTTCTTAGGCCAATTGTCTTGCGTTGGTTGTTGAAATACCGTGCTGTTACAGGACTTTATATATCCATCTGTCACTCGATCTTCCTCGCGCCCTGTAGCCAGATCTGCTTGTGCTGTAAGCGTGTAGCTGTAGTTGATTTGGTTGGGTTGATATTAGATGGCGAGCCTATCTTATTATATGTCTGGATATGTATTCAGCGCGTCGGGGAGTTCTCACATTATATACGTGTCATTTCTCATTTTATCTCCGCTTAACACCAATTCCTTTTTTAAAAATTGTCATCTCATACGCTTTAGTTCTCCTGTCCTGTGCCTGGTATAAGTATCATGCTTGACATTGCTCGGTCGAAGTTGCTAGTAATATACTGTTGACAAGTTGTTTTGTCGTCAAGTTTATGTTCGCGTGTTTAGTGGCGGCAGTTAACAAGTTGCAACATAGGCAATCTGATATCTAGTTCTGGTTTTTCTTTCTTCTTCTTCTTCTTCGTACGCAGTCAGACAGTAACCATTATTTTTTCGAAAAAAGCGGCGGTCATCCTGAGGCTGTCGCCGCTGCCATAGAGCTTGTCTTGCAGTTCCACTGGTGATGGCCACATCTGCTCTCTCTGATCCTCGTATGTCGGGCAGTTCTGCAGCAGATGTTCAGCGGTCATTTTACCGGTACCGCACGGGCATTCGTCGGTACTACCTATCTTCAATTTGTTGAATAGGTGGTACCTCAGTCTATTGTGGCCAGTGCGAAGTCTGAAGACAACGACCTGCTCTCTTCGGTTCAACTGGTAATAGGCATCGTTTTTGGTGTAACCAGTATGTTCGGTTTCCCATTTGGTCATGTATCTGGCTTTGATAAGCCGTTTTGACTCTTCGTACGTCATACTAGTATCTGTTGGTTTTTCTTTCAAGTCTTTCATGTCTCATTAAAATACTTCCCAAATATTACAATTATTGGGCTTGTTTATGTTGGATATTGTTCACACGAATGGTCAGTGAAAATGGTGATCTGCTTATTTTCAAAGTTTCAAACTTTGGTGTTCTCATCTTCATTGTATATATTTCATAGGCTCGACTATATACAATCGTATGACTTTGGAGTCTATCTTCGTCTTTATATATTAGGTTGTGGTCGTCTCCAAAGAATGGCTGATGTATTGAGACGGGTTTTTGGTTTCCTATGTTAAATTCCATTTCTAGTGATGTAGTTAGATTTACTGTGGTGGTTTCTTTGTCTGTCCATTCTGAACAGCAATGATGAAGGCGACATATCTTTCTTGCGCGTCTGTTTTTATTTCAAAAACGTGTGGTTTCTTCCGTTTTTCTAATTAAACTGTTATGTATGTGGTACAATACTCTCCCATTATCCAATATTTGTCCTTATATTCCATAGTACTTTTATATTAAACATAGTTCATTACCATCTACTCTATCAAAAGCATGCTCGTGATAAAAAAATGTTGAATAAGATGAATAAGGCATCAGAACATCTCATTCCCTTACATAATCGAAATTGATGTTTGCTCACCCTGTAGCAGCGAAGGCTTTAAAGTTGAGAAGTTTAGTTTTCTTAAAAGAACAACATATATCTATACCACGACATGACTTCAACGCAGTAAAACACAGTAAATACTATCCTTGCCATCAAACAAAACACTATCCTGACCATCAAACAAAACGATATCATTTATTTCAAGAATAATCGTTGCACAATATCAACAAAAAGCAAAGAACTTCTAAACTAAAGAATCAATTTATATATTTAACTGCAAACAGAAATTTGAAGCAAATGCTGATGATGTTATTTCTGTAACTACCTACAAATCCAGGTTCTACGTGTATATTATGTTTGTTAGTTCATTTATAAGGGTTTGGAACTGTCTGCGTTTGTCGTTTTTACTACAGCTACTGCCATGCAAAGGTCTACTTCTGTTGTCTAGTTGTCTACTTCTCCAGTCAAAATTCTTAGACCAATATACACCCAACGCTCAAATGTCCGGATACTAAACAATGATGACATTGTTTAACTTGACGTCTAACTTGACGTCTAACGTGTCTTCGTTGGAATAAACCAGTCTGGTTCTTTTTTTATTTCGATACTGTCAAGTAACACACAAATTGTCAAGTCTGACTGTAATGAAAACAATGGATAAGAAATGTCAAAAACTCACCGGTCTTGATTAGAGGTTGGCATGGTCTATGGTACTGACACGCTTTTCTAAACTTTAACTACTACCTTACTTCTAATCCTCGCTACACACATAATTTTTTTTTAAAAACCTGATTATGGGAGCCAAAATTAAAATATGTGGCAACGTAGACTTTTAAGTTGAATAGTTTACCAGCGTAGTCGAATGGTTTCGAAGCCTGTCTGTCAACAAGTAGAGCAGCGGCTCGAATCCCGGTATGGCATATGTTGTTTTTCTGTTGGGGATGAAATAAGCAAACATAGCCAGCACACGACGTGGCGACAGCATTGGCGAAGCAGTCTCTAGTTCTCAGTCTAAAAAAATGTCGACTACCCCAGCAATGGGAAAAAGTAGTATTGACAGCTGAGTTTACCTATCTTAAGAATACAACATTTATATATACTACGACACGACTTCAATGCAGTAAAACATGGTAAACACTATCCTGACCATCAAACAAAACAATATCATTTATTTCAAGAATAATCGTTGCACAGAATCAACAAAAAGCAAAGAACTTCTAAACTAAAGAATAATTTTATATATATATAAATATATATATATAACTACAACAGATATTTCAAGCAAATGATGTCGATATTCTTTTTGTAACCACCTACAAAACCAGGTTCTACGTCTATATCTGCAACAACAAAACTTCACAACCTCAAACACTACAAGCACAACTTAATGGCTCCAGTTAGCTCGCCGTCTTTCGTCTGCACACTCAACACACAATCACAAACTCGTCCTCACGATCGGATTACGAACTCAATCGATCTGTGCATTCACATACGATCGGTTAACATATAATCAGGCGATTAGATCTCGAACTCACATTAAATCAGTTCACGTTTAATCAGGCGATATATGCACTCACGTATAATCAGATCACGTCACTTATAATCGGATCACATACTCAAATGCGATCACGTACTCACATGCGATCACGTACTCACATGCGATCACGTACTCAGTCGATATATGCACTCACATATCTTCAGATCACTTCACATTATTCAAGCACATCTGTACCTTCACACATAATCAGAACACGCTTCGTTCACAATGTGTCCTACACATACAGACATTCAGATCTCATACTATTCACAGGGTGTCCATCATAATCACCTATTGACCTGCTGGCCAAACTTGAGGTGTATTGTGGTACATTCACCCTGCAACTCTCACTTTCAGATTCACTCTCAGTCTTCCTGCCTGTCTAATTGTATCTTTGCACTGTATTTTATAGTCTCAAGCAACAACATGGCTGTCTAATGGACCGCTGTGGGTTGTCTGATTTAGCCATCACTTCAATTTGGAACTACCTCCAACCAAAATGTTATTATCCACGAGTCACTGTCATTATAAATGTGATAGCCTGTCGGGGAAGTATCAGACTGCCAACAACCCCCATCCCTGTATAATCTGACGTCAGATTCACAGATTGGTCAGCCACGACACCAACCACTGTACCAGACAAAGTCTTTCATCTTACTCCTCGTTTTCCTTGTCGACCTAGTGTCGAAACGGTGATTGACCCTGTCGTGACCTGCATTCGTCCAACGCATTCAGACAGCCCTTGTTTCTTACAGTCGCCTTAGAATCTCCCCTGCCCTAAACGCCCATGCTCCAGCTGGAACTGTCACAACCTGGGGTTCAATAACTGTTATTATTCTTTGTTCCTGTATTTTTCTAGTATGACGTTGTCAAGTTATGCCTCTGTTGCAATTTCTTTTGCCGCATTTGTTCTTTCAGACTGGCACTAGTGTATGTGCTGCCATTCGTTTGATACTCCTCTTTCTTCCCATGCTTTTGTAAAGATTCTCTCGTCATTTCAATCCTACCTTCCTAAAAGCTTGAATTGCATTTGTTGTCATGCCGTCCATGCCCTGTGACTTTTGTTTCTCTTCTTAACAGCTGTTTGTATTTCTTGATTTAATATATATGGTTCCATAAGTTACGTGTGTATTGTGTGAAATGCTGATTGTCTCTAAGTGCATGTTGGGTTAAGAAGTTCTTGGAAGTATTATATCCATTGTTGTAGCCTTATGTGTTCATCACATATTTAGGATGCATTCTTTACGTAAGTGTTTGAAGTAGGATTAAAGCTGTCATCTCTTGCCTTCATTGCTTTGATCAGACTCTACAAGCCCGACTGCAAGTTTTAGCCTTATCATTTTTTTGAAAGAACTATCACTACTGTGTTTATTTCCAATGCTGAGGTCAACATGGAAGATTTATATGACTAAGGAATAAAGGTCGATTGCCCGGCAGTTGTCACACACTGCACAGAATAGGTATGTATTTTACCTCCGATTGGAAAATATTCTATACCTTACCGAGGATTTGAATGCATATGTTCTCGTGGTCAAAGACCGACATACATTCCGCTCGACCAGCTACTGCTCGCATCATATTATCATCTTAGTCTTAGTCGACATGTACTTCTACAGGGACAGATGCCCATCAGCTTTGGCGTGAGCTGAATGTAGCCCGGAGGAAGATTTTCTTATTAGAGGGCTAGGCTCGAGCAGCTTATTACTCCACTGCGTTGGGGCAAGTGCCGTGGAGGGTGGTTAACCGATGTGCGAGTCAATCTTAATAGACTCAAACAAGAGAGTAAAGTAGACCCGCAGCCTTTTAGATGCAATCTATACTGCTTTTGACAAACCACCTAACCATGGCCGGTGTTATGCCATGTCACACAGTTAGTCGCCTCTTACAATAGGCTCTTTGTGAGACAGTGGTGCTATTCCTGTCCTTGTCATACACAAAGACCCCGGCGAACCACGGTATCATTACCATTTCAATGTTAAAAATGAGAGAGTATGATTCATATACATGTTACCTTAGCAAAATTATTGACCAGCAAAATTATTGACCACTTGATTAAAGTGACTCTCTACGATGCGGGATCTGCATCAAGTAATGATGAATGACAGTCACTGAAAAATGAAAATATTCCAGACCAGATGTAGAGTACTTGAAAGTCGTCGCATATTGAAATCACTACGGAAGATTCCTAATAGCATCAAACTTCTGTGGTTTCATTGCGTCTTTATGACGTTCATTTTAATAAACAATGACATATTTTTCTTCTTAATCTCGGCGTCATTACATTTATTAGCTTTCCCTGATTCCATTTGTTTGTCATTTATTAGACCATATACAACATCGTCCTTGTTTCTCTTGTTGACAATGAGGTTTATCAAGGCTTCGACATGCCCATTACCATATATAATAACAAGACATGGAACTATCCAAACAGGCAGACGTTGCTTTTGTGGACTTGTTTCCTGGGAATTGGGTCTATTATCTTACTAGGAAAGCGTTCTGTTTTACTGGTTGCCCTAAGACACCTCAATTTTAAAACATCAACTTTGAGATAAATCTGCGCAATGGAGAGTGTAGCTCAGTTGTATTGACTTGTATTTTCAGGGCGTATTATTGAATGGCAGAAAATGGGGTGTCGCATTACTCCTTTCGTTCACTCTCCCCTAAGGTTCTCTAACCTCATTTTATAACGCCATCTGCAAAGCTGTAGAAAAAACAAGTTGTCGTCGTTAGCTGTCGCATAAGCTTCTCTACTATCTAGGCAGGTGATAAACGAGAATGGTATTACGTACGTTAGAAAAGATATGGTAGTCTAGTCTAATATGGTAGAAATACCTGAATTATATTGTTTGACCCATGACTTTTGAATAACTTTACTTTCTGTTCAGGTATAAAAAGCCAGAATGGGGGGGGGGGGGGGGGGGGGTGTTGAAAGTCAGCCCACCAGCGTGTCTGGTCTGAGATTAGAGGGCATACTGTAACAATCCGAGGCCTGCCAGATTTTGTACCCAGTAAAATCGTATTGCCAACAAGATCAGAAAAAGAACATTTTAGAATAGGAATGAAATAATATATTAATAGGTCGTTTCATTGGCCTACTCGCCGCCATAGCAGCGTAATCCCCTTTATTGGTTGAGTCACCAGTTTTTTGGTTGGAGAATCAGGCACCAAATTCAACTGTCTCTTAGAGACTTCTAGTGTGCTATCAGATCAACGTGTCAAGAATATTATAAATGTGACTTTAACCTGGACCCTGGCACAGAAAATGGAGAAGCGAATTGATACATTTGAATTGTGGGTATTTAGAAGACATGGACGCGTTTCTTAGAAAGATGGGAAAACCAATAGGTTCTGGAACAACTTTAGGTGGAACAGAAGAACCAATAGTGAGGTTCTGGAACAACTTCAGGTGGAACAGAAGAACCAATAGTGAGGTTCTGGGACAACTTCAGGTGGAACAGAAGAACCAATAGTGAGGTTCTGGAACAACTTCAGGTGGAACAGATGAACCAATAGTTAGGTTCTGGAACAACTTCAGGTGGAACAGATGAACCAATAGTGAGGTTCTGGAACAACTTCAGGTGGAACAGATGAACCAATAGTGAGGTTCTGGAACAACTTCAGGTGGAACAGAGGAACCAATAGTGAGGTTCTGGAACAACTTCAGGTGGAACAGATGAACCAATAGTGAGGTTCTGGAACAACTTCAGGTGGAACAGAGGAACCAATAGTGAGGTTCTGGAACAACTTCAGGTGGAACAGAGGAACCAATAGTGAGGTTCTGGAACAACTTCAGGTGGAACAGATGAACCAATAGTTAGGTTCTGGAACAACTTCAGGTGGAACAGATGAACCAATAGTAAGGTTCTGGAACAACTTCAGGTGGAACAGATGAACCAATAGTGAGGTTCTGGAACAACTTCATGTGAAACAGATGCTTCTGAAGGAAATTAAATGCAGAAAAATAAAATATTGTTGTCATGTCAAGCGCCATGACAGTCTGCTAAAGGATATTTTGGAGAGCAGAGTAGAGAGCAAGAGAGCCAAAGGACGAGATAGGTACAGATGGACAGACAACATCAAGATGTGGTCGGAACGCAGTTTGACTTCGTGTACCGGCCTGGCGCGAGACAGCGCCAACTGGAGATTACCGTCAACTTCTTTTGCGGAGACAGCACTTGATGATGATGACTATCCCTGATTAGAAGAGTTTACTACAATTTGGATTTGATGCAAGCGGCCACAACTACATCTGATAGACAGTTAAGATACGCGGCACATACCTGGAAGTTAACGAACCCATCAATATACAAATAGAGACTGCTGCTGCTGCTACATGAGACGCATACGGTCGCCACTACAGTTTGTCCCCCCGTACAGGTATCATGTATGCGAGCACTTTCAGTGGCGGTTTTTGAAGCAATGATTTAAGTAATGGGTATGTTATCCACATGTACAATCTTCTTCAGCCGCTCTTTTGTGAAGGTTACAGTTGCCCTATTCATTTCACTCTGGTTACAAATCAGATGAAAGAGATGTAGCCAATGACTCTCACTCTTCTTAGACAATATTTTTCTTAACACTTCTACAGTCGTAATAGGCTGACGGCGTTTATAGTTTTATTAGTAGACTTGTAATGTATTCTATTAGCATGGCTTTCTGAAAATAGTAAGCTCGATTAGTACCAAGTTGTTCTGTTTATCGTCCTTCGGGGTGGATTGTCTAGATAGTTCGGTAAACAACTCTCCAGTACCAAGCCTTTCTGTTTATCTTCCTTCGGGGTGGATTGTCTAGATAGTTCGGTAAACAACTCTCCAGTACCAAGCCTTTCTGTTTATCGTCCTTCGGGGTGGATTGTCTAGATAGTTCGGTAAACAACTCTCCAGTACCAAGCCTTTCTGTTTATCGTCCTTCGGGGTGGATTGTCTAGATAGTTCGGTAAACAACTCTCCAGTACCAAGCCTTTCTGTTTATCGTCCTTCGGGGTGGATTGTCTAGATAGTTCGGTAAACAACTCTCCAGTACCAAGTTGTTCTGTTTATCGTCCTTCGGGGTGGATTGTCTAGATAGTTCGGTAAACAACTCCAGTACCAAGTTGTTCTGTTTATCGTCCTTCGGGGTGGATTGTCTAGATAGTTCGGTAAACAACTCTCCAGTATAAAGCTGTTCTGTTTATCGTTCTTCGGGGTAGATTGTCTAGATAGTTCGGTAAACAACTCTCCAGTACAAAGTTGTTCTGTTTATCGTGCTTCGGGGTGGATTGTCTAGATAGTTCGGTAAACAACTCTCCAGTACCAAGCTGTTCTGTTTATCGTTCTTCCGGGTGGATTGTCTAGATTGTTCGGTAAACAACTCTCCAATACCAAGTTGTTCTGTTTATCGTCCTTCGAGGTGGATTGTCTAGATAGTTCGGTAAACAACTCTCCAGTACCAAGTTGTTCTGTTTATCGTCCTTCGGGTTGGATTGTCTTGATAGTTCGGTAAACAACTCTCCAGTACCAAGTTTTCTGTTTATCGTCCTTCGGGGTGGACTGTCTAGATAGTTCAGTAAACAACTCTTCATTATTGAGGTCCAAATCGCCAAGTGTATCAGATTCTCCAGACTTCTTCACTTCAAACTGAGACCTTTATCTCCCTGTCGCGCTGGGTTTTCTCTTCAGGATTGTCAGCAAATGTGTTCAATGCTTCCTTTATTCTTCAATGACCAGAGTCAAGTGCTTGTGTAGTATCAGTATCAGCAGACCATCGCGAATCACCGAGTAATTTTACAACAGACAACCCACCAAGAGCGTCAAGTAGAAGGGGACAACTGCGTACCGATTGCACTTGTAAACATTAGATGTTTTCAAATGTTTCAAAGAATCGACTAGCTGCAGCGATAAGGCGCAACCTTTTGTAGGTACAGGCCGCCTGACTCGCGGGGTAAATCCTTAGAAACGCTACATTTCTAGGCAGCCCGAATAGCAAAACGTACATGTGTCAACTATAATAGCGTTTGCGGGGAATAAATATGGATATGCTGTTGGTTTAATGGGCAGAATTCTGTGACAGGATCTCTCAACTGTGATTTGTTGTATTTTGTGAATTTGTTTTATTTCTCTGTGTGGAGCATGGATTGATTACAAAGCTTGGCACAATGAGTTTTGTTATTTAGTCAGTCAATTTATATGACGTTTCAAAGAGATTACTAATAATTTATGGTAAACGTATGTACGGATACCCGAGAGCCTTTGGCCCTTAGGCTTCAATCTGGCCTTGGGTGCAGCCATATTTACCGTATAGCACCCCGCGTGCTGGCGAGTGAATTCAACTTATTTATAAAGAACACACAAGCTGCTGTCTTTAGCTGACATCTCTTACTCGCCGCTGGCAATCTCAGAAACCAGAACAATTTCAGAATTTCAACACAATTATGTGTTTTGTTTTCTCCACTTTGCACTTCGCGCTTTGCAAACACTTGATAACCGTATTCTACCCTCCTCACGGCTCATGATGATTATTCTCGTTAATGTCAATCTCAGTGAGCAAAGAGGGTTCAAGTTGCACTATGAGAACTGCTATTGTTGTTATATAAATCAGAGGATCTGATTTGCAAAATATCACAGCTGCATCATTATTAAAATAGTCTATAGTATCTTAATTTTCCAGTGTCTATCCTACAACAACAGCAACTATAACATCTACAACAACAGCAACTATAACATCTACAACAACAGCAACTACAACATCTACAGTACCAACAGCAACTATAACATCTACAGTAACAACAGCAACGATAGCAACCACAACATCTACAACAACAGCAACTACGACAATAACAACAGCAACAACATCTACAACAACTGCAACATCAACATCTATAGCAACTACAGCAACAACATCAACCCCGGACTACAGCAACATCATCATCTATAGCAACTACAACAACAGTGACTACAACCACAACAAAAACTAATACAACAACTATAGCAACAATAACATATACAACAACCACAAATTAAAATACCTTAAATGGCGTATATTTTAATATAAACCATGTTCTATGTCATAAGTCGTACGCGTCTGGTTCCTCGATAAGGCAGTTGATCTTGTGTGGTTCCCAACCGTGCCTCAAGTCGTGTAGTATTGTCACAATATGACTAATGGGCGATTCGATTTTTCCTGCCCCCTCAGCCTATTCGAGCCGTGATGCTGGTGCTGTAGGGGTCTGTGCTGTTGTATCTGGGCAACGATCTCTTTGTGATCAGCCGGCCGGGCCTGAACAAGATCATTAATTTCACTACATTTGTCCGATTGTTGTACAGCTCACCCTGTCTCCATTACCCTTTTAGTTGTAAATTGGTTGCCACTTGGGTAAGTGCACTAATGAGGTACACGGTATTCTATATAACATCTCCATGAAAGCGAACGTGTAAAGAAAATTTCTAGTTATTTTGTCGGCTAGGCGAGCATAGTTCTATGTGACGGTACTAGTTGTATTTATATACTATTAGTTATACATAATAATTTGTGATGTTTCATTTTTTGTTCCTGCTAGATTCACTGTGCACAGAATGCTTCGTCCCGCCATTGTTGTTCAAACTGTTCTTCTGGCTGGGATACTGCAACTCCACAGTAAACCCCATTATCTACACCTGCTCAAGCCTGGAGTTCAGACGTGCATTTCTTGGTATCTTGTGCTGTAGGCGCTGCAGTAAACGACCTCGAATACCCCTCACAGAGCTTCAGATGCGATCAAAGGCACAGAATGGAACTCGACGGCGTGCAATACGACAGAAGCAACAGCTCAAAGAGCCGGAACTACATATTTCGCTGTGTGAAATGCCGCCTTCTTCATCCGCGCCAGGGACTTGTAATAAGGTTAATGGAAAGACATTATCCGCCTCCTCATTACCGCAAGTGCTGGTCAGCATAGGAAACGATTCAGAAAGTATATCTTTGGATCATACAGACTTTCGAAATGACACCAAGATCAATCTATGCTCTACATATAAAACGGATTGTCTGTGTCAGCATGCACTGAGTCCTACACCATCAAAACACGAGACTTCAACACAAACATTTAACGACGGAAAAAGTGTCTTTCATCAACATTTCCTACCTGTCAAAAAGATTTCGAAAGATCAGGACAATCTGAATGACACATTGCTGAGCCGATACCAAACTGTTTATAACTCCACGATTATGTCTTCAAGAGCAGAAATGCCAAACATTTGCCAACCTATGTCTGCTCATCACACTTGGAACAGAACCTTCCGTTCAGATAACAATGACTACGTCTCCTGTATTGCCGTTCATAAATAAAAACCGGGTTGGAAAGCAATGTGTTCATTTTCTGATTCTTCGAGACAAGTTTTGTTACTATATTGCTATTGTTTGTTAAGATTGTTTTGTTTACCAGCGTCAACATAATAGTGTGGCACAGCCTAGATTGTAAACACTCTGTGAGATAATACAATGATGAGTATGATTAAAGGAAGCATTACACATTGGAAGTGTTAGTCAAACGATATCAATCATTGGTGAGACCTCAATAGGAGTACTGTATTCAGATGTGGAGCCCTTATCATTGAGTGCATATAGACATGCTAGAAGGATACAGAAACGACTACTAAACTGATAGTTGGGTTCCAAGAATTGTAGTTATCAGGGAAGACTAAAAAAAAATGGTCTACAGTGTCTAGAACAGAAGTTTATCAAAGTTCAACCGGCTACAACAACTAGAGGGCACAGCTTCAAATAATTTAAAGAATGCCTAGATTGAATATTAGGAAATATTTTTTTAGTCCAACAATGATGAATGATGGAATGGATTACCACAGGATGGGAAAGCAGGGTCAGTTAATGCATTAAAAAATAGATTTTATGATCAGTCATTTTTAGTGTTGGTGGAGTGGAATAAACTGGTTGTATTCAGACTGTTGAGCCTTCTAAACCAGTATAATGAAGTTAAGTGAAGACCAAGAAGATTATATACAAGGCGTTTTCAAATGAAACCGGACCAAACTGCAACAAGTGAACATACGTATGATGCACATAATAACGTCACTTATGGTGTAAACAGCACATACCAACAGTCAAGTTTGCAAAATGTTATCATCCGACTCAGTTTCCTCAGCAGACCGTTGAAAACATGGCGCGTGTGATACAGAATCCGACCAGAGTTGATCAGCGAACAGTGATTCGGTTTCTAACAGCTGAAGGATGTCGACCAGTTGACATCCATCGCAGAATGTAGGCAGTGTATGGGGACAAAAGTGTGTCAAAGACAACAATGAAGAACTGGACAACAATGTTCAAAAAAGGACGTGAGTCAACACAACAATATGCGCCGTGGTCTCGGAAGATATTTCGTTAACTCGCATCCTTCTTTAAACATCGTCATCCAGTTCTTTACTGTTGTCTTCTTCACACTTTTGTCACCATACACTGCCTGCATTCTGTGATGAATGTCAACCGGTTGACATTCTTCACCTGATAGAAACCGAATCACCGCTCACTGATCGACTCTGGACGGATTCCATATCACACCCGCCATGTTTTCAATGAGTCGGAATATAATGAAATTTTGCAAACTGGGACGGTTGGTATGTGCTGTTTACACCAGAAGCAACGTCATCATGCGCATCGTATGTATGTTCACTTGTAGCCGTTTGGTCCGGTTTCATTTGAACACGCCTCGTATGTACCGGTAGTAAAAAGGTGCGTGGGTAACCATACCAAATTTGCTTAAAACTGTCGTGGCAAGTGAACAAATGGACACATATCAGTGAACTGTATACTTGCTTGTGGCTGGCAATAAAGGTCGTTCATAAATAAGTATATGGATGGAAGTTATTTGCCAATTTTCTTGCTTGCGCAGACAGGTTTTATCAGTGCTTTTTATATTCTGTTAGGGATAGTCCGTGATAAAATGATTCCAAAACACTAGATCGCACCAGCTTCATTCAATTCACACAAAAAGCACAATACTGTTTGTAATTGTTGTAGAGAGAAACAGAGAAGAATGGAAAAATCATTGTTAAATAAATAAATAAATACTTAGTTGCCCATCGCAAACAATGATGGCGACAACATCAGTTTTGTCTTGATGATGTAACTAGTGCTGTATTTGGAGTATAGTGAGGAAGTGACTGCGCTGGTCACCAACTCCATTCTCTCGTCCCGAGCTACCTAGGACCAGTGGCAAGACATAAGTCAATACGAATGGAGGTAGCTCAGGATACATGCACTTTAGTCCCATCTCCCTTGAGACCACGGGGGTCGCTTTAAACTTGTGGGATTATTGCCCTCCATTCCTGTTCATCGATTAGAGAGGTGAGTGCCTTACTTCCCAGTCACACCGACCCCTTACTAATGTTTAGACAGCTACACACTCGTGTTCTGACAAGTGGACGTTTGTGATGTGAAAGGTACACATTACTGTTCTGATAGCTATATTATAATACAACATAATTCAGTCCTTATCAGAACTAACTGCAGGTCTTTCTAACTAGCTAACTAATTAACAAACTTGACTAGCAAACAAACTAGCTACCTACCTAACCAAAAGCTAACTAAATAACGAGCTAGCTGAATATCTAACACGTTAATCAACTAACTTACAATCTATCTATCTGACCAACTAACCAACAAGCTAACTATCTGAATTACTAATTATCTGACCAATTAACTAACAAGCTAACTTACAAACAAACAAGCTTACTAACTGACCAACTAACTAACATGCTATCTATCTTAACTAACTAATAAGGTAACTATTCAACTAACAAGCTAACTAACCAGACTATTGATTAACTAACAAGTTAACTATCTAGGTGAATAAATATAGAACAATCTAACTGACTAACATACTAACTTGCAAACTGACTAACTAACAAGATAACTGACAAGCTAACTAACTAACTGACCTACTAGGACGAGTGACAGAGTTGAGAATATTCTGGATGTCACACTGAATGCATATCCAGACCTAGAAACAAAGTTCCATACATGAAACAGGAGTAAAAGAGCAAATTACATCTTATTCTTAGTTGACCTGCACTTCTACATGGGCATTAGCCCCTGTGCAGGTCCCATCTCTGGTATAAGCTGGGTGTAGCCAGAAGGATGATTTCCTGCTTAGCGGGCTAGGTTCGAGCAGCTTATTACTCCACTTTGGAGGGTGGTTAGCTGATGTGTGACTCCATCTTAATAGACTCAAACAAGAGAGCAAAGTAGAGCTGCAGTCTGTTAGGCGGCATCTGAGCTGCTCTAAACAAACCACCTAACCATGGCAGGTTTTTGTCATCTCACCCAGTTAGTCACCTCCTACGACATGCACTCTGTGAGGCAGTGGTGCTATTCTTGTCTTTGTCATACACATAGACCCCAGCAAACCACTCGGTATAATCCCATGATCCAGAAAAAAAAAATATGTTGTGAAGGTAACAGAATGTTTTCAGAGTGTATTACGTGTTCATTTCCTGCCAAAAGCACAACATGGAAAGATGAGGAATGTAAACATTGAGGATTCTAGCTGGATCTCGACAAAGAGGCAAAAAATATTCAGGTTGAAATCAAACACGTGTAGAGCAAATGAGAATGCCTGAAAAAACAATGGAGAAGTGTGTACATCCAGTAAGAGGAACAATCTGTATCCACACCCCTGGTAACAGTCAGAAAGAGACTGGGCATCTGTTTGTCTGCCCGGAGTGCAGTAATGTTGTTTATATATAACATGACCATGAAATTACGAAAGGCATCCAGGGATGTGACGCAAGAAGCAGATCCCTAGAGCCGGTTATTAAACTGATTGGATCACTAACAAATTGTTATTAACGTTGAATCCTTTTGCCAAGAAAATTACAGCTAATATAAATAAAAGAGATGGTTCTGATTTTGGCAGAACACGCGAGCAATTCAGTGTGGTGGCGACATCATAAATCTGGACGACTTGATTGGCTGCCATTATGAATTTGGACAGAGAGCAGCATTTGCCAAATTGCTATGAACTCCCGGCATGAAACAGCTTAATTAAATACATGATATATGACCTTGTCGTTTGGCCATGATAATTAAGTGGAGTTGCCTGTTTAAATACAATCTAATAATAGAAACATGGGCGAAAGCAGGGACATTTGACCAATATTTCTCAAGTAAGCAACAATAAAAAGCTCAAACTGTGATGGACAAGATATTAGAATGGTCACTATTTAGAATAAGATGTGCGCATTGTTGTCAGTACTGGGGATATGTTTGGTTGTCAGTACTTGAGATATGACAGTACTTGGGATTTGACAGATGTTTGGTTGTCAGTACTTGGAATATGATAGATGTTTGGTTGTCAGTACTTGAGATATGACAGATGTTTGGTTGTCAGTACTTGGGATATGACAGATGTTTGGTTGTCAGTACTTCGGATATGACAGATGTTTGGGATATGAGAGATGTTTGGATGTAAGTACTTGGGATATGACAGGTGTTTGGTTGTCAGTACTTCGTATATGACATATTTGGTTGTCAGTACTTCATATGACATGTTTGGTTGTCAGTACTTGGGATATGACAGATGTTTGGTTGTCAGTACTTGGGATATGTTTGGTTGTCAGTACTTGAGATGTGACAGGTGTTTGGTTGTCTGTACTTGGGATATGTTTGGTTGTCAGCACTTGAGATATGACCAGGTGTTTGGTTGTCAGTATTTAGGATATGACAGATGTTTCATTGTCAGTAGTTGGGATATGACAGATGTTTGGTTGTCAGTACTTGGGATATGACAGATGTTTGGGATATGACAGGTGTTTGGATGTAAGTACTTGGGATATGACAGGTATTTGGTTGTCAGTATTTGTGATATGACAGGTGTTTGGTTGTCAGTACTTCATATATGACATATTTGGTTGTCAGTACTTGGGATATGTTTGGTTGTCAGTACTTGAGATATGACACATGTTTGGTTGTCAGTACTTGGGATATGACAGATGTTTGGTTGTTAGTACTTGGGAAATGTTTTGTTGTCAGTACATGGGATATGACCAGGTGTTTGGTTGTCAGTACTTGAGATATGACCAGGCATTTGGTTGTCAGTACTTGAGATATGACCAGGTGTTTGGTTTTCAGTACTTGAGATATGACAGGTGTTTGGTTGTCTGTACTTGGGATATGTTTGGTTGTCAGTACTTGAGATATGACCAGGTGTTTGGTCGTCAGTGCTTGGGATATGTTTGGGTGTCAGTACTTGAGCTATGTTTGGTTGTCCGCACTTGGGATATGTTTGGTTGTCCGCACTTGAAATATGAACAGGTGTTTGGTTGTCAGTACTTGGGATACGACCAGATGTTTGGTTGTCAGTACTTGAGATATGACTGGGTGTTTGGTTGTCAGTACTTGAGATATGACAGATGTTTGGTTGTCAGTACTTGGGATATGACAGATGTTTGGTTGTTAGTACTTGGGATATGACAAATGTTTGGTTGTCAGTACATGGGATATGACCAGGTGTTTGGTTGTCAGTACTTTAGATATGACAGGTGTTTAGTTGTCTGTACTTTAGATATGACAGGTGTTTGGTTGTCTGTACTTGGGATATGTTTGCTTGTCAGTACTTGAGATATGTTTGGTTGTCAATACTTAGGATATGACAGATGTTTGGTTGTCAGTAGTTGGGATATGACAGATGTTTGGGATATGACAGGTGTTTGGATGTAAGTACTTGGGATATGACAGGTATTTGGTTGTCAGTATTTGTGATATGACAGGTGTTTGGTTGTCAGTACTTCATATATGACATATTTGGTTGTCAGTACTTGGGATATGTTTGGTTGTCAGTACTTGAGATATGACACATGTTTGGTTGTCAGTACTTGGGATATGACAGATGTTTGGTTGTTAGTACTTGGGAAATGTTTTGTTGTCAGTACATGGGATATGACCAGGTGTTTGGTTGTCAGTACTTGAGATATGACCAGGCATTTGGTTGTCAGTACTTGAGATATGACCAGGTGTTTGGTTTTCAGTACTTGAGATATGACAGGTGTTTGGTTGTCTGTACTTGGGATATGTTTGGTTGTCAGTACTTGAGATATGACCAGGTGTTTGGTCGTCAGTGCTTGGGATATGTTTGGGTGTCAGTACTTGAGCTATGTTTGGTTGTCCGCACTTGGGATATGTTTGGTTGTCCGCACTTGAAATATGAACAGGTGTTTGGTTGTCAGTACTTGGGATACGACCAGATGTTTGGTTGTCAGTACTTGAGATATGACTGGGTGTTTGGTTGTCAGTACTTGAGATATGACAGATGTTTGGTTGTCAGTACTTGGGATATGACAGATGTTTGGTTGTTAGTACTTGGGATATGACAAATGTTTGGTTGTCAGTACATGGGATATGACCAGGTGTTTGGTTGTCAGTACTTTAGATATGACAGGTGTTTAGTTGTCTGTACTTTAGATATGACAGGTGTTTGGTTGTCTGTACTTGGGATATGTTTGGTTGTCAGTACTTGGGATATGTTTGCTTGTCAGTACTTGAGATATGTTTGGTTGTCAATACTTAGGATATGACAGATGTTTGGTTGTCAGTAGTTGGGATATGACAGATGCTTGGTTGTCAGTACTTAGGATATGACTTATGTTTGGTTGTCCACACTTGGGATATGTTTAGTTGTCAGTACTTGGGATTTGACAGATATTTTATTGTCAGTACTTGGGATATGACCAGATGTTTGGTTGTGATACTATATGATCTGTTCCTAATCTTACCTGACAAAATTATACTTGTTCCTCTTGAAGCCTTTTGTCTATTTCCGCTTTTAAATCTGTCCAAAGTTTGGTTGAATATCTTTCCTGGTACTAACAACAATGTAATAATTGCAATTTGCAAGGTCTCCCTTCTTATGCAGTTTAATCAGATGACCTTTCCACTCTGTGGGCACTCTCTCCTCTTCCCATATCTTATTGAATAACCTTTGAATTTGTGGACTTTTACTTTAACGGGATTGAGTGGTCTCGAGGTAAGACGTCGACCTCGGGTGCTGGAGGTCGCGTGTTCAAATCACGGTTAAGATCAGGATTTTTTTCATGTGTGCTTTCTGGTATATCTCCAGATTTCTGGATAGTAGAGATCAGATGCCCGGGTGCAGTCTTGTGCACGTTAAAAATCATTCGGCAGTTGGAAATTGAAGAGTAGGGTTAACGGCCGCTGCTCTGGTAAAATTCAAAATTATGTTAAAAATCTACCAAATTACGGTGCTACAGAGTTCGTGCATTGTGATGAGATTCTCCACATATTGAGAAGAACAGAGCAGTTATGGGTTAAACCGTGTGCAATGACAATTATTACTAAACCAAACTAAGATTACTTTCCTATACAAAATTATTGAGACAAGATGCTAACAGGATTTTGTTTTTTTTTAAATTCTAATCCAGGTTGTCCTTAAATTCCATATTCAGAGCATCACCAAAAAATAACTAAATAAAACCTTTTCAAAATGCTATACATAAAAGTGTTCAACATCATAAAAGTATTCAACACAATAAAAGTATACATCATAAAAGTATTCAACACCATAATCATCCTGACAATGAGCACTAGCAACACCTTATGGAGCAATGAGTAATCAGGGTCAGTTGAAACATGCTGATCAATGCCCCTCCTAACATCCTTGAAACATTCTGGAAACAGCAGTATGACCAATGAGATGGGAACCAACACAGTAATCTCCAACGTTTGTAAGCTTAGGGGTAGGAAGACTAGCGTCTGGTCAGTCAAAATATACTGATCAGACATGTTAGTCAGGGTCAGGCAAAACATACTGGCTAAGACCCTCAGCTCAGCGTCCTAGTAGCCCTCCCTGGAAACAGGTTATTTTCATGGCAGCCTGGATCAATATGATCCCATAGTAGTGAGTGACACACAGATGAAGCCAAGTATAGGACAACTTTAAGACCCCAGTCCACATTCATCAGCACGCTTGGCGGTGAGGAAAGCCACCTTTTCAGGGCACACAAAAGGTTAACCTAATCATTGTGGTCATTCACAAACAAGCTTACTGAGGTGCCTAAGCATTGCAGTACAGCAAGGAGGGCCCTGGTCCCCCTTATGAAGCACACCTCTGGCTGTAAGAAAAGCCACTGTTAACACACTACCAAAGAAATGCCATCAACTCAGCATGAGTAGTTTTGAACAAAAAACAACAGCAGCACCTCAACAGGAATCTCTGTGTTACATCTCAGAAATAAAGTATAAAATAATCCAGGTAACAAAAGTCTTTAACAATGATGGTAATAAACATGTGTTTCTGTGTTACACCAATAAACTATTTCCGAATGTGTAATTAGGGCTCTAGACGCTAAACAGAATTGAATTTAACACTTATCCCTTATGTTATCTGTTTTGTTTGCAGAATTTAGACAAAGGTAACTCTTCCCCTTCTCTCTCCTCTCACCTCACTCTGTTTCATTTGACTGTCCTACAGTAACACTCTTGCACAACTTTCACACGCACCCTCATGGTGAGGCCCTTCCATTGCACTTTGGGCTAGCTGCTGGGGGCGCACAAACCTAGCATAGGTACATACAGACGAATACATTCATCCAAGCACTGGTTTATGCGTCCTGATATCGCCCAATGGACTACGGTCTGGGGTGAAAAATGGCGTGCCTCCGCCAGTAGAAACTAGTGAGGCAAACATCTAAGCAAAAAGAAAATTTAAAAAATTTAGACAACCCTGGCATAAGAAAATTACGTGACAATTACAGAGTACTCTTTTCCTAGTTTTAGTTTTTTTTTAACTGGTTGCATACTATAAGCCGCTCCCAGCGCCAGAACACTTATTCACCCACGGCCATAAGCTGCTGTGAGCGCCAATGTTTTTTTTCTTAGTAAAACAAGTTATAAATTTATAGTTTTCCTTTCCGTTTCGGTACGAGATTTTAATTTACCGAAGGGAAGTTTATTTCTTGAACCACACGTGGTTCAAATCGGATGTTAAAAATTGTAATCTTGTCATAATTATCATATTTTCAAGCTAGTTACCGAACTGTAAAAAATTGTTTACCATTGCAACAAGTGATAAGGTCACGAAAAGCACTTGTACAGCTCGTCTAACTATTGAACAGGCTAGAAACTTGTTTCAACAGATAAATAATACATCTAGTGAAGACGACGTAAGTGAAACAGATGTCGACAATAATGATTCAATTGATTTTAATGAATGCGAAAAAAATAGTACTGACAGCGCAAGTAGTGATAGCGAAGATGGTGCACGTCCTGGACCATCAAAAGTCCCTAAAAATACTAATACGGCTGCAAGATTTACAAATAGTTCAGTAAAAAGTGGAGCTCAAGAAAGAGAACAGTGGCACCAAGTAAATGAAGGTGAAACAACAGGCAGTGTTCCCTTTGTTCCAACTCGTGAACCAGGTATGCATGCAAAACTAGATGCATCTTCCTCTGAACTAGATTGTTGGTTTGCCTTGATAACACCAGATGTGTTAGATTCATTAGTATCAATGTTCAATATGAAGAATTGAAGAAATCCAAACAAGTTTCTTTACAAAAGTCTACACTTGAAAGTTGGAAGCCTATCACTGAATATGAGCTGTTAACATTTTTGGCCGTGATTATCGTAATAGGTTTAGGTAAAAAAGCATCGGTGAAGGATTATTGGGCACACAAACCGCACAACTACAACTGATGGTACAGTCAGATGTTTCCCAGATTGCGATTTGAAATCATTTACCACACCATGATGCATGTTGGAGATGCTGAATCTGTAGGGAAGGACAAAATAGAGCCATTCTTGAATTCACTAATAGCAAAGTTCCAGGATGCATTTTATCCATTTCAGGATCTGGCCATTGATGAAATGGTAATAGGATATAATGGACGCTGGAAGCACAAGCAGTACAATGCCTCCAAGCCAAGCAAGTATCACATCAAGACTTTTGGCTTGTGTGATTCTACTACAGGGTACGTCTACTCTGTATTGACATACTTTGGAAAAAAACACATATCTCCTTGCCAATGACCGTACAAGTCAGGCCGTGAAGGTGTTTGATTACCTGCTGCAAGGAATTGGAAAAGGCCACCATGTATTTGCGGATAGACACCGTGATTACATATCTGTTGAGTAGGGGTATTGATTATACTGACACACTCAACATCAACAGGAACAATTTTCCGCTTCAGTTGAAAACCATTTCTCTACAGCTCCGAGAAGCTAGATGGTACAGAAATAATTATGGATCCCAGATATGTGTTGCTTGGCGAGATAAAGCCAAAAAGCCATGTATTGTCTCCACCAAGACTACAGTTCAGATGGAGCAGGTTACAACTAGAAGAGGCAACACAGTTGGGGGCAAAGTAGTGCAGCGATACAACATGTGTATGAATGGATATGACCATAGCGACCAGATGGTATCATACTATGGCAGCTTCCAAAGAAAAACAAGAAAATGGTGGAAAAAAATATTTTATTGGATCATTGAGGTTTCACAGGTAAATGCTCATATATTATACACGCTCTGTCATGCTGATGAGAAGCCTATGCCCTTTAAAGTCTTCAAAGAAAATTTTATCCATCAGCTGACTGAGAAGACTGCATCCATCATCCCGCAAGAGGTAACCACAAACAGCAATAATTTGGGAGAAAATTCAAAGAAGATATGAGGGTGCTATGCATCTTGTGGATCACTCGGACAAAGACAAGAACTGCATTGTATGCTCAACTTCAGCAGAGAGAGCCCGCACAAATTTTTATTGCACTGATTGCCCAGAAAAGCCACATCTCCATCGGAAGAACTGTTTTAGAGTGTACCATACACATGATCCTGCAGATGGTGCTCACTAAAGAC
Source organism: Ariolimax columbianus (assembly GCA_036924085.1). NCBI lineage: Eukaryota > Metazoa > Mollusca > Gastropoda > Stylommatophora > Arionidae > Ariolimax > Ariolimax columbianus. Next base: position 170,405,715 of record JAVGWX010000001.1, read on the forward strand.
ATTCATGTACTGTCAATAAATTGGAGATATATATTTTTTTTTTTAAAGTTAATTTTTCCAAAGATTTTTTTTTTTTTTTTTCAAATGTTTATTTTTCAAAACATTTTTAAATTTTTTGTGATCTGGCCCACATGTGGTTACATTAGCTATTAGAAGTGTAAATATTATCCAATTTTTGTGTTCTTGGATTTGTTTTTCCTATTGTTGGATATACTTTATGATAACCACCAAGTAAAAGACAAATGTTTTGGACATTCAAAAATTTTAGGAGAGTTGGCACTTTTTTTTATAATTTTGTAAAGCTTTTCTGTTGTAAATAATAATTTACCATTTACAAATTTCCTACTAAAAAATAACACACAATTGTTTTAGATCTATCTTAGAGAACATTAATTTAACTACAAAATGGTATATCATTCATAAAAATATGTTAATAATTAAGAAAACTGCAGCTAAATTGTACATATGCCTGCAAATGGGAAAATGGGACCTAAATTTAATTCTGCCACAGCCTGTTTTTCAATTCAGTAGCTAATCAGTTAATACACACAAGACAAACAGCATCCATAACAGCTGAATATTAAAGACGCCAAGTGAAGATTTTCAAGGATATAATCATAGGAATTAAACTAACAATCTAAACAGATTTGTCATTGGGACCCACAGAGCGATAGAACACTGGGGATGTTAAAGCCTGGAGAAGAACAGTCAAAGAGGGAATCATAGGACCTGGCGACTGGAGCTGAAGAAGATGAACAAAAGTTCTAGCTGTGCTGCATGAGTTGAGACAAAGACAGTCTAAATTATATTACTTTCATCTTTCACATTGTTTAACACTATTTCAAAGAGGTGTTTCCTCACTGTAACTTGGATCTGAGCATTTACTGACAAATCACATGCATTAGAAGGAATGACAACAAAAAAAGGAAAATTACACTGCAAGTTTATTTCAAATATTCAGATTGCTCTTAAAATTGTCCAGTTTTACACAAGTCAAAACAGATTTACATAGCAAAATACACACAAGACTAATCAAATATTGTGACAATCCTGAAGATTAAATACATTCTCCAATTTGTCAGATAGATTCTTCATTCTCTCACTTAAAATGCTTCCTTTAAAAACAATATTTCTTACACACATTTGGCCTGTATTCATCTACAATTTTCTTTCAGGAGAAAGAATGGATATAAAATATTCTCAGATATTCAGATTCTAAATTATTTAATTTCAAACTTTGCCTTTCTTTTTGAATTGTGCATTTCGTACACATAGATCTTGTATGTATACTGCCTCTTTGCATTTTGTTCTACAATATTTATCCCAAGGAGAAATCTCTAAAAATGTACTCTCATTCCAGGTAATAAATATGTAAGTTTTGTAGTGTGGCATTTACATGTCTCAAGCTGTGGCCAGCAATAAAATACTGACTGTATTAAAACATTCAACAGCTACACAAAGGTATGTACAACACATGCAATTTCAGCAATTAGCATGGACCACTAATATGTTATGTAAGTGTATGCATAACAGCAGGAGTTATGTTAACCAAAGGTAAAACATTCAGACATTTATACAAATATGAAATACATCCACAAGCATGTATTGTTTCAATTATACTAGCTGCTTCTGAAAACAGGAACATGTTTGCAGCTGTTAATAAACATTTTCCCAAACTACTACTTTCAATGGTTGGATTTACTCATATCTGGTTAAAATTAATAAAATACCTAATATGTTTCAAGACCCTTTGAGTAGCCTTTTCACTCATGCATTCTACATTAAAATTGTCCAGGTTAATGTACAAGTTGCAGTTTGTCTATCACAGTATGATTTAGATAGATATGTTTCAAGACCCTTTGAGTAGCCTTTTCACTCATGCATTCTACATTAAAATTGTCCAGGTTAATGTAAAAGTTGCAGTTTGTCTTTCACAGTATGATTTAGATAGATAAGACAACCTTCTTGCTGCACTAATCCATCCAGTTTTCTCTGTAATCATGATATGTACAGCAATCCTGCTCCATGAATGCAAAACCAGTAATGCTTTGCCTTGAAAATTCCCCAATTTTTCAAGACTTTTCATTTTGTGCTGATTTTTCTGACCTCACAGATTAATTATTTTGTTAATGAATGAGTAAGGATTGAGATCCTTGAAATAGGCATGTGTTAAGGACAACAGAACATGTATGGTAATCAAAGCAGTTGCAAGACAGTAATGAGGTACAAGAACAAGAAAATTAAATAAATTAAATTTAGATAAGTAAATGTAAAATAGAGAAAGGAAGTATTCAGGTGAAGAATGGCCTACCTCATGATACAAACAAGATAGGAGACTTTGAGATCAGTTATAGGGCAAACTAAGGGCACATACAAGACAGGAGACTTGGAGATCAACGTTAGGACAAACTGTCTTAGGGCACCAACAAGACAAGATACTTGGAGATCAATGTCAGCCCAAACACTGTTGTAGGTAGAGGAGGGACTTTAGTTCATCTGAGTACATGTATAATGAGGTCTAGCTAGATACACATTTAAAACAACACTCCTGTTCACTGACACAGCACATGCATCTTCATCAGTTTCAAAAACATAAAGCACTGAAGCTTCAGCACTTTGCCCATAAAGTGGCAATGTATAACTTGATCAAATGAAACTCAGAACTATACCAGACCTAACAGAATGCCGTTGTTAATTATTTGCACAATACTCTCTAAATAGTATGGTTTCTTCTAGCTGTTTTTGACACAAATTATGAACTAACAATAAGGTTATGAAAAACATTATGAATTAGTTATTAAAATAAAACTATTTTTATATATGATCAAATGGTATCCAAATTGTATGTTTTCTATACCACTTAAAAATAAACATTAAAGACAACATAAACTGTTTAATTGTAATGAGCTGCTTTATGTTCCTATCTATATCACACTAATAATGTTGACTGCTGCTTTATGTTCCTATCTATATCACACTAATAATGTTGACTGCTGCTTTATGTTCCTATCTATATCACACTAATAATGTTGACTGCTGCTTTATGTTCCTATCTATATCACACTAATAATGTTGACTGCTGCTTTATGTTCCTATCTATATCACACTAATAATGTTGACTGCTGCTTTATGTTCCTATCTATATCACACTAATAATGTTGACTGCTGCTTTATGTTCCTATCTATATCACACTAATAATGTTGACTGCTGCTTTATGTTCCTATCTATATCACACTTATAATGTTGACTGCTGCTTTATGTTCCTATCTATATCACACTAATAATGTTGACTGCTGCTTTATGTTTCTATCTATATCACACTAATAATGTTGACTGCTGCTTTATGTTTCTATCTATATTGAACTAATGTTGAATGAACTGCTCTAAATTTGTATATGTCGGAAAGGTGACTAGGTTCTGTTCCCACCAGGATCGGCATGGTTCTCCGACAGATTCTGCTGTAGCTGGACTAACCAGCGCTTGGTAGTTGTATCTTCCTTAAGACAGTTTTGGAAGGTAAGGTCTTTCAGCTGATCTGGTAAGCACTGACGAAGTGCCTCTCTGGCCCTATAGACAAAACATAATATCCATCTGAGGCTTGAACTACAAACATTACAAGCATTCATGTCAATATACTTCTCATGTCAATATACTTCTGACTACTCATGATAATCTTATATCTATGTCCATATAAAAATAGAATGACAACCCAGCATATTTCTCACTCTACTAATCCATTAACAAGGTCACTGGCCAGACTTTTGTTTCTCTGTCCAACCAAAACACTTTTTAACTACATTCAATATTGTGCTTCATGTATGTGTTTGGCATTATATCAACAAAACAAATCACAAAGTAATGAACAGATACTTCATTCAAGTAGAATTCTATGATCATACTCCTTACATAATATTTTTTGTACCACTATTAATCTGTAAATGTAAACCCTTGACTTTGATGCATAGCGATATCTTATAAATACTGTAAGTATTATGTTAAGATGGTCACCAAATCCCAGTAGCACTATACTAGAAGTTTTCAGCTTAATTCCCTTTAAATCTTTCCAGTCAGGCCTAATTTTGTCTATTTGTGTCTACAGTCCATGGCAAGTAACTATGTCAAAGACACATAATTTAACTATTCATGACACATAATTTAACTATTCATGACACATAATTTAACTATTCATGACATGAAATATGAAAATAAACAATATATATCAGTGTGAAGCGTTAAATGTTGAGGAAAAAATAAGGTGTAACTTGTGTTCACATCAGGTGGTATTTCTGTGCTAATCCGTCAATACCACAGTCCCTTTCTTCTGTATCTCACTCAGTCTGAATCGGACATGTGGAATATCCAAATGTAATCCAGATGCATGATCATTGGCTTGTTAAAATAGTAAGCCACTTCTCAGTCATTCAAGTCTTATTTCCATGGCAGAAAACATGAAAACTTTGAAAATTCACCATGTAAATACGACCTAGCACAAATAACTCCACATTAACCAAAAGCTGCATATGTAGCAGATTTAGTCGTTTTCTTAAACTAAATTGCGAAGCATCTGTGTTACGATACCAAATGGGACTGTATCCAATGTTTTGTGCACCACCTAATCCTACCAGATTGGAATGAGACAGTTAATCACTTTTAATGATGTGCAGAGTTTTTATGGATCTAGCAGAACTCGGACTATCGCCCTTTGGCCAATACCATGTAATGATATCTGTATGTATCTGTTAGTTGTTTAGTACTATACAAAATGTTCCATTTACCTGGCAGAAGCATATTTCTAACACCGTTAGTGGGTACTCAAAGAGATGAAGCTTGAACGATTTTGTATGGGTGTGTACACATCTGGCACTATGGAGCGTGTTGTAAGTGAATTTTGTTCAGGTGATTGTCAAGTAGGGTATGTTGGGTTCTCGGTTGGAAAATGGTGCTCTAATCTCAATTTACTAGTTGATGGATGCTGTCATTAGGATTAGGGTTTGTCATATTCATGTAGAGCTCTATCTCTCCCTGTGTGTGTTTTGTTTTCCATGCTCCAACCATTCTGCCATTTCACGTCTTTGATGTTCTTATGAGTTGTCTCGCTGTTTGTAGGGTTGTTACTGTGTGTGATTGTTCATTTGTTGTTTTGACCCTTTCTTTGCTAATCTGTCTACCTTGTCACTGCCAGGTCTATTTGAGTGTTCATGGATCCACTGCATAACTACTTATATAGCGTGGGTGGTGGTAATCTGGTAAGCATCTAAGGTTATTTCGATAAGATTAGGTCTACAATGTCCATTATATTCTAAAACTTGGAATAGCAGACATTGTAAAATCAACAATGTTTTGAGCCTTTCAGGTACAGGGAGCAAAAACAGTCTTCAGGAGGTACAAGGCAAAATCCAATGTAGTGATTTCAACTTTACAGTTGGAGAATCAAACAGTTCATCCGACGATCTGTTTTGGAAGTGTAAATAAATGCCATCACCTGCATTGATTGTGGTCTTGAATGCAGATCCAACAGTACTTACATGTATCCATTCATGGGGATAGACATTTATAGTTCTTTGAGATGACTTCATGAGAATAATTTGACCTGAATATTTTCTTATTTGACCTATTAATTTGTTAGAATTTCTGATGCTTTAACCCTTTGTACCCTAGCCTGGCAAAATGCTCTTTTATTTTTTTATATAGGCTAACACCTTAGTCTGCTTAGAAATGCACATTGAAAACTGATGTTTTAACATACATGAGCTAATTATTTCACAAAACAGAACATCTATGTTTTTAACAACCTTACCGGATGTCGTAGTTTTGTTTAAGACCAAAATAGCATTGCTAGTGTTTACATAATGACATTTACAAGTTTTCAAAGTTTTGTCTTCAATCTCTGAAAATCGTGACTTTAGCCATTTCATCAAATGGCTATGGCATATGAGAACTGTATTTAATAATGGCAGAAATCCCAGTAGTGACGAAGAAAGTGATTCTGAATAGGACATTGTTTTCGAAAATGTTGACATAAGAGTTTTTCTGAAATGGATATTGAAGTTGTGACTATTGATAAGCCCGAGCATGGAGTGATGGATTGACAAAAGTAAACACTGAAATTTTCACAAAATCTATTGGCCCTGTCTGTGGTCTAGGAGCTACTAGCTCTTCTGCTTACATGCCTGACAGAAACGTATGTGAAGCCATAATTATTTTCAAGCTATACAATCATTATTTCATGGCAATTCAACCTACGTCTGCCATGTTGTGGAAGCCAAAACTGGTTCATGTTGAAATTTTAGGTTCTACACTGGAAATGTAAATGAGCTATTGCAACATAGCATACGCTATAATCATGTAGTCATTAATAATGCAGCTGATGACCTTAAATAATATCACTGCATTTACTTTGATAACTACTTCATCTAGTAAAACTGCTGAGAATTTGCTACAGCATTAAGGCTACATCTGTAAAACCACTTGACGAACTCAAAAAGTACAGTGATTTTACCTTGTTATTAGACATTTTACTTCCTCTAGCCATCTTTTTTTTCACCTGTCGTTACTGGAGAGCCTTTTACAACAAGAGTCTAGAATGACATTAAATATTGGAGACTTCTAAGTGCTTCTTGAAAACTGAAACCTGTTTCAGAGAACCATAGGGTTCATTCCCCAGCAGAAAGAAAGCATGTTTTTCAGTGTTCTAATAGGAATGTGTGGATGCTTTTTGATTTCTATCCAAAGCAAGAAACAATTTCATTCAGACTTGTTATGGTTGTAGAAAAGACCAGTCAAACATGATATATGTACAAAAATATATTTTCTGATAAATAATTTTTTGTGTTTCACAATTTTAAATGACCATTATGTATCACAAATAACAATAAAATTATATTTTTCTGAAAGTGTATCCATTTTTCTATATATTTAAACTTGTCATTTGTATTTTTTAAATACATCAAGATTTGTCATTCTTATAAAAAATCTCCCCGTCATTAGGAGAAGGGATATTTCATAATATGCATGCAGCCTAGAGTGTAAAGGGTTAAGGAATGTATATAGAAGCACACTTTCTATTACTCTTTGTAAATCTTTTATCTTTCTAGGTTGAGGAATCTGCCTTTAATTTCACTTACATGGTGTGGTGGAGTACAGACTAATTCTTTTGTTTTGATGGCCAATTTTCAACACGTCGTCTGTTGGAATATCTAATTTCATTCTTCTACTTCATAAGCTACCATAACAGCTTTATTCCTCCACATCTCAATGGCTTCCACATCTGTGTAGGTTTCACCTGCAGTATATTTTTTCTGTCCCCTTAATAATAGAATCACAGGACACGCAATCGGAACATATGTACCATAGCAACATGTACTGTCATTCTAAACCCAAGTAAATCTAAAGTTAGTATCACACCTGTTGATAAAGTCAATCCATGATATATTAAATCTGTTTATAACTACATTCAGCATTTCTGACTTACCTAGAATTGTCTGAAAGACGAAGGTAACAACGAACAACGTGCTTCAAAAGACGAGCAGAGGGCTCCTTGGACAAGGAAAGCACCATCTTTCCCTGCAAGACCATATAGTATGTTATTAAAATCAAAGGCCACATATAGAATAACAATAAAGTACACATTATTTTTGGCTCTTACAAAATTTCATACTTTAGTCAACATACTATAACACTAAGATCAGTTCTATATGGATTTGACATGAATTCAAGCCTTCTGCTTTGTAGATGTCTCTAGACCTGTGACACAATTCACTAATTGATACTGTCTATTATCTCCCACTATGAGACAAATACAATTCTAGGTATATAAATATAACTTACAAGAATCATGGCAACATGTGAAAATCGTTCATATGTATGACAGATGTAGCCCAAACCTGTCTCATCTAGTAAGATTTTCTGCAGGATAAAGGTAGCGACCTGAAATATTAAAATGTATCAATCTAACAGTGTCAGAAACAATAGTTTTACAATAGTGGAATACATGTAAGTAGAAACTATTATTGTGATCAGATATAACTTAAAATGTCTTGATACTGATTTAGAAGACTACAGATTCTGTATACAGCCGGTTTCTTTTACATTCATTTGATCTAAAAATAACTATGCACATTCAATCTTTTCTTTAATGCATTCCAAGCATTCACCACTCTCTTACTAAAGAAATATTTCCTAGTATCTAATCCTGACCTTTCTTTAATCTGTAGCCGTGTCCTCTTGTTCTTGTAGGCAGTTGAAAAAACTTTGAAAAAAACTTGTTATAGTCTAATTTACCCTTTCCATTGATTATCTTGTTAATCTGCATTAAATCAAATTCTCCTTTTCTAGTCACTGTTAGCCGGTTTTTCAGAGTCTTTCTTCATAACTATAATTGTGGAATCCCACATCAGTTGTATCGCTCTTCTTTGTATCCTTTCCAGCAATGTTTATATCCTCTCTATGATAAGGACTCCACATCTATACACAGTACTCCAATCTAGGTCTAACTAGTTCTAGTTTGGCTATATGATGTCCTGTTCATGAAGATTTAAATATAACAGTTCTGTTGGTTTCTGACCATGGTTGTACACCAATACTTTACTTCCCACTTATGATGTTGCCCTTTTGTCAAATTGTCTTCAAATCTGGTTCTCAATAAAATGCATGTCTTGCTACATGTCCAACAATTTCTTGTATATGCTAATTTTCTTCCAAATCAACATTTCTCCATTCTTAATGAATCCAGGACTTCTGTATTCTGCTTGTTTTTAGAAAATATGCCCAGTTCTCTAGAATGTGCACATTTCAAAAAGTTTTAATTCAATTTCACAACAACTGACTCTACATAAATGTTTCTATACCATCTAACAAAGAAATCATGAAACATTTCACAGGTTACTGTCCAATATTTTGTAAGTCATTTTTTAATAAAATCTTTCTTCAAAATAATATGTAATATCATGGTGTATACTCAATATCCCCTTTAACTTTATTCTTCATATATTAAAAAGTACAAGTAATTAGCTGTCTTTAATTTAGTTTATTGTGTATATTCCACAAAGTGATGCATTTTTTATATTCTATAAACCTGTCAGAAGAATCTATTCTTCAAACAGACCATTAGTGTGGGATAATTCATGAAATCTTGGATCTTGATGAAATGGTAAATAAAATTCAAAGTAATCAAACTCACGGTTTTTGACAATTCGCTGCCACCTTCCATAATTCTCAAACAAAGAGGAATAATTTCCGTGTTTAAGAGGAAAGTGATCACCTCCTGCTCGTCAGTCTGCAAACACAAACACATGCTAACATAGTTATCTATTTGTCAGCAGTCATGTCTCCTTTATAACATAGTAGCACTTCTTTGCCCTTATTCACTCCAGGTGGAGTATAGGATTATCACTACAGCTGGTGATCCTTTATGAAGCCTGTCCCCAAGCAGATTGCACGCTTCTGTCTTTTTTCTGTAGTAATTTGTCATATGCAAGGTCACCATAACCTGTTAGTCATATTCAACCAAAATCAACCACCTCCAAAATGTCAATTTGCTTCTGATTGGACAAACTGGCTTCTAACACATGCAATACATTCTGTCATTTAGTTGGTGAATCTCAGGTTTTGACGCAGCCTGCAAAATGGCTGACAATTCGCACATGAGCAGTTCTGTTTAGTGTAGTTATTACCAATATGTAGACATTAAAGTACTACATGGCAAAGTTGATGGATTTAGCGCAAGGAAGTTGGACTTCCAATACATCAGGACTAATGATCAGACCATTCAACGCTTCATACAAATATATAATCTTTATTATATATGTTATAGATAGTTCAATTATTTTATGATGCTTAGATCCCAATTTTAGCTGTGTTTTAATATTAATGTTATTATGAATAAAATTATTTGACATGAGTTACAGTACTTTCCCCCTGACAGAAAAATGTAAAATTATCCAGGACTGAAAAGGGTTAGTATGGAGGAACAAAAACACTTGGTCACCATTATTCATGTAATCTCAAAGTGATGTAAAGTTAATGTTTGTCAGGTAGTAGTTTTACACTACTATCTGGGAATTAAGTTGTTAGAGACTTCAGAATAAAAGCAACAGGTTGTATGAGGTAGGGTGGACAGTTCCTCTCTTCGCTGCCTTTTACTTCCCTAGTCTTATGCTAGGTACCCATTTACAGCTGGGACAACTGGAGCTTTCTGATACGATTCGTACTCCGTACCTTTGCCATGAAAATTAAGTTCTCTACCAGTAAGCTAATTGTACGCCTCAGAGTGCTGTAGGAACTGCAAACCACTCCAAAGCGCTTATAGTTGTGACTTCTGCAGAAATTTATTTCACAGGATGCCTAATACCATAACCAGCTATTTTTGTAATCTGCTTTTAATCAGTTACTAGTCTCATACAGAACCAGGCATCCTACTTTTATTATATATTTGCTCTTCTAAATTAGGCACTGCGATCAACACAAATAAGTTAACAATATTACTAACATACAATAATATATACACTTTTCCAACATACTTTGACTAGAGCACCAATAACACCAAGACTAGTCAGACGCAAGTATTCAAAGGGACGGGTTTTGCTGACAGTATGCAGGAATGGATACAGGAAAAGTGGAATGTGTGCTGCAAGTAAAGTTACATATCACTTACATTAGTGGGAAGAACATTTTTAGAATTCACTATTATAGATTCAAGGGTAATTAAAAATATATGTGAAACAAATATTTATAACAATATATTACATTTTAACATATTATATAAGATGTACAGTTAATTATAGCAACAAAATGTATATGCTGAACAAATAAGATAAGCATTTTTACCTTGCTGTGACTGAAATGTCAAAAGATGAAAATGAAATTCACACGGCAGTCATTTATCGCCTTTGCACGACAAAATAAAAGAAATGTATACGCCTGGATACCTGATCAAGAAGCTAGTGGGTAAAGCTAAGAGAATTCAGCTAATAAGCAAGAAACAGTGGTAATATACTATATTTTTATTTTATAAAATTTTTCCAAGTGCTTATTCAATTAGTGCCTCTTAATGCTTCAACATTCAAACATAAAATTGACTTATCTATAATACGAGCTGTTTCAAAATTCTTCTTCGTACGCTGTCAGACGTCAACCTGTATTTTTTTTCTAAAAAAGCAGCGGTCATCCTGAGGCTGTCGATACTGCCATAGAGCTTGTCTAGTGTTGCCACTGGTGATGGTCACATCTGCTTTCTCTGATCCTCGTAAGTCAGGCAGTTTTTGCAGTAAATGTTCAGCAGTCATTTTCTCGGTACCATACAAGCATTCGTCAGTGCCACCTATCTTCAATTTATTGAATAGGTGGTACCTCCGTCTATTGTGGCCTGTGCGCAGTCTGAAGACCACGACCTGCTCTCTCCTGTTCAACTGGTAATAGGCATCGTTTTTTGTGTAGCCAGTATGTTCTGTTTCCCATTTGGTCATGTATCTAGCTCTAATATGCCTTTTTGACTCTTCGTAGGTTACACTAGGGTCTGGTTGTGGTACTCTTGCACCTTCTTTTGCCAGTCTGTCTGAATTCTCGTTGCCTTGGATGTTACAGTGGGATGGAACCCACTGTACTACTACTCTTTTTGGTGCGGACTGCTGGCATAGTTGACAGAGTACTGCTCTTAAATCATTAAGTTCAGTATTTTTATGGTTTTTTAGTGCTGTGACTACGGCCAAGGCATCTGTAAACAGGTCTATATGGCTTTCATTTCTTTTGCCTGTCACCATTTCTTCTACTGCAGCCCTCAGTGCCTCTGCTCTGAAATTGCTTGAGTATTTTCCAGTTGCCCCTGACAGTGTTATTTTTCTACCATTTGGTAGGCTCAGGAATACCCCTGCCAGCTCCGTTCTGTGTTGTTTGTTACAGAACCGTTGGTGTATGCATGGGTCCAGTCCATGCTTGGGTAGTTTTTCGTTATGTACCTCAGGGTTATGTCCCTTTCTTTTTCAGTCTGACTGTTCTTGTTTCCAATACCTGGTATATTTTCTACCACCTCTGGAAAAAAATGCTGCTTCCAGGTAGGTTTGCGTACAGTAGGGATGGGCTTTGGTGTTGTTAATGCGTTCGTAGGGTCTTCGCTCATCTTTGCTTTGGCTATTTCTGCAAAGTTTCTCCGCTTTAGTTTCCCATTTCCAAAATTATTTAGTCTCTGATGCATTGGATGGTCTGTCAGTCTTCTGAGTTTCTCTGCTTGCTGCTGGGCTCTGCAGTCTCTTCTGTCGGTTATGGATTGCAGATTTGTAATCTTTTCAAGTTCTACAATTGGCGTTGACTTCATGCCTCCTGTTATAACTCTCATGGCTTGGTTTTGGAGTTTGCTAATTTTGTCAAAGTTCACCTTTGCTGCTGTTGTCCATGCCGCAATGCCTCACTCTTCCAGTGTGTTTCTTTAGTAGTTTCGACATTCAAACATAGAACTGACTGATCTATAATATGAGCTGTTTCCCCAATATTCAAACATAGAACTGACTGATCTATAATATGAGCTGTTTCACCAACATTCAAACATAGAACTGACTGATCTATAATTTAGAGCTGTTTCACCAACATTCAAACATAGAACTGACTGATCTATGAATATAAGCTTTCCCCAATAATCAAACATAGAACTGACTGATCTATAATATGCACTAAACATTCACCTGCAAGAAATGCTGATCTTGTTTCTGGGTGTGATGCAACACACTGCAATAAAGCCAGGGCATTGCACACTCGATTTGACTGGGAAGCCTTTACAAGTTTTAAAAATGAAAACAAATATGAATGCAAGTTACAAGTTTACATAAAAAGGGACTAGGAAGCAAGTTAATGCCTTCATTCAGGATTATGGAAGCTCCAGATACTAAGCTTTATGTCAAATGCTTATAATTTTAAAATTCATGTAGTCCTTTCATTTTTCCAGACTCGCATATTTCTGTACTGTCTCCTAGAGTCAAGGAAGAGAAAATGTTTGCTCCCCTACATAGTAGTCCGGCAATTTCTAAGCATACTTATGTTAAAATGGAACCACTCTTTCAGTCTACCAAATTGTATATTCTGTACTTTATTCTGGTTAGAATTGGAAAAATTAAAGCAGTGAAGACTGGGAATAGGCATCCAGCCTCACAAAAGCTGAGATAGTTTACTAGTCTCCCATTATTTCATACTCAACTATAAAGCTACTTTTACCTTTTATCAACTCCAAAAAATCATACTGCATATGTTTATGTAAAAGATGTTTTACAATGAGCATCACAGGTTAATGACTAAGATGGAAAATTAATTCAATTTTAGATACTAAGTAATAGACAGAAAAGTAGTAAAATAAGAGCACCTAAAAATGATAATTTACAGTATTACTAAAATGTAAGCATGTTCATGACAGAGAATGTAGTACTTTCAAACAATTACATTCAACAATCCTGACAAAAGCGATAATTTGTTAATATTGAGAATTGGCTTAAATATGATGTAATGATTCAAAAACTGAGGTTTTTTGGACACGTTAAATGACACAACAGACTGGAAAGAGTGGTTTTTTTTTTTAGGGCATGGTCACTGAAAAGCAAAGCTGGGGCTGACCGAGAAGACGATGGACTCAGGACATCAAGGAGACACTGGATTTGACCTTGGAGCAGGCCGGAAGACTGGCGGAAGTCGAGTTTCCTACAGACAGGCTGTCACGAGAGCAACGTTCTGCAAAGGACATGCTACATGATGATGAATCCTGACAATCATTTGAAGGAAAAGCATTAGACATTCAATAAATAGTTATGGAATCCTCCTATCCAGTTATCAATTGCATCACGTAAGCTAATAATAGTTTCTCTGCTTGGCTGCCAGACATGATACAAGATAATAAAAGCTATATGTTATTGCATTTTTATGGACAGAAATACATCTCAAGATCACTATCATATGGGATAAGGTAAATTCAGAATTTCATAACATTTACACAAAAATTTTTAAACGGGTGGGTATCTGTTAACATTTTAGCAAACACTGTCCTTATTGCATGCGTGTCATTTTATTACATGTCTGCTTCTCAGTTTTTCTAACAAAATTACCTACACAAAGCAAGGATTTTAGATTTTCTGTAAATAAATTACTGTAAGAACTAATCAGTCAATAATTTATTTTATTTTAACTCATTCACTCCCAAATATTTTGGACCTCTGGACACAATTTTATTTTTATGTAAAACTGAAAAACAGCATCACTTAGTTGCGATCTATTTGTCTTCAATAGACGTTCACTAAAATAACACATATTATATACCAAACTGTTCACAATTGAGACTAGAATACAATGGAATACATATATTTTACAAATGCAGGTGTAAATTTGTGTTTGATGAATTAAAGTTGCACAATCGTTTGTTATTTTTTAAAATTATGAACAAAAATGTTCCCCTCATCAATACATTATTCAGCTCTAAACCAATAAACAAATAACGTAATGAATTTCTATTGACAGAAATCCTCAAAGGACGATGTTCTGAAAGTTGCATCTAATTTGGTGCAGTTGTTTTCACAGTATTTACATTTTACTGAAGGCACGTGAAGTTGAAAACGTGCTAAAAAATAAAAGCTCCGATCAACATCAGCGTGAGTGTTTACAATTTACGCGCACACGGAAAGAATGTTCCTGCTGTATTCAAAATATATATACACACATTAATATTATACACATTAAAATGATTGTGTCGGATCTTGAACCTTTACTGAATTTGTGAACTGTTATTACCATTGCTTGAGACAAAAGAGGGCACCGCCCCTTCGTCAGTAGACTTAGTTTTACTTTCATCGCTCGACGTAGAACTAAGACTTGATAAATAAATTGAAACAGCGCTATCATAACGATCGATATCTTCATCATCACTACCATATAATCTATCTATTCCTGAGCTTTTACTGAAAAAACTCTATTTGGTGTGGCTGAAGGTGCATAGAATAGCTTCAAAGCTGCTCTCCGAAAAAAAATTATATTTTCCAAGTTACGAAACTAAACATTTTTTCAACGAAACTCAAACTAACTCTTCCGGAATGAAAAAGTGCAAAATCTGGACTTCCGCCAAAAACCAAAATAAAACATTTAGGAGAACTAGGAATGGGAAAATATGTGATTTTGTGAACACAGTAGCAAAAGCCGATACACCGGCTTCTGGGTTTTCTAGAAAAAACCGGAAGCCGTTGTATCGGCTCGTGGGAGTGAATGAGTTAACATAGAACAGGGGTGGGCAACATTTCATATACTAAGGGGCTAGACTTTAAAATTAGGATGCAAAATGTCAGACATCTAATAAAGCCCTTCTATTTAATTTGTAGGTTTTGTATGTGCTTGCGGGTGTAAGAGAGGGAAAGAGATGAACAATAAATAATAAATGAGCAACTTATAAATCTAGCGGACAGTGACTCTTAAGGCAGTAGTTGGAAGGACCTGGTATAGGGCTAATGGGGCACCAGGCTATTTATTTATGTAAAGTGCATAATGAGGAACGTTAGAGAATGAGAATATCAACAGTTACGCTCCTTATACAATCAGCAGATACCAGAGCTAAGATATGCAGATGACAGTGATACTATTAAACAGTACAGAGGGGTTAGAGCAGCTAATTGCAGCTGTAAGCAGATGTAGCAAAGATCAAAACCTCTTTGTAAACATAAACAAAATAAAGATAATGACCACAGACAAAACAAGAAGTCAACATAAATTTATGTTCTCAGGTGTGGAAATAGAACAGGTCACGAACTTCTAGTATATAGGCTCCAGAATTCACAACAATGGCGACTGCTCACAAGAAAATCATAGGGACAATGGCAATGCAGAGGCTACACAACCTGAGGAAACTGTGGCAGAATATCAGCAAACCAACAGAAGTGCAAATTTTGAGAACCTGTTTTTGTTTACCTGTGGCAGCATATGGCTGTGAAACAGACATGTAGCTTTCATGTCTGAATTGGAAATGTCATTTCAAGTAACATTCTTTATGAACAGAAACTTTGTCATTACATATTAAACACACTGGGTTATCTTTAACGCGATTCTGAATTTTTAAAATATTGAAAAATTATCCATAGTCCATCTTTTTGGGAAAGTACTACATTTTTGGGGGCTTGACAATGCCATTGTATAACTAACTTGTGACAACTGATTACCAACCTTAAAGCTTTTTCCTTCTTAAATAAAATGTGTCCCCCCTTCAAATGCCTTCCCTTGACCCATACTATTACTAACGAATTAGTTACACAACCCTTATAATCTCAGAGACTTACTGACTGTAGACAAAACTGTAGTCAGTTTCTCATTACTGAAGGTGCTAACTGACACTGTATTCTCACATCTGTATTGGTTCAGAGCATGTATTCAACTTGCACGATCAGATATTTGACTAGACCATTCCGCTATGTCTTCACTGTTTAGTAACTCATTGTTATGTTGTTTTTATTTTTATTGTTTTGCTTAAATTTTGGTTGTGCAATATTTTGTAATTATTTTAAACTCAGCAGCAGAAGTGTATAGTAATTTTCAATCAACCTCTGCAGCTGGTCAAATTTGTTTGGTGGGCCGACTCCGGGCCACAGGTCGAAGATCACCCACCCCAGACATTTCACAGTAATATTTACTTACTTTTAGTATAAAGAAGCGTACCATATGAACATTACTCTTGCCATACATTATTCAATACAAAAATTATAACACTATCTTCAACGGCAGCAACTAATCAAATCAATAAAAAGCCATTTTCAGAAGCTTCAATAAAAACAATTGAGCAAATTATTTAAAGCAGTTTACCGTAAGTACTGGAGGAAGAATACATGGATAAATCTGAATAATCTCTTGCAACAGTGCTGCTATTGTACCAAATGAATGCCACAACAAAGGAGCAAGGTCTGGAACAATCTCTCGCTTTTTGCTGCCGAAATGGAAAAAAAATGCAATAGTGTGTCTGGGGGAAACTTTTCAAAATTGCATACATTAGTGAGACTTAAGTACTTGAAACCAAAAATACTAGAAAACTGTTAACCAAAATCAGTAATCTGTATTAACTTATGCTAAAGGATTGTATTGCGCAACATGATTAATTTGTTAATGATTATATAATATATTTTGTTTACCTGAGCTCAAGCAACGCATTCTCTCTAGTTTCTGGTGAAGAGAGGTCATTGATCCACTGATAAATTCTTTCTCTATCTACCTGCATAGGAGGTTGTGGAATCATTCCTCTCTGTAAAATAAAAACACCATACACACATTTACTGTAATATTTCAATATTTTGTGCAAAATGTTGCAAAAGAGAAAGTAAATGTAAGCAGATCTATTCAACAGGGACTGTTTTTATTTAAACTTTATCTCAAACTTGAGGCGCTCATCGCTGCAGTCCCCAAATCTGACAAACTGGTCATCCTCGGTGATTTTAACGCTAGGGTTGGCACAGACCATACAGCATGGGAGGGGACCATTGGCAGACATGGTATCGGAAAATGCAATAGTAACGGACTGCTACTTCTGAGGACATGTGCCGCAAATGAACTACTCATTACAAACACAGCTTTCCGACTACCTGTCCGAAATAGAACCACATGGATGCACCCAAGGTCCCGCCACTGGCACCTCATTGACTATATTATCATCAGACGTAGGGATCGAGCGGATGCTATGGTAACGAAGAGCATGTGTGGTGCAGAATGTTGGACCGACCATCGACTTGTCATTGCCAAGCTAAACTTCAAGATCCAGCCCAAAATGCGCCCCCAGGAAAATAAACCACCGAGGAGGCTAAATCTCTCTCAGTTGAAATATGAACCCACGAGAGGAGGCTTCCAGGAAGAGCTTGACGGTAGACTGTCTGAGCTTCGTTTTGAAAAGAACGACATCGAAAAGAACTGGGCATCATTGAGAAACACTCTACGATACAGCTGTTAAACACATTGGCCCAATCACGCGCAAGCATAAGGACTGGTTTGATGAGAACGATCTAGAAATACAGGGCCTTCTCGATGCAAAACATGAAGCGCACAGGGAATACCAGAGGGACACACCATCTCCGACAGCAAAAGCTGCGTTCAATACTGCTCGCAAAGCTGTCCAGACCAGGCTTAGAGAGATGCAAGACTCCTGGCTCAGCAAAAGAGCTGACGAAATTGAAATGTTCGCCGAGCGTCATGACACCAAACGGTTTTACGAGGCACTGAAAACTCTCTACGGCCCGCAGCCCTCTAGTAATACTCCAGTTCGCAGTGCGGATGGGGTACTGCTAACAGATAAGGTTCAGATTCTAGACAGATGGGCAGACCACTTCTGCAAAATACTAAACCACCCATCGTCCATAAATAAAGAGGCCATCCGGCGAATGCCGCAGGTGGAACTGAACCTGGCGTTGGATGAAGTCATTACTGAGGAGGAAGTCGACAGGGCAATCAGTTCACTATCTATAGGAAAAGCTCCAGGAGCTGATGCAATACCAGCAGAGGTATATAAGACAGCTGGCCATCCCTCACCAGAAGGATCACTGAACTCTTCTGTCACATGTGGGCTGAAGGTAAAATTCCGCAGGAGCTAAAGGACGCCTCAATCGTTCACCTATACAAAAGAAAAGGCAATCGTCAGGAATGCGACAATCATCGAGGAATATCACTACTCTCCGTAGCAGGCAAGATCCTAGCGCGCTTACTGCTAAACAGGCTCAACAAACACCTTGAACAAAGCCACCACCTCCCAGAAAGCCAATGTGGATTCAGAGCCGGAAGAGGAACAGTGGACATGATTTTTGCCGCTCGCCAAGTACAAGAGAAGTGTCGAGAGCAAAATCAGGCCCTGTACACCACATTTATTGATTTGACAAAGGCATTTGATACAGTAAACAGAGGAGGGCTGTGGATGATAATGTCTAAGTTTGGCTGCCCCAACAAGTTCATAACAATGGTGAAACAGCTACATGAAGGCATGTGTGCTCGTGTACTGGACAGCGGTGCAATCTCTAAAACGTTTCTAGTATCAAACGGAGTAAAACAAGGATGTTTACTCGCCCCGACTTTGTTCAGCATGATGTTCGCGGCCACGATGACAGACGCCTTCAGATCATTGGAGCTTGGAATACCCATAAAGTACCGCACAGATGGCAAGTTAACCAAAGTGGCTGGCGACATAATCAGGGAACTTGTATTTGCTGACGACTGTGCTCTAATGAGCAACTCAGAACTAAACATGCAGGTTGGAATGGACCAGTTCTCTGCCGCATGCGAAAATTTTGGCCTGACCATAAATGCCAAAAAAACAGAGGTCATGTACCAACCAGCACCAGGCATGCCGTACACAAAACCAGAGACTACAGTCAACGGGCAGACGTTGAATGCCGTAGACAAATTCACATATCTGGGCAGCACGCTGTCAAGATCTGTCAGCCTAGACGATGAGGTGGCAAGCAGAATAGCAAAGGCCAGCACAGCCTTTGGTAGAATGCGCTCGATGGTCTGGGCACGTCGTGGCATCAGCGTCAAGACCAAATTGAAAGTCTACCGTGCAACCATCATTCCAACCCTACTATACGCTTGCGAAAGCTGGACTGTATACTCTGGACATGCAAGGAGGTTAAACCACTTCCACACAGGTTGCCTGAGGCGAATATTCCACATCCGATGGCAAGATCGTGTCACTGACATCGAGGTTCTCTCGAGGGCTAACATGCCCAGCATACATGCACTGCTAGAAAAAGCACGACTAGGATGGGCCGGACACCTCGTCCGTATGTCAGACGAGCGGCTCCCAAAGAAGCTTCTCTACGGCGAGCTGAGAGACGGATGGCGCGAGAGAGGGCGCCCAAAGAAACGTTTTAAAGACGGTCTGAAGGACTCACTAAAATGTTGCCAGATAGACTTCAACACCTGGGAATGTCTTGCGAAAAACAGATCTGACTGGAGAAGTGCAGTCAAATCGGGTGTAGCTGCCGGTGAAGATGACTGTGTTGTGAAAGCCCAGAACAGACGCGAGACGCAGAAATCTCGAGCAGCGGGAACACCATCCCCTTCTACAAACCTCGTGTGCCCGATATGTAGCAGATGTTTTCGTGCTCGCATTGGCCTGTTCAGCCACATGCGCACCCACACCCAACAGGGAAATCTGTGACAAGGATGATGTCGGCGGTCCTCATCGACAACGATGAACAGCTATTATTATTATCTCAAACAGACAAACCAAGCAATGAAGAATACCAAGGAACAATCTAGTCAAAAAGAAAGGCTAAGTGCAACAATGTACAAATTATAAGCAAACAGCTGAGAGAAGAACAGAAAGGTTTATATGAACAGATCCTGTGCAGATCAGATTGTTACACTGAAAATAAGTTGAACAAAATGTGGAATTAAATTATCGAACTCATCACTTTATATCAGATGAGAGAAAATGTGTTTGACATCTTAGACGGAATAATCTAGAGAAGTTACTCAAGCACTACGGAGTGTCTCTGAAGTTCACTAACATAACTTGTTTAATGTATGAAGATATGAAATAGAGTTCTTAAAGATGGTCAGCTATCTGAGCCCTTTCAAATAAGTGTGTGACAGGGATGATAAGAAGTGTGAGAAAGGGATGTTTTCACAATTTCTTTCTTATGGATATTGACTGGATTATGAGGATAACATTGGCTAAAAAATATGGAATTCCATAGAATTTGACAACATAATTTGATGATTTGGATTATGCCAATGACTTGGCTCTTCTATCTTATAGTACAATTATATGCAAAACAAAGTAAGTTACTTGAATGATCACAGAAATTAGTAGAGGTCTACTGAAAATAAACAGAGAAAAACAATTTAAGATTATTATGATAAATGCTACTAACGACAACCAGATTGTGTTGGGAGATACTCCTTTGCCTTTGAGATGTGAAATTAGATTAGATAGAATTGAACAAAGCCTGACTGCATTACAGTGGACAACTCTGAAATGGGACTAAAAACAAAACTAAGAATAGGCACCTGGAATGTCAGGAGCCTATACTAGGGCAAGTTATTCATGATCGGAAGAGAAATGAAGAGAACCAAGATAGAGATTCTTGGAGTCTCTGAGCATAGATGGGCCGGTCAAGGGCACTGTACCAGCTCCTCAGGAGAAACATTTATATACTCTGGGACGGACAAGGGTGGAAAAAGCGGGGTCGGCTTTATTCTGTCAAAGAAGACAGCACCTTCACTACTCGGTTACAATCCAGTCAACGACCGCATAATTGTAATCAGACTAAAGAAAAAGACTAGAAATTTAACAATAATTCAAGTGTATGCACCAACATCAGCAGCAGACGATTGTGAAATGGATGATTTTTATAACACCTTGCAAGAAGCGATGGAAAAAGTTGAAAAAAGAGACATCTTGGTCATCATTGGAGATTTCAATACGAAAGTCGGAGAGGAAAGAGCCGAAGAGGAGAGAAGTGTTCGAGGACCTTTTGGTTTGGGACACAGAAATGAGCGAGGAGAAAGACTGGTTGAATTCTGCACGGAAAACAACCTCTCCATTGCCAACACCTTCTTCAAACAACATCCACGAAGACTGTACACGTGGACCTCCCCGGATGGCAACAGCAGAAACCAAATAGACTACATCCTAGTGCAACAAAGATGGAGATCAAATGTGCTGGCGACAAAAACACTGCCAGGAGCAGACTGCGATACGGACCACGAATTACTGTTTGCAGTTTTCCAAACAAGACTACGCAGGATCTACAAAGGTTGCCAGCCAATACGCTTCGATGTATCAGCAATACCTACTGAATACAACAAAGTAGAAAACAAATTTGAGGCGTTGCTTGCTATACAGGAAGAGATGACATCTGAGGAGTTGACATCGTACGCAAGGGAGATTTTGATCTCGACAGCAAAAGAAATGATTCCAAAGATATTGCACAAGACACAGAGCTATATAACAGACGAAACACAGAAACTCATTGCAGAAAGGCAACAATTAAAACAAATGGGAAGTAAGGGGACCAACACAGCATATAAAAACTGCGCAAGAAAAGTTAGAAGTGAAATAAGAAAAGATAAAAGGAGATACATAGTAGAAACATGTAAGGATATAGAAAACCTACAACAACAACGCAAAGAAAGAGATGCATTCAAAGCAATAAGAACACTGACAAGGGAATTCCGTCCAGTTCCACATGTCATAAATGACGAAGAGGATAACACACTAACAGAAACCAAAGACATACTGAATAGATGGAGAGAGTACTGCAGAACCATGTATGGAGACAGCACAAAGCGCTCAGTTACAATCCTACCAAAGGATGAGAAAGAACCTGAACCAACATTGGAAGAAGTACGCTCTGCAATTAAAAGCCTGAAAAAGGGAAAGTCCCCAGGATGCGATGATATCCCAGCAGAGCTAATACAAGCAGGAGGAGAGGCATGTGCTCGAGTCTACCACAAGCTGTGTAAACAGATATGGCACAGTGCAGAGTGGCCAGAAGCATGGAAGAAATCAATTTATATTCCCCTCCCCAAAAAAGGCAACCTGAAGCTGTGCACGAACTACCGAACTATCGCGCTTATCAGCCACGCTAGCAAGATACTCTTGCGAATCCTATTAAGAAGGATAGAGAAAAGGTTTGAATCTGAAATTCACGTAGTCCAGGCAGGTTTTAGGAAAGACAGAGGGACCCGGGACCACATATTCAATTTAAGGAATATCTATGAAAAATGTAGAGAGTTTAATGTAGACCTGTACACATGTTTCATTGATTACACTAAGGCCTTCGACACGGTAAAACATCAAAATCTGTGGAGAATTATGAAGGAAATGGGGTTTCCTTTGCATATAGTCCATCTCATTGAAACATTATACCAAGATCAACAAGCCGCTGTCCGAGTATCTGGGCAAACATCAGATTGGTTTGCAGTACAAAAGGGAGTCCGACAGGGATGTATACTCTCACCTTATCTGTACAACATATATGCGGAATGTATAATGAGAAATGTGCGAGAAGATGAGAACATTGAATGTTTCGACCCATTTACGATTGGGGGGTACGAGATTCCAGAGTTACGATACGCAGATGACACAGTGATACTATCAAGGAGTGCAGAAGGGCTAGAGCAGCTACTTTCAGCCGTTAATGGACATAGTAAAGATCAAAATCTGTTCATAAACATAAACAAAACAAAGATAATGACCACCGATAAAACACAATGTCAGCATACATTTACAGTGGGTGGTGAGGAAATAGATCAGGTTACACATTTTGAATATCTGGGCTCCAGAATCGACAAAAATGGTGACTGCTCGAAAGGAATCAGAAGAAGACTAGCTATGGCAATGCAGAGACTGAACAGCCTGAAGAAATTATAGCAGGGCACCAACAAAACGATAAAAGTAAAAGTCTTGAGAGCCTGTGTTTTTCCTGTGGCAGCTTATGGCTGTGAAGCATGGACGATTACCAAAACTTCTAGACAAAGAATCGAATCCTTCGAGTCAAAATGTTACAGAAAGATCCTCCAAATACCCTGGACAAAGAAAAGAACAAATGTAGACATTCGGCAAGAGTTGAGCATAGAGGAGAACTGGTTTATCAATTCCATTTTGGCTAGAAAATGCAAATACTTTGGTCACATCAAGAGACACAACGGTCTTGAGAGGACGGTGATGGAAGGTATGGTGCCAGGCAAAAGAGGAAGGGGTAGACCAAGAAGACGATGGCACCAAGATATCCAGGAGTGCCTGAGTATGACTGTGGCGGAAGCTGGAGTTTTGGCAAGGGAACGAGTTTCTTTCAGTCAGACTGTGATGAGAGCGACGTTCTACAAAGGACATGCTACATGAGAGAGAATTGAACAAGCAATCATTGTTCCAAAAATTATTATAGACTAAATAGTTAGAAGTTTCAGAGCAAGAAAACATATAATATAAGGAAAGTTGATATAACACCAACAGTTTAGTTATGTTTAAATAATAAATGTCAAAGTAACAATATAAATAGTAAATCAATTTTAAATACTAAATGCTGAGTAAATGGAAGGATAGAAATTAAGCAATTATTTTACTTAAAAAGATGTTCACTTAGCCACTCCTCATAATTCAGTGCTATGCGTCTCACAGCGGCTACAGTGATGACGATGTTGAGAAGTTTTATGAACTGCCGGAAGAACAACTACAACTACCAACATACAAAACAGTTATCATTGGAGACTTTAATGTCACATCTGGTCTGCAAAGCCAGGAGAACGCTCTTTGGTACCTTCTCTGATGATAAAAGAAATACAAGAGGTGAACAACTGGCTGTCTTTGCTGAGATGTTCAAGATGTACATCATGAAAAGCTACTTCAAAAAGCATGGCTTGTAATTGGTGATCCTGGCACTCCCTAACTGGGAAACCAAATCAGAGAATGATTAAGTGCTGAGTAACGACGTCACATTTGTTATTAACATTATGGGGCTTGATCGGCTGAGTATCGACAGTGACCACTGACCAGTGCGGGCAACCTTGCACATGAATAATCTTTACCACAAAAGGAGATTCCTGGCTCCCATCCATCCTGGATGTCAATAAGCTAACTGAACAAATTCAACAACAGAACTGGCTAAGTACCGTATCACCGACCTGTCACCTGGAACATTTATTAGGACATTCTGTGTCACTGCAGCATAAATATCTGAAACCAGAAAATGTGGGAGAATCAGTGATGCCACCTTAAAACTTCTAGCAACTAGAAGGTTCAAAACTGGTGGCCAAATCCATAAAATAGAACTATCATAAAATAAAGCTATGCGAGATAAACCGGCTAATTTAGGCGTAAACTGAAAGGATTGCAAACAGCACCATCTGAACAAATTAAGCACAGCAGCCAAAAACGGCTGTAGTATAATCAAATGTAGATGTGATCTCCACCAGTCCTTAAAGCTTTTTAATGCTTTAAAAAAGTCAGAAACTATCTTCGAGGACAGAGCGAAGATAGAGGAAGAATCCAGGAGATTCAATGACCTCTTCGCATCAAAGATTACATTTTCAGAATAGCCACTCACAGACAAAGGAGTCTGTACCACATATATTAACAGATGAGACGCATCATGCGATCAAACGCATAATGACAGGAAAAGCCCCAGGGCTGAATGGAGTCACTGCAGAGATAATTATTATTCTTCTTCGTACGCTGTCAGACGTCAACCTGTATTTTTTCAAAAAAAGCAGCGGTCATCCTGAGGCTGTCGACACTGCCATAGAGCTTGTCTAGTGTTGTCACTGGTGATGGCCACATCTGCTTTCTGTGATCCTCGTATGTCAGGCAGTTTTGCAGTAAATGTTCGGCGGTAATTTTCCCGATACCACACGTGCATTCGTCAGTGCCACCTATCTTCAATTTATTGAATAGGTGGTACCTCAGTCTATTGTGGCCAGTGCGGAGTCTGAAGACCACGACCTGCTCTCTTCTGTTGAACTGGTAATAAACATCGTTTTTTGTATAGCCAGTATGTTCTGTTTCACATTTGGTCATGTATCTGGCTCTAATAAGCCTTTTGGACTCTTGGTAGGTCACACTAGTATCTGGTTGTGGTAGTCTTGCACCTTCTTTTGCCAGTCTGTCTGCCTCCTCGATGCCTTGGATATTACAGTGAGATGGAACCCACTGTACCACTACTCTTTTTGGTGCAGACTGCTGGCATAGTTGACAGAGTACTGCTCTTAAATCATTAAGTTCAGTATTTTTCTGGCTTTTTAGTGCTGTGGCTACGGCCATGGCATCTGTAAACAGGACTAAATGGCTTTCATTTCTTTTGCCTGTCACCATTTCTTCTACTGCAGCCCTCAGTGCCTCTGCCTCCGCTCTGAAATTGCTTGAGTATTTTCCAGTTGCCCCTGACAGTTATTTTTCTACCATTTGGTAGGCTCAGGAATAGCCCTGCCCCTCCGTTCTGTGTTGTGTTTGTTACAGAACCGTCGGTGTATGCATGAGTCCAGTCCATGCTTGGGTAGTTTTTCGTTATGTACCTCAGGGTTATGTCTCTTCTTTCTTTTACAGTCTGGCTGTTCTTGTTTCCAATACCTGGTATATTTTCTACCACCTCCGGAAGTATATGCTGCCTCCAGGCAGGTTTGCGTACAGTAGGGATGGGCTTTGGTGTTGTTAATGTGATCATATGTTCTTCGCTCATCTATGCTTTGGCTATTTCTGCAAAGTTTCTCCGCTTTAGTTTCCCATTTCCAAATCTATTTAGTCTCTGATGCATTGAATGGTCTGTCAGTCTTCTGAGTTTCTCTGCTTGCTGCTGGGCTCTGCAGTCTCTTCTGTCGATCATGGATTGCAGATTTGTAATCTTTTCAAGTTCTACAATTGGCGTTGACTTCATGCATCCTGTTCTAACTTTCATGGCTTGGTTTTGGAGTTTGCTTATTTTATCAAAGTTCGCCTTTGCTGCTGTTGTCCATGCCGCAATGCCATACTCGAGAACTTATCTCACTCTTCCAGTGTACAGTTTCTTTAGTATACTTTCGTCTGTTCCAACTTGTGCCAGCAAGTTTCCTCATGATTGCCATTCTTTCTCTGGCTCTCATTCGATTTCTCTCGATCTGACTTTTCCATGTCACGCGCAGATCAAATGCGACTCCCAGGTAGTTTGGGTTGTCTTTTGGCCGCAGATATTTGCCGTTAAGACTTATTTTGGTGTTTGCTTGAAAGCGAGAATATCGTACATGTTTTTTCCTCATTTATTTTGACCAGCCATGAGTTCGCCCACTCCTCCAACGATGTTAGGTCCTTCTGCATTGCTACTTGCTATGGTGAGATTTTTTTCAGAGGTCCACATAGCCAGATCGTCTGCGAACATGGAGCTGTGGACTCTTCTTAGTATATTCTCTGAGATGTTTATATACACCAGGAAAAGTGTGGGTGACAGCACTCCCCCTTGGGGTACTCCCTGCTCAAGTATCACCTTTTTGCTCATCTGCCCTTGTACTTGAACTCTGGCTGTTCTGTTTTTGAGATAATGGCTGATCCATCTGTACATTTTCCCACAAACTTCACTTCTTTGTAGCTTGACTTTAAGTCTCTCTTTCCAGACCTTGTCAAATGCCTTCTCTAAATCCACCCAAACCGCTACTGTGTGTTTTTTCTCCTGGTAAGCATCCTATATTTCCTGGGCTATGAGAGTGATCTGGTCCTCAGTGGATCTGTGCTGTCTAAAGCCTGCTTGCTGTGGAATTAGTATGTGTTTTTCTTCCAGATGCCACATCAGTCTGGTGTTTATCATACGCTCCATCAGTTTTCCTACACAGCTCAGCAGACTGATAGGCTTGTATCCATTTGGATCTGCTCTATCTTTTTTTTTCTTTGGTACTGGTATAATTACAGCATCTTTCCATGCCTGAGGTACAATTCCCCTTTTCCAGCTTTGGTTCAGGACTGATAGTAACTTCCTCTTTGCTGTTTGGCCCAACACCATCAGCTTTTAGTTTGTTATGCCATCTTTTCAGGGAGATTTTTTTCTTTAGAGTTCTCATGGCCTCTTACATTTCATTCATTGTTAATTTTGCCATCATGTGCTCATCTGGTGCCATATTGATGTTGTCGTGGCTCTTTTGTTCTTCATTATGTCTGTATGCCTATTTGTAGGGACATCAATGTGGTTTCTTTATCTAAATTGAGGCTTTCTGTTTTGTTTTTCCAACTGTCTCTTGTTATTTGGTTTAGTGTTCTTTTGTATTTCGCCGTGGTGGCTTTGAGGGCGATATTTGCCTCCATAGATTGTTCTCTCTCTGCCATGTTCCTAGCATTTGAGACTTGACGTCTTCCGCTTTCTGCAATTCATCATTCCAATATGGCTTGTAGTTTTTCCTTGCCCCTCTTGGGATGGTTTCGGTGGCTGCTTGCATTATTGCTTTGCTTTAGGCTTTCCACCATGGGTTTCATATTCCGTGTGTTGATGGTTACACAGCCCATCTGTCATGATTGCAAATCTGTCCCAGTCGGCTCGTTTATAGTTCCAACGTGGGAGCAGTTTTATTTCCTGTGGGCCTACTTCCAGCCTGATTGGTCTGTGGTCGCTACCTGCCAATTTAATTTAGCACCTGGCGATCTATTTTGTGGTTAATATCCACCGTGGAAAAGGCCAAGTCTGGAGTAGAGGTGGTATGCCATGTTAGAGATAATTTAAGCTGGAGGAGATACACTACACTTGCAGTCGAGCTAACTAAACTATTTATCAACTGCCTAACCGAAAGACAAATACATGAATAATGGAAAATGTCCAAACCAATTTTGATCCATAAAAAAGGTGAGACGAAGGACTTTGCCAACTATTGTTCTATTTATCATCCATATACAAGCTTTTTTACAAGGGTGATCATGAACAGATTAGAAAGGCAACTAGATGAAAATCAACCACGAGAGCAAGCTGGTTTCAGAAAAGGCTACTCGACTAATGACCACTTATTCACCATCAATCAAATACTAGAGCGGGCTAAAGAAGTACACATGTCATTATATCTAGTTTTTGTGGATTTTGAAAAAGCGTTTGATAGCATCAAAATGACTGCTGTTACAAATGCCCTTAAAAATCAAGGTGTTCATGATCAATATATTCAACTGATAGGGAAAATTAATTTGAATTGCTCAACCAACATCATGCTCTTCTACCATCCAACAAAAGTGCAGATTCATTATGGCATTCGACAAGGAGACACAATCTCTCCTAAACTTTTCACAGCGGCCCTTGAGAGGAAGTCTTCAAACTCCACTGGGAGGGCATGGATATCAAAATAGACGGCGAAATGCTTAATCATCTATGGTTTGCTGATGACAATCATCCTTAGCCACAGCGTCAAAGCAGCTGAGAAGTGCCTAAATGAGCTAAATGAAGCTAGCATTGTCATACGTCTAAGACTAAACAGACAAAAAACCCAGTCTATGCTGAATATATTATGTCCTTATGAGGTCCTAATGCTAGGAAATGTTCCCATCAAAAATGTAAATTCTTACATCTCGCTGGGACAGGAAATTATGAACTCTCAACTGAATCATGAGATTTCAAGGAGAATAGCAGCAGGTTGGCTCAGTTTTCACCAAATATCCTTCAGCAGATGAAAAATAACAAGATGAGATCTCAGATATTTGACAGTGTGGCCATACCTGCATGATATATAGCTGTGAGGTCTGGAACCTTCGAAACACAGATGCTGACAGACTTCGAGTGACCCAATGAGCGATGGAGTGAAGAACACTATTCACTATCAGTTTCACTGCGAGACCGCATACAGTAACACAGCACTGAAATTAGGCGCCAGACCTCTTTCAACGACGTCGTGGATACAGCACTATTAAGAAAATACAGATGTGTGGGTCATGTTATAGTTTATAAGTATAAGCTTGTCTGATAACCGATGGACACATCACATAAGTTATACTGGTGGCCCTACGGCTACAACTTTCGACGTCCACCAGTCCAATGAGATGGGAGATGGCCTGTGGGATCTTCTTGGTACGACGTGGTTCTCCAAGGCAAAGGACATTATATGTATTTTAATTGAATACCAGGATTACAAAAATACAAGAAGTTCAGTTGTTACACTATTCAAGAGGGCAAAACTTGTTTAAGAACTGAGAAACGAATCTGTAACGAACAACTAACACTAACAATAACAGAATCTACTACTTAGTACTATTAGTACTAACTACTCTGAGTTTGAGTTACTAAGTTTCTTTTCGACTAATACTAATAGGTCTATAGACTTAGACCTACCTACTACTAACTTAGTTTCTGAATTTGGTTTGCTAACAAAAGTCAATTCAAAGTGGTAACACTGTTAGTCGTTAGTGTTACTGTAATTTATAATTTAGTAAAGTCAACCAACGTTTACGAAAAATGTCGGTCCGTAAAAACAAAAAAATACTCGGCAGAGAGAGCAACTAATTCACAATACTACATTTCATTACCAATCAATATCTTTCGAGCTATCACTGTGGGTTTAGGGTACTTTAGACTTTTTATTTTATATCAACAAATGAGCAAAAACATTAACTCTCCCCTCTAGTCTCTCTGCACGACCTGCTGCTGCTGCACGTTCTTATCGTGAGCCTAGGAAAGTACAACTTCAACTAGTGTTAGCGTTTTAAAAACATAGAAAGTCGTTTTGCATGCCATTTATTCACCTGCTGCTGAGCAAGAGGATTCATAACATTTATATTATCCAGTTTGTGTTCAAAGTCTTTCACACGCTACTAAAATAAAAAGATAAAAACAGCTCTGCAGTCTTGTACTTGCGAGCCGACGACTATTCTTCTTTCACTCCTCAGTTCTGCAGCAAAGAAGCTGGTTACTATTAATAGATTTATAAATCGTTCTATCAGTACAGCGGTCGTATGTTAATTCGTTAAATTGTGCAAGCGAACGTTAACATAATGCAATTATTGCATTTGTTATCACATGTACATAATGCAATTATTGCATTTGTTATCACATGTACATAATGCAATTATTACATTTGTTATCGCATGTTATCGTCGACTAGTTAAAATAATGTTTCAAAATACATGAGTAAAAATATATAATATCATATAGACTAGACTCAAATCACACCAAGGACCGCAGGAGGACTAGTTTTAAATGACCGTAGACCGCACTTCAATAAAGATATTTGCATTTCAATAAACTTTTGTTGGCAGGATCTATTGATTTTTTTAAAATGTTATCCCAACTCCCAAAGAACCTAAAGATCTGAAATTGAGTGTTTGGTCTCCACGAGTGTGACACGTTTATCTCTAGAATTTTGATAGTTTTTGGACAGGAAATTCCTTTATTTATTTTTGTTTAAGTTGGTTTTGTGTAAGGGAGTACGGCAAGGAGACCTCATCTCGCGGAATCTATTCTCTGCATGCCTGGAGTCGACGATGAGGCACTATGACTGGGACAACTACGGCCTCAAAATCGACGGAAGACGTCTTAACCACCTCAGATTAGCAGACGACATCGTCCTCATCACAGAGACACCACTGGAAGCGACTGAGATGCTGCGGGCACGACACGGAAGGCAGGAATGCAGGTCTAGCTATGAATCTAGGGACAACCAAATCTCTGCGCAACCGTTTCGCAGAGCCAAACACAATATTCTTGAGTGGAGCGCCCATAGAGGACGCCGACGAATATGTCTATCTGGGAAGGCTCCTCAACATGGAGAACAATATAACACCTGAGATCGCCAGACAGAAACGGGCGGGCTGGGCAGCCTTCAACTCCATCATGACAACAACAGACGCCACAAGGACACCAGACTATATGCGAACATCTTCGACTCGGCAGCCCTTCCAGCGCTCTGCTTTAGTAGCGAAACCTAGTCTCTAACCAAAGCAGCAGAGAACCAACTGAGAATAGTACACGCATCTCTTGAAAGACGCCTCGTGGGCATAACTCTCAGACAAAAAGCGGCAGATCGAACTACACAATAGCGACATCCAAAGAATGTCACACATCCAGGATGTCCTACAGTACGTCAACTATTTGAAACACAGCTGGACTGGTCATATATCCAAAAGAAAAGATGAAAGATGGAGTACCATAATCACCATGTGGTACCTGCGCGACAAAAAAGAGACCTCGGGGACGGCCCCCAACTCGCTCGCTGGCGAGATTCACTAAAAAAATATAATATTCACGACACCACAACAGACTATTACACTGGCCGATGCGCGCTCGCTGGATCCTGAGTTGGGACCCATCAAAGGTATTGACGAAGAATGGGTCGAATTAAGAACTGGCAAAGGCCCGCCCTTTTCCCGCCCAGACCGCAGTCCTTTATGGCTTTATGCGATATAAGAACATATTGGCCAATATGTGGATGTGTGTGTGAAAATGTGTGTAATGTAAACGTATTGGATGGGGGAACATAGTTTCTTTACATTCTTTTTTCAGTTACGTAACCACGTTACGTTTGAATCCCGAGTATATCTTCCAGCTATTGCCATCCGTGCTTGCCACTGAATTCGTCGTCTCAGCGGGAGAGACGATTGTAAAAGGGACTGCAAAAACAAGGTGCTCGTAAAAAGCAAGAAACATATCATTTAAAATTATGGGTTGCTGACTAAATAATCATTCGATCAGTTCATTTCGTGACATGCGCATCTCATCTTCAGTGATGTTCCTATAAATACAAGTTTTTATTTCTTCTTTTTCTTCTTCCCGTAACCTAGGAGATCAACTGTGGGCACCAAGTTACGCTGTATTATTGCTTATTTGTTAATAACTTAACTATCTTATACTGTCTAGACGGCTCTACGAGGAAACTAACTCCTCTTTATGTAGAGTTGACCTTGCGGGCGTTGATGTAAGCCCCTGTACCGTCATTCCAAATCGTTGACAGTTATTTTGCTTGTTTGGTCTCTGGAATGCCAATGGTATCATAACTCAATCTACTACTATCATCAATAAGGTAGCTAGGATGTGGTCCAGAGCAGATAGAGTTGAAGGTGCGCACTATATTGTAGTGTTAGGTGAGTATCGCGAGCCCGAGTCTGGAGGCGGACTTTGGTTCTGAGAGTAGCGAGGATACCTTTGGTTACGGCTCAATCTCCCGCTAACAAGCCCTGAACAGGGCTTTGCAAGTAGTTGATGTAGTCTAGGGAACGAAATGCGCTTTGTCGCTAGTTTACAGCTTGACTACGATATTTGCATCTTTCGGTCTGACACATCCGTTTTCGGCAGCAGGCATTTTTTGAGTACCGGGTTAGCCTTCCCTCTTTGATCCCTTTTCCTTAGACAGTCTGCTCTGTTGCAGCTTGTTATCCAGGATCACTGCGTAGAGGTGTAGAACGGTCTTGGCAGCTCTGGTCATGACGCTAATAGTCAGCTATGGGTAGCTGACCGCTGCAGCTCATGCGCTGCTCAGCGTCTTGATCCCTCGTTCTGATATTGAATTGGTTGCAATGACAACGAAGGCTTCGCAATCCCTACTGAACTTCCACTCCATTTCTTGGAGACATTAAATTATTTTTCCTATGTCGGTGAACTCCGTCAAAAGCCTTCTGGTAGTATATGAAGCAAATATAAATGTCATTATGTATTTCTATATATTTCTCTGTCATAGTTCTCAAACAGAAAATTGCTTCCCCCGTTCCATTATACTTTCGAAACCCAAATTGTTCTTCTGAAACTTCTCTCTCTACTTTACCTTTTGTTCTCCCTTGTATGATCTTGAGTAATATTTTTAGTTCAAAAGTCTGAACATTCTGTTGCTTGAGGTTTTTTTGGGGGTATTGTTATACATGTTGATGTTTTCATGTCAGATTTCAGAATTGTGTTTGTCATTACACAGATCAGTGAGTATACCTAAAAATTCATGGAAAAGACAATGTGAGAGGGAACTATGATTAAATGGTTACACCTGGAGAGAGGCAAAAAGAGTAGCCCAGGATCATTGGTCTATTAATTAATTAGTCCAGGGATGGCGTGTGGTGGGCTAATGGTTAAGTGACATGGCCCACAACCCGAAGATGCTGGGTTCGCTCCACATCACAGCACTGGCCGTTACCCCGGGGAAACAAAGCCATTAAAAAATGCAGAAGGAAGCAGATCCTTATATAAATACGCATGCCAAAGTTGGATGCACTAGGCCGACAGGTGCAAAATAGAAACAGTGCAAAGCACACTGTCTTGAGGAATAAAGAAATAAGGCGAACGAAAAAACAAAAAAAATTAGAATGCAATTCAAGCTTGTACATCAACATTGTTGACTATGAAAAAGTGTTTAACAGCTAGGATAGGAATATACTCTGTGGCACCAACATTCTTTAGCATGATCTTTCCAGCAATGTACACCAATGCTGTACATGGCACTGCTACTAGCATGCATATCAGGTACAGGACGCTGTTCAATCCAAGACCCCTGAAGTCTTACACCAAGTTGAATGAAGTCAACATCATGGATCTCCTGTTTGCTGATGACTGTGTCCTCAACACTTGCTCAGAACAGGATTTAAAGTCCACAATGACAGAGTTTTCAAAACCATGCAGTAATTTTGGTCTCACAATCAACATTAAAAAAATGGAGGTACTCGTCCAGCAGCCAGCTTCTGGGAAGCCACACAGCAAACCAAAGATTACCATACAAAACCAATGTCTCCAGGCAGTCAATAGTTTCACCTACCTAGCCAGTATCCTCACTAAAGAAGTGAATATTGACTGTGAGGTTAACACTAGGATTGCAAAGCCAAGATATGTGTTTTGGATGCTAAGCGTGAACGTCTGGAACTGACCAGTCATCAGTATTTCCATTAAGATAAAAGTGTATCATGCTTTAGTGTAAACCCCTCTGTTGCACGCCTGCAAAATATGGAAAGTGTATAGATGACATGTCAGATAGCAAAACTGTTTCCACATGAGCTGTCTGTACTGACATCTCAGGATCAGGTGGCAGGACAGAGCATCTAGCTCTATCAAGTGAAACATGTTGAGAATCCATATGCTTCTGCAACTTGGAATGTATTTGTTGAAGACCTATGCTGCACAGGAAGTTGACAGGTTTTGATGATTGATGAATCAAAATCTATACACTCTGGGCAGATGCAAACATGCTCAACATCTAACTGGCAGTCACTGACTCATTTAAGTCTATCAATATCTAATGTTCTAGTGTCCACCATACATGTGCTTTCAAAGTCAGGATGCCAGCTCTTTCATTATTATAATCGTCAGCATGATCAGAACAATAGATCTGTGAATGCAACCGATGGGGTTTTGTTTGTTTGTTTCTTTTTTGTTTTTTTTTGCCATCGCCTTATTTCTCTATTCCCCAAGGCGGTGTGCGTTGCACTGTGGTTTTTATTTTGCACCTGTTGGCCTGGTGCATCCAACTTCAGCATGCATTTTATGTAAGGGTCTACTTCCTCCTGCATTTTCTAAGGGTTTACTTCTCCAGTGTAATGGCCAGTGCTGTGATGGGGATCGAATCCAGCATCTTCGGATTGTGAGCCATGTCACTTATCCATTAGCCCACGCCATCCCCTAACCAATGGTTTGAGGCATCTATTATGTCTGTTATCAACTTGTGCGACAGTCATCCTTTTTGTGTCTTTCAAAGGGAGGATTGAAATCCATACAGGTTGATGAATTAGGTCCCAAATGAATCGAGTGACAAAACACACTGAATTGTAACAAAATTATTAACTTCATAAATATTCTTGACTGATTTAATATGTGACAACCTAGTTAGATGCTCATAACAGTGCTCTCTGAGACAAATAATATCAATATCCACTAGTCACGTGTGAACGGCAACAACTAAAACAGCAGAAAATTAGAGAGAGAAAGTGGGGATGAATAGGACATACTCTCAGAAAGTAGTAAGACAGTATAACAAGACATGTGCTGGGTTGGAACCCACAGGGAAAAAGATGAGTCGGAAGGCCAAGAAACACCTGGTAAAGAATGGTTGAAGAGGATGCCAAGTTAGTCAGGGTCTCGTGGGCAAACTCAAGAATGTAACACAGAATAGGAACAGATAGAGAGCATCTGTTGCAGCCTTATTTTGACATATATTTTAGCAAAACACTTAAATCAAAGATAACAGTTGTTTAAAAAATAAATTCTTTATTTCTGCATATATTCTATCTTTTCCTTTCACAAATATGACATAATTTAATACATTCATTTTCATACATTTAAAAGTCACCGACTCCTAATATTTGGCATCAGATAATATCTACACAGGTAAAACTTAAAGAGCTGCAATGGACATAATACTCACAGCTCCCAACTCTACACTTCACTTGTCATTATAACTAGTATTTTTTCAGTTGCTATTTTTCCATCACTTCTGCCAAGAAGGGAAGCCAAGGTAGTGCAGTGGTTAGTGCACTGACTTCCCATTTGAGCAATTGGGGTTTGGTCCCCAGTTGGTGCAGGATTTTTCCAATTGCAAAACTGCTCCTGATTCGATCCAGCCTCAAAAACTGAGTACCAGAATAATCCAAATATATTCTCAATATGCCACACTGGCATGTTAAATGGGCCTTCTGTTTTTGTTTTTCTGCAAAGATGATGAGGAGATTCTTCATAAATCAGAAAATTATTGACTTCTTTCACAAATTCCTAACCTGAAGTCAATCTTACTTTCGCAATCCCTAAGTTTATTTCCCGCTCTCTTGCATGGATGCATGACCCACCGGATGATCTGTCCAAACCTTCTTGGAAACATTCAAAATGGATTTAATGTTGAGGAGGAATAACAAGGCAAACCACATAGCTGAACATTGGAAAAAAGATATCTGACATGGTGCCCCGGACACAGCAAGTAAGTAAGTCCTCGCTCAGTGTTTACCTGACTAATAAAATGTTACATGTTTAAACTATACCAATTTCTGAAATAAAATCTCACCAACAGTAGACTAAATGCTAGTGTCATTACTGGTTCAAATTGGTAAAGCTGATAAGATAAAAAATTTAAGAACAACCATCCTCACCTATAATTAATATTTAAGGAAATAAAACAGTAAGATAACACTTCTTAGGGCTAACAAAGTACTTTCCTAGCAATGTAATATCTTGTAATCATCAGATATTATGTTAGTTCAGGATTTAGAAAGAATAGAATTCTTTAAAAACCTGGGAAAATGACTAGGAAATGGTTAATATTTCCATTGTAACAAAATGTCAATTCTAAAGTTCATTTAGCAGAATTTACACAAATGGAAGGCAAGCAGCTACAAGGAAATGTTCCAAGTGTGCATATCACACATAATTATCTTGCATTTGATGTAATACTAGAACAATTGTTTACAAAATAAATGAGAAACCTTCTATTTAGAGATTTTTGTATTTATTTGTAGCAGCTATCAATCTGGATCTTGTGCCTGGTTCTTGAGCATTGTGCCCTGCATCTGGAGTAATATAAAACTCAGCCTCAGGCCATCTCTGAAAAGAATTATTGTGGGAAGCTAATTATTGAAAACAAATTGCTCTGTGATACACAAATAATTAATTTGAACTGCTAAAATATCAAGTCTAGTCTCAATTTTTACAAGATTGTAACTGCGAATGTATTAGTCAACAAAAAATGGTTCAATTTACATATATTAACATAAGGAAATGTCACCTCATGATATCTGGCGATAGAATTGTCCAGGCACAAAAATAAGATAAATTGTCTTCCTTACAAAAGGTAATTAATGCGGCTCAAAGATGGCCTGACTATTTAGTAAAGCAACTACAAATGTTGACACGGACAACAGAAAAATGTATTTCACTAAGAAATTATTTTGCAAGTCAATGCCCAGAGTTTCAGTTTTAATCAACCTGTACTTCTACAGAGGCAGATGCCCCTGTGCAGGTCCCAGCTCTGGCGTGAGCTGGATGTAGCCAGGAGGAAGATTTCCTGCTTAGCGGGCTAGGCTCGAGCAGCTTATTACTCCACTGCATTTGGACAAGTGCCACAGAGGGTGTGGTTAACTGATTCGAGAGTCTATCTTAATAGACTCAAGCACTAGAGCAAAGTAGACCTGCAGCCTGTTGTGCGCCATCTATGCTAATCTTAACAAACTACCTAACCATGGCCGGTGTTATGCCATGTCACACAATTAGTCACCTCTTACGACATGCTGTTTGTGGGGCAGTGGTACTATTTTTGTCCTATTCATACACAAAGACCCTGCTAGACCACTCGTGTAAATGCCCAGAGTAAAATATTAGACTGACAACCTAATAAGCTCTAGTGTAGTCGTAAGTTGTCTTAAAGGGGAGGAAGAATGTCAAACTATTGAACTATGAATGGCGGAACAAATTATTAAGGAGTCGCTGTGCATGGCACTGAAATCATCATGTCAAACAAAGTTCTAAAGAAATCATCATTGCATGAGTATATAAATGGTTTGGTACAGGTTTCCTGAGGTAGGTTAATTTTATAGGTGTTTCTATACTTGAACTGAAATTGCAGATTGACTAAAATGAGCTGAAACGGTCACATCCAGATTAAAGATTGATATATATGAGGTCTGATTAAAAAGTATCCGATCTTGGATTAGAAACAAAAAAATTAACTGACCTATTCAGTTCAAATCTTAATTCCCTTTGAAATAGGCTCCTTCTGAATTGGCACATTTCTCCTAGCAGTGCTTCCACTACTGGAAGTCATTATTTTGGGATCTCCATCAAGCACTTTGTTGCATTCCTATGGTTTCTTCCGTGTTCTGAAATCTCATCCTTTGTGTGCCATCTTGATTGCTGGAAAGTGTCAAAAGTTGCAGAGACATCTCTGAGGGGAGTAGGAAGAGTCCTGAACATTTCCAAAGCTGTAAAGACAGTTTTGCCTCTGTTCATACGTCTTGGAATGAATTTTGTCATACCAATGGCACATCCCAAGATCAGCAGTTACAATTGATTGCACTGAACCTTTCTTATTATTCATCACTCTTAACTGAAGTGCGGTCAGCCTTGAAACGACGATACCATTTTCTAACCTGCATAGAACTCATAGCTTCATTACAATAAGCCCTATTTATCGTCTTAATAGTATCCAATTGCATGTCACTAAGTTTTTGATAAAATTTGATGCAAATTATTTTTCAACATGAATGGTCATTTTGGTTCAAAACACAAATCTAACGAGCGCAGTGCACCAGTGTGATTATCAGGGAAGTCTGGCTGCGACTAGAGAAGGTGCACAATTTAGCAAAAAATCACTCATGCTCTGAAAATGTCAATATGCCATGTTAGCCCACCCCAAGGCTAAAAAAAAATATAAGGTCAGATACGTTTTTATCAGACCTCATATTTCTATCTTAAAATACCTTATGTAGTTGCCAGGCAGTGTCAAATGGGCAAACAACGTCATATCGACCATGAACTATGGTGGCAGGGATGTGTCTTATTTTATCAACCTCATCAATCAGCTGACTGGGTGACTTGAAGAAGCCTCCATTCACAAAGTAATGACTGAAAATAAAACAATTTCAATAACTGCATATGAACATCATCAAATGATCTAACATGCACACAAAACAATGATAATGAAGTCATCTTCTTTCATGGCTCTTCAATA
Organism: Ariolimax columbianus; assembly: GCA_036924085.1. NCBI lineage: Eukaryota > Metazoa > Mollusca > Gastropoda > Stylommatophora > Arionidae > Ariolimax > Ariolimax columbianus. The sequence continues at coordinate 170,444,737 of JAVGWX010000001.1, forward strand.
ATTTATTTCCTTCACAAACTAGGTGGTCTGTCTCAAACTTCTCTCATCATCATACAATTTATTCCACAATTGAGTTGTCGGTCTATTTGAACTCCTCGAGAAGATTGGCTACCGCCCAAAACTGTGTTGCATGATAATTTCTTTTCACACTGATATGAATGGCTCAGCCCTTTACAATGGATCATCTTCTAACTCTTTTCCTAGTGAAGCAAGGATGCGTATTCGCATCAACCCTTCTTCGTGCTCCTATCGTACACTTATAGCATGTCTGTGAAAGGTGTTTATATGCACACCAGGTAAGTTGGGCGGCTGTTAAACCTATCCCCGCTGTGTGCGAGAACGGTGCTAATTAGGGAAATGCTATTTGCAGATGATGTGGTTCTAGTGACCAACAGTGAGGAGGTCCTACAGAGACTTGGAAACAGATTTGCAGAGGTGTGCAAGTAAAGAAATTTGGTAAATCATTTTTTCATAAGTCTGAAAAAGACAAAGCTCTGCACACAGGGCATTACCACTTCCCTCTCCATAAAGATTTGCTGGCGTCACTCTGGATGTAGTCAACAGTTTCACTTATCTGAGGTCTGTCATCAGCAAAACTCTCTCGCTTCAGAAGGAGATAGACAGTAGGCTTGGCAGGGCGAGTACCGTCATAGTCCACCTGACGAAGAGAGCCTGGGAGAACACTGCGCTGTCTCACTACACCAAGGTCCGGGTCTACCAGAGCTACGTTCTTGACTGTATGGAACCGAGACTTGGAGCACTTACACTAAGCAGGAACAGTGGCTCAGCACCTTTCACATGAGGTGTCTATGGCATATATTAGGGATTGGGTGGCAAGAGAGAGTGCCACATAATGTGGTCTTACAGCGAGCAAACACTCACAGCATGTACTCGTTATTGAGCCAGCGATATCTTTGATGATTGGAGCATGTTTACCGCATGAAGGATGAGAGACTACCAAAGGATATCCTCTATGAAGAGCTGGTCGTGGAGTCAGAAGAATCGGTCGTCCCACACTGCGATTTAAGGACGTATGCAAGAGGGACATGAAGTCATGTGACATCTCATCCGAGGGCTGAGAAATTCGATTAGGATCGAGCTCTTTGGAGACAGTCTTTAGGAGGGGGAATAGTGGCTTCCAATGCTCGTAGAGGCCTTCTGACTGCAGAGAAAAGAAAAAGATTAAAGAGATCAGGGAACACCCCAGCAAACCAGCCTCCTCAGCATGGTTCTGCAATCTGTGGTAGAGACTGACACTCACGGATAAGCCTTTACAGTTATAGCAGACAGTGTCGAAATACAGTAGATAGAGCTGGACAAAACTCAGATGGCACCAGGTGCATGGTCTACAAAGACAGACGCATATGATGAGATGAGGTAGGGAGAGCCATGTTGTGTCACTCTGCTCCTCTTGTGGAACCAGCAGACCCGGAGAACATGCTCCACCATTTGTTTGCTTTTTCCACATGAGCATCTGTCTGTGTGCCCAATTTTTTGTTGCTGCTGAACAGATGATTTTTTAGCTTGCAGTGACTTGTTCGCTATCTGAATATTGTCCCTTGATATCTTCTTAGTATGGAGTGACTTGTTTGCTGTCTGAATATTGTCCCTTGATAGCTTCTTAGTATGGAGCAGTATGCATCCGCTACATCATATTGTGAATTGTATCTGTACTATTTGTGGTTGAAGTTAATTTTTATTATTGTCTTTATATGTAACGATGTCTCCAGATTAGGTTTTAATTCCTGAATCTTTGGCTAGTCTATCTGCCTCCTCATTTCCATGTATGTTTTAGTGTGCAGGAACACATTGTATTTCCACAATGCTGAAATTGTAGCTGATATTTATGAATACCTCTGATAGGCTTTCTAATTGGTTGTTTTTATAGTTTCTGAGGGCCATTATGATGCAAAATGAATCTGTAAGGAAAACTATCTTGTCTCTAGGTATGGTCCTTGTTTTTCAAGATGGCAATTGAAACTGGTCTTAGTGTTTCATCCTCAGCTCTGAAGGTGTTTGAGAATTTTCCAGTAGGTAGATTTGAATTATCTGTCCCGTATTTAATTTGATGTAAATGCCTAATTTTTCACAGCTCTCATTGCTGATATATATGTGTATATTCAGGTCCCTTCTGTGGCAGGGTATGTCTTTTGAATATATATTTTAAGGCTATATATTTTCTCTCTATATCTGCTTGGATGATCTTTTTCATCACTTTTCACACTGGAAATCATGTTCTCTTCCATGGTGGAAATGTACTGTCTATATCTGGATATGGTCTGGTATGGAAACAATGTACTGCCTATATCTGGATGAGGTCTGGTATGGAAAGGGGGAGTTCTTTTACATTTTGTGCAAATCAGTTTTTTTTGGAGTCTGTCTCGACCATGTCCTTCTAGTCTACTATTCAAAGGAAGATTTGAGAGTTACTTGAATTTTTCTGCCTGTTGTAGTACTCTGTAATCTATTCTATCAGTAAATGGGTTGTAGCTTTATTATTATACTAATTTTTTTAATTGATATTGATTTCATAGCTCCCGTAATAATTCTTTCTGCTGGTTTGGAATTTTGACTTTTCTTAGATTTCAAAGCTGTTGCCCAAGCTGGCATTTCATAATCTAAAGCTGGTCAAATTTTACTGTGTACAGTAATTTAAGTATTTGATGTTCTGCATCCCACGTAGTTCCTGCTAATTTTTTCATTACAATCATTCACTGTTTAGTTTTTTGTTGACCCTTTTCAATTTTATATTTCCATGTCAATCTGCAATCCAGTGTTATTCCTAGATATGCCGTTTTTTTTTCCGTCTTATCGTTTGTGTCCATTTAGTTTCAGTGTAATTTTGTTTACCTTATTTGAAAATATAAAAACCGTGCATTTTGTTTTCTTCTCATTGATGTTCATGAGCCATTTCTGAGTCAACTGATCTAATCTTCGTAGATCTTTTGCATCCTATAATTTGTGGTTTTGAATTTGTCTTCAGCTACCCATAAAACTAGATCACCGGCATATGGGGCCGAAGATACAGCAGTGAATGAGCTGACAGTAGTCAGCAGCTCCTAGTTGGCTGCTTGCATCAGGGTCAATGAACGACAGCTGACCAAGGCCCTATTCCACCTCAAAGCGAAGGCCCTGGAAACAGGCTGTACTAATGTAGTCTGACTGAGAGAATAGGGATTGCAGTGGGAAGGCAAACCTTGTACCCCAAAAAGCCAGTTGAAATCATATATGTGTCGGGCCGAAAGGCGCAGTCTTGCATACAAGGGCAGTCTATTTTAGGTCTGGTATTTGGAGGCAGACTAGGGTCTTGGTCAGCTATGATTCGTTGACCCTGATAGAAGCAGCAGTCTATGTGTTGTTGGCTGCTATAAGCTAATTTCCTACTGCATCTTCCGCAGTACTGTTCTGTTAAACTCTACTATTTCTATATGTTAAGTTTTGTCCTGATATCCTTGGAATATTTATTAGTTAATTATGTACATTTTTTCCTGTTTGCCTTTCCATAGTTCCATCAGAGGCTTCTTTACATTAACAGCTAATTTGATGATTGGTTTGTGGTCGCTTCCTTCCAGATGTTCTATAATAGTTAGGTATATTTATATGTTACATTTTATTTTGTAAAGACTAGGTTCGAAGCAGATGTTTACCACAATGTTGGTTGGTCTTCTGCCTGGTTGATTAGCTGCAAGTTGTTACCTACCTCCCATTCCTCTACTTCTTTTCCTCTGGTATATGTCTCCTACATCTTTTTTGAATGACTGTTAAAGTCTGCAAATACAATACAATGGCTCTCTAGTACTTCAACTGTTTCTAATTGCATGGGTCTTTTGGGTGGACAGTACATGTTATATACTTTGAGAGTTTTCTGTATTACAACAATGTCTGTTACTGCCATCTCTTGTTTGAATTTTGTCATTTTTTTTTAGCTGACAGCAGGTTGTGTATTAGGATCAAATTCCTGCATTGTACCTGTCCCTATCTACTACTATGGTCTGGTATCCTCTCATTTGGAATATGAGCTGCAGGTATGTCTACTGGATGCAATCTATACCAACACACTCGTAAGGGCTTGTCTGTCTGGTTAGACTCCTCAGGTGGAATGCCACATTTATAGTAAATACATGTGAATTTCTGCTGCGATCGTGAGTTACATTGTGTTGTAATTTACAGTTGTGTCTCTTGGCCCAACACATCCATTATTAGCCAATTTTTGTTGTTGAGGGTTAGCCTTTAGTTGTTCCCAGTCTACCTTCAAGGTAGCAGGTTGTTTAAAGCCAATGTCTTCCTTCTCCTAGCTAGTAAGTTTTTATCTACCCAGGTCATCTTTGGTTTCCGGCAGCCTTTGATAAGCCAGTATCTCATCTGCAATGCAGCAAGTGGTTTTCAGTTTTCTTCTCCTTGATGAGCTACCTTCCCAGGCTGATGCGGCTCAGCTACCTAAAGGATCTGTTTGGTATTGGTGCACCAGATGCTCACACATTACCCCTTCTCCTGTTAACAAAAAAACAGGTGTGCCATGTGAAGGCAGGAGTTAGACATTGCTGTCTGAGACCCACGCTGTAGGAACATTTGATTGGAGTTAGAAGGCTTGTCCTCCCCTCCACCCCCAGCTCTGACAGCATGTATGATCCAATAATGAAGTGGTTAACTATAGACAACAATTTAAGTGAAATTCAAATCACCATTCTATACGAGCAAACTGCTGTGCCCACACTCCTTCTTGTTCAGCCTTTTTTACTTTCTCGTGATTAATATGGAGATGAGATGTCGCCATTTCCCATGTACTCCAGATACGAGCAGCCTCAATCCTTACTTCCTCATCATCTGATGTCAACCGACGATAGTAGGCATCCATCACTGCACCACGTTCCACCTGATAATAAATTAAAAGGGTTTTTAATACCATTGATGTTTTCACAGACACAGTGACGACAAAAACTGTAATTGAGGCATGATATCATCTTTACATGCGACACTATCAAAACTATTAGTCAGATACAGAATCCAACATCAAATTATGAAACCTGTACTAAAGACCATTAGAAACCTTAAATAAGCAATAAGCCATTAGTGAAAAAGTATTTATATATTACATATTTGAAACTAACATATTTCATTATTTGATATTTGGACAATCAAATGTTTCATAAATGCTAGGAAACATGCAATAATACATGTCAAGATAAGTAAGGCTGTGAGCCATAGGCTACTATAGCCAAAAAAATGAAATAGGACAATTAGGCAAATAGAAGAAAAAAAAACAATTGTTAGTTCCCTGGATCGTCTTGAATCTTTTCAATTAATTTATTATTACTTCCCAAATACCATTTTATAAGTATGTGCATAATATTTTTCTCTAATAATTTCTTTAGCCTTTAATGAATGTGCAACACTTTTCTCAGGAATCATATTTCTTTCAGTGCATTAGGCCTTTGTGAGTTTTTATTAATTTTCCAGGATGCACCTTGATTAAACACTATTTTCTCTTGTTTTTACACTGCAGCAATTCAATTATCATCATTTCAGATGCTAAAGGTTAGCCTGTTAGAAGGCTGTCTAATTTTCTGGAAGACTAATTTAGATTCTAGCATATTTTGAGATTATGATTCAAATGTTAGTAAAATACAAGACGCTTACCTCTGGGATGAAATTTATGTAGTTTTCCCAGTAGTCAGGAAACAACATATTTGCTCCTTTACCCTCATAAAACCACTCAAGTTCTTTTCTGTTAAATAAAAACAATCTATCACATTTATAATACAAGCATAATTAAAATCTTTTATCAAGCATGAGAACAAGCAGCAAGAATTTTAATCAGTCAAAACTTTAAAGTGGTACCAATATCAGATTAGAGGATGACATTTTAGAGACTTCATTTTGCTACATCTTCAGCTTAATGAGGTAGGAATATTGGCATGATTCTTAGCTCCCTTACATTCTCTAACTAAAAGAAGAGCCAGGAAAAACTGTCGCATAACTGGGTTAGTGTCCCTTTGTGCCAAGTGAAAAGGCTATAATCACACTGACCATATGCTCAACTTCAAACATGAATACACAAAAGTAGTATACACAGCTAAAAGAGTGTAAACGCAATTTTCATAAAACCATAAGAACAAAATTACCAATAATCTTTCACTAACAAGGCCTACCTCAGGACAAAGAAAACACTTAAGTAGCAGTACATATGTTTAAAACATAAAAGAAAGCATATTACTTGAATACTTCAATTCTGGCATTCAATCAAAGTGTGCCTGATGCCAGGTAGACAAAAACCATTTGAATCCATGTGTTTCCATTGCCCTGGGATACCATAATGTTACAGGGTGTGACATAGATCATCTCTCTATCTCATTAGTGGGCGTCCGCATGGACATTTGTAGTTGTATGGCCACCAGAATGTCACCTTTCATGTCCATCTATCGTCCGGCCATCCTACCACATGGTCAGCCCATTTATGCTTTCTTAGCAATGCACAGTCAACTACCCCACTGAATGATGTTCGGCGGCAGACTTCAGTGTTGTGGATTTTGTTCTCCAGAGACAGATGTTTAAGGCTCTGTTCCATTGTTCTTTAGGTACCACAATGCTTCTCTTAGTCCTGAATTGTATCATTCTATTGATGACATGAGCTTTAGCCTTGGCATCTGTTGGAGTAATGCCTCTTTTTGTTTTTGTTTTTGTGAGTTCCCCTTATTTCTCTATTCCCCAAGGCAGTGTGTGTTGCACTATGTTTTTATTTTAGATGTGTCAGCCCAGTGCATCCGACTTCAGCATGTATTTTATGTAAGGGTCTGCTTCCTCCTGCATTTTCTAAGGATTTGCTTCCCCGGAGTAACGGCCGGTGCTGTGATTGAGGAGCGAACCCAGCACCTTTGGCTTGTGAGCCGAGTCACTAGCCCACACCGTCCCCACTAAGAATATTTAACATATACAACCCACCAAAAATACACCGGCAGATCCTGCAGACCACCGTTCTGAGAAGACTGATCATTGCTGGCAGCATGAATGGTTGCTCCTCCCTGTGCAGCTATACAGATATGAACCCAGCAGGAACGACCATAGAGGAACTCACTAACAATACTACACTCATCCTGTTGCTGAACACCCACATTAACTGAACAAATGTATCACATATAGTATTGATAATATAACCACATCCTACTTCTGATCCTCAATGAAATAAGTTATTCACTCTTTTATTCCTGTGCCATATAAGAGGTTGTGTTATTTTAGAGCTTTCTTTCAAACATAGATGACTACTTCACACTCAGCAGACTTTTGACTATGTGTGAAATTCCATGAGATGAGGAGTCTTCTACCCTAGGGGAGTTAGACTGATCTGTCCGTTGCCTCTAACTACATATATTCTGCATACCAGTGGTCTTATTCTCCCTGTGTCATCTTTTTTAACATCCTTGAAGCCACTTAAGCAATATAATGACATAAAGACTGCAGCTTATGTAATTTGATACAAAGATTAAAAGTTATACTGTTCCTTGCTTTTTGTTCTTCTGTATCTGTCTAAATTAAATTGCATTTCTACTAAAAAAATACCACATATTTGAAACACCATTTTCAATTATGTTACCTGCGCAGTGTAAAGATTCCTCTAAGAACAAGGGCTTTCACTCTATCAGGATGACTCTCAGCATACGCTAGTGCGAGTGTTGAGCCCCAACTCCCACCAAAAACCACCCATTTCTCAATCTCCAGCTGTTTCCGCAGAGTCTCAATATCTTCAACGTTGTCCCAAGTCGTATTTTCCTGAATTTGCAAGAAACAAAGATATTTAGTTTCATTTGTCTAGAATTCAGTTGTCAGAGTTATTATTATTATATAAGAATATGAAGAATTCCACAAACAGTTAAAAGAACAAAGAGCATATCCCGAGGGCAACCAACACTTCAGTAAAATGTACTGTACACATCTAAAAGAACAAGTCCCTATATTTTAAGCATGTTTTGAAATGAGACAAATTTAAACATATTTCAATAATATGAAAAATTACAAGTAAATATGATAAGAATAAAGTTGGGGATCAAGACGCTGATCAGCGCATGTAATGCAGCGTTCAGCGACCCATAGCTGACTGCTAGCGTCAGGGTCAGCGAACCAGAGCTGCCAAGACCCTTCTACACCTCCACGTGGTGATCCTGGATAACAAGCTCAAACAGAGCAGACTGGCTAAGTAGAAGGGATCGAAGAGGGAGGGCAACCTGGTACTCAAAATGCTTGCTGAAGTCGGATGTGTTGGACCGAAAGGTGCAAATATCGCAGTCGAGCTGTAAACCATGACACAACATTCATTCTCTGGACTACATTCCACCACTTGCAAAGCTTTTTTTAGGGCTTGGTAGCGGGAGATTGAGAACGAGCAAAGAAGAAGAAGAAGAACAAAGTTCGCTGAGACGTTAGAGGCCCATTGTATTGGTCGACCACTGGCATGTTCAAATGCAGCTGCACATTGCAAAACTCAGTCTTAAGCTGAGGGAGAGTTGGCAACTGCTAAAGCCATTATGTGAGGGGGCGATTTTTCCTTCACTTCCAACCGGCTTCTTTTCACAAAGCAAGAGGTGGCTCTTTAGGGCGCATCTCCACTTGGATCGGTCTGCAGCTTTGTCTTCCCAGGATGTCACACTCATGTTCAGGGACTTCATGTCACGCTTACACACACCTTTCAACCTCAAATGTAGTCTACCGACTGTTCTCTTATCATCTGTCAATAGAGGATATCTTTGGAAATGCAACAATCTTCCATGTGATTAACATAGCCAATCCAAGATAGTCTTCACTGTCTAAACAGAGTGTACATGCTTGGGAGACTGGTGTGAGATTGCACCTCTGCATTTGTCACTTTGTCCCTCCATTTAATTCCAAGAATGGATCGTAGGCACCGTAGATGGAAGGTGTTAAGCCTATGCTCCTGTTTGACATAAGTTGCCCAAGTCTCGCTAGCATATAGTAGTGTGCTGACGATACATGCCTTTTACACCATGGCCTTTGTTTTGATTGTGTGACTTTCTGGTTTTTCCAAACACGTGTTGTGAGGCGAGCAAATGTGGCAGTAGCTTCAAAAATATTACTGTGTATTACTGGGTCCAGAGAGAGCTTCTCGCTGATAAAGGACACAGCAACAGAGCAAAATAACACATCAAAGAAGATTCCGAACAGTGTCTGGGCCAGAATGCAACCTTGCTCAACACCACTGCGAATACCAAATGGATGTGATATGTTACAATCAAATTGAACTATCCTTTCATGCCTTCATGGAACGCTATTATTAGTCATAGCAGTGTTTGCTTGGGCAGCCTATGTTAGAGAAGATTTAAAAAAGTCCATCCCTAATCCCTACTGACAAAATTAAATGCTTTTGTTAGGTAAATGAAGGCAATATGTTGTTGCTGCTGTCGTGAATGCCCCCAATGAGTAGGTTTACTTTATTGTCCGCCCTGTAAAGGACGTTTAGTGGCGGGTTGCATGTTTTCCTCACATCCAGAGCAAGTTGATGAAGCTGGACCATGGTCCTCAAGATGGTTGTGCTATACTTGGCTTCATCTGCGTGTCGATCACTACTACGAGGATCATGGCGATCCCCTCCCTTGTTAGCCAGACTGTCAAAAAGAACAGTCTATTTCCAGGGAGGACTATGTGGAAGTCGAGGTGTGGGTCTTGGGCAGTATATTTTGTCTGACCCTGACTAACATGTCTAATCAGTACCAGACATATTGTGTTGTTGGGTGTTGAGCGTCAAGAGAGAAATAAAACTCATGAAGGCAATAAATAATGACTGATTCTGCTGACGTGACTTTTCCTGACGTTGTCAAAGAGAGAAAAACCATCTTGATCATTGATCTTCCAGACCTGAATCCACACTCTGACTGGATACACACACTCATTCAATTTTTGTTAGGCGTAGAAAGATTGCTCTGGCAAAGATTTTGCCTATAACACTGAGCAGAGAGACACCTTGATAGTTATCACAGTCACTTCTATACCCTTTGTTTTTGTGCAATGAGCAACCTGTGCAACTCTCATATATTGAGGTTTAATTACCTGTTGTTACTGCATATCATAGTGGATACAAAAAATTAATGAGTGTGCAGCTTAACACTATGTGATTAAAAAAAAGGAAACAAAAGAATTGTTGTTACACATTTCATGTTCTGTGATGATAAATATCAAACATGTTTGGGTGGTATTTCTCTAAATTTGTTTAGGGCCATTTTGTTTCAAAATTAATATGATATTTTGTACAAACAATAGATACAGCACAAATGCACCAATGGTGTATGAGATAACAATTAATGATGAAATTGAAAAATATATTATATAATTTAAAAGGCTACCATACCCTTAATTCTGCTGCTGGTGTAGATTTTCCACTACCTCTTTGATCAAACAAGACAATACGGTATACTGAAGGGTCAAAGAAGCGACGATCATTAGGTGATGTGCCTCCACCTGGTCCTCCATGTCTAAAAAAAGCAATGTGATGCATGATAAAGAGAAACATGCATGACACCTTCATTTGTATTGACCTTAATATATAATTATATCTTATGGTTTATATAGACTACCAAAGGTCTTTAACATGAGTTATAAGTAAACTTTAATAATTCAACTAATTTTAAATACTCACAGAAAATTAATGGCAACAAATTAAGAATATCAGCAATATACATCAGAATACAAGAAGTTGTAGTGAATTTAGAAAACTAGACAACAGTAGCATTAAAGAAGGATTGATATTGCCCACCCTTATGCTTCTGTAGAGTGTAAACATAATGAGCTCCATTTCTTCTGGAAACATCAGCTTGTTCACATTATACAAAGAGCATACAATACGCTAAAAGAATTATGGAAAATGTATTTAAAAGTTGGTGACAGATTGTATAAACATATCTTAACTTAACCACGAGACATATTTTATCATATAAGTTCAGAGAAATGAATATATTGGTGGAAAAAGAGCTCACAAAGCCGGAAGTGGCGGCATGCAGACTCACCCTACGCAGAGCTATAAAGAAACAAAACATGCTCATGAAACGATACATGAGGACGGAATGGAGAAACCAGCACAAAGAATCCAAACCAGAAAATTACAGCTTAGACAAGCTAGGCAGACAAAGATCTTCAGACTCAGAATGTGACATTTAAGACTGAAGGCCCACCTCCTCAGAATGGATCTTAGAGACACCAGCCCATGCAATTGCTGAGCACCCAAGCAAACACCAGAACATTTCCTGCAGGAATGCCCTACTTATACAGACCAAAGACAGTCTGATCCAGTGGAACGACCATGCTTCAAAAGCTGTGGGGGACAAGCAAAGACTGGAAATGCAATCTCCTTTGTGAATCTCACCGGGCTAGAAACATATCATCATTTATCAGAAAGAGGAATATATTGGTGCATCAGATGGCTGATGCAATTCAGAAATCAAAACCAGAATAGCCAAAGCAAAAATTGCATTCCAGGAAATATAGGACATATGCAACAACTCTGTGTTAATGAAAGCAAAGACTGTTTATTTTTTAAATAAAGCCAATCTTGCTCCATGGAAGCAAATTATGAACAATCAATATACCAATAGGAATATATCCACACGTTACAGAGGTATTTCTCTGCAGAAGAATATTGAAAACTCCAGACAGCTTCTCTAAAATGTATTTTTAACTAATGATTATGAAATGTGCAAAAGAAATTTATGGCACATATAAGTAATACATCAACTTTTTTTGGACAAGTTATGAGAAGAGGAAAGTTTGAACACATTGTGAGTGACAAAAGGCAAAATTAATGCTAAAAGAAAACATGTTAAGCAAAGAAAAAATATATGAATGACAATGTATGAACAGTAGTAGGGAAACAAATTTGTAGAAAGATGATGCAAACACCAAATGAATGCACAATAACCTCCATTTGAATTAGTCATTATTCAATCTTGTCAATGTCTGTCTTTCTCCCATAATTTGCTCCAAAATATAAAATTACAAAGTTTGTTTTACAAGGTAGGCTCATATCTCTACTGGTATCACAACTTACAAAAAGACAACAGGATTCCCAGCCTCATTTCCAGATTGCTCATAATATAGAGTGTGTAATTCAGAAACTTTTATGAAGCCAGTATTATATGGCTCCAGTGGAGGGTACAAATCTTGTAATAGCTGATCAGCCATGTTCTAATAATGTGACCTGAATTTCAGAAAAACATTACATGTGGCAATAATATAGCAGGATACTTGATATATTAGTGTTAGTAAGATCAAATATATGTACAAGTATTACTGTATACAGACATAATGTTTTTTGATGATCTGCTTTCCAACATTTTGATAATACAACTTCAATTACACAACAACAGTTGACTCATTCATAAGACAATCTTTAGACATGATACTTCCACCTTACTGGACTCAGTTTCTTTATGTTACTCATGGTATCTCCATGTCTCCATGTTTATAACTAATATTATATGTTACTACTTGAAAATAGCTGGATAAAAGCGGAATAAGATGTTGTAAGTCTATATTAGCCTAAATACCAAAATGAAAATGATTAAATTTAGTGACAATGGATGTATGTCAAACAATGAGGTACGTCAAAAGCTAAACATACATTACACTTCTGTTATTAAAAATGAAGATAAAGTCCTTAAAGAATTAATATGATTTCTCCAGTTAACACTACATTTGATATTGATTCTGAAATGTGATAGTTTTATTGCTACGGTAAAAATGTTAACGGGGTGGGTAAACAATAAATATATTCAACATGTTCCACTAATAAATAAAATAAATGTTCAATAAAATAAAGGCATCAGAGGCCCGTTGCGTCAGTCGAACGCCAACATGGCCAGTCAAAACAGCCCTCTGCCAGACCAGCATGGGGGAAGTTGCTATCTGTTAAAGTTACGTGTTCCGGGGACGGCCTCTGCTGTACTTCCAGCCAGCTGGTTGGATACCATTAGCACTTTGAACTGACTTAAGGAGGATCTGGTGAGCTGGAACTTCTTGTTCCAATTGGACAACATGTCTAAACAAGGAAAGGCATCGACGGTCCAGGACTTCCGATACAGTTGGGAGATTAGTATTGGCAGAGACTTTGACATTACATACGAGAGCGTACCAAGAATACGTTGCTGATTGAAAGGTCTCAAGTCTTGAAATGTCCTTTTTCAGCAAAGTCCAGGCTTTGGATCCGTGCATTAGCACTGAAATCACACACGACTGGTAAATACGCAGCTTTGAACTCATGGATCATCTACTTTGGTCAACTAAGACAGGCTCTTATTCAGAATAATGCTCAAAGCATGCATACCAGCATGCAATAAGAAACAATGATGGACACATAATGCTATATTTACCAGTTCTAGTAAAAGAAAAAAATAAAGCATAGTAGTATATATTTTAAAGCTTTCTTTACATCAGTTATGTACAGACATAACCATCACAGTAGACTCATAGACAAGTAGGAACTTGTGAATGTGAAATATCGTTTTCATTCACTATATGACAATCATTTGGAACCTAACACATTACAAGAGCGGTGTTTTTGATTTGTAAATTATGCCACAATATTATCAATACCGGGGGTAGCATCATTTTATTTTCTTAATTATTAGAATAATTTGTCCAAGTAAGACTGCTTATCATCATGATTAAAACCTTCCAGCTTCCTGTTGAGCAAAGGTCAACAAATATAGGCCCTGTACTGAGTTATCAGTTACAGCTTCCTGTCCATGTTTTTCCCAGTTTCCGCTGTTTGTCTCAAGTTCTTTTTATCTCTGTGTTGCCTCCACCTCTTTTGCCTTTGGGTATCCAGAACAGAGGCTATCTTGCAATGCTATCAAATGGTTTCTTGAATGTGTGTCCTATTCAACATCAACACATTATTTTCACGTCATGTTCAACTGATATCTGCCTTGTTCTTTCCTACAGTTCCACATTAGTGATCTTATCATACCATTTCAATCTCTCCATTCTGAGTAGCTATCCATTTATCAAAGTCTGTACTTTCTCTATTGTTCTCCCTATTTCAGAGATTTTAAAAAAAACAATATATTTTACATTACCGGCACAGATGAAGATTTTTATTTTGAAGTTGGATATTATTTCTTTTGATTTCCGTAAGTTTATCAATGCAAATGAAAACTCCTCTTGATTATTGTATTCTTGATATCTTTTTCTGAATCTCCTACTCTGCTACCAAGATATACGAATTATTCCCCATCTTGTAGGAGAATATTTCCTAGTGCAATCTGATTGTGGTTAGGTGCATTTATTCCCATTATTTTGTATTTTTCTCTGTGTATTCTCAGTCCTAAATCCTGGGGCCTTTTTATCAAGTAGGCTTATACTTATTTTATTTTGCATCTGATTATGGTTAGGAGACAGATGAGCCAACTCATCTGTAAAATTTTGATCATCAGACTGTTTTATCAAATTCCATTTTAGCTGGTTCATGTTGTTGTCTTCATAATCCAGACAGTAGTCAACAGAAAGAGAAATAGTGATGTGAAACATCCCTGCCAGACACCAGTTATCATCTGAACAAACTCAGAAAAGCTGACCTTCATGTAGAACTCTACATTGTATTATCTTCATTCATTTTATGTTAGTGAACTTCAGTGGAACCCCACAGAGCCTGAACAACTTCCAGGGTGATTCTCTGTCTAAGCTGTCAAATGCTTTTTCATAGTCTAGGAATCAGATATAAAGTGGTAAGTTCCATTTCTATATCATGTTCAACTAATAGATATCTGATCTGCACATGACAATGAAGGATACTTCATTTTATACATAGTACATACTAGTATTACTAGTCAGAGAAAGCAGAAGACATTATTGATTATAATTATAGTTTAGGATATATTTCAATTAGATTTATAATTATATATGCATTCTTTCTTTACATCGGTTATGTTACCTTTACATGCGTTCAACTTACTTACGGCAGATCTTGCCTTATGTAAATGATACTTTAACTATAATTTTTGATTTTTTTATTATTTTAAAATGTGTTCAATCAATATTTCTTAATTTCTTTAGTTTATTGTTAATCTCACAGTCACCGTTCCAGCAGTACGTACAATACATATATATATATTATATGAAACCACGACACGCATGTACCCGCCTGTCTCACAGTGCGACTGTTGAATGAATCACGTCACTGAATGAGATAAATGAGGGATTGAACGTCACATGATCGCGGAGTGCAAGCGTAAAATCTGCCAACATTACAATTTTACATGATACGTATTATTGTTAGTGTTAATGATTAATTAATTGATTAAATGTCATTAGATTAAAAAATGATTTATTTCAATGAATGATTTCTAGTCTTATATACTTGTACCTGTATATAGCTTAGTATATGTTGTTGAGTAGTCTTCCAAACTTTATTATCTTTACCTTGTAAGGCTTGTTTCAACAGTGTCTCTTACATTCATACATGTACTAGTGTACTTTGTACTCTAGCATGGTCGTTTTAGTTTACTTTATTCCTTTTGGCCTTAGGGGGTCAACGCCCACAGACTAAAATCAATCGAGGGTTTACGTTCAACCAGTACGATTGTGTTAGCACCTTCTGCAACTTCTTCGTACGCTTTCAGACGTCAGCTTGAATATATCTAAAGAAAGCGGTGGTTATCCTATGGCTATTGGTATCTCCACAGAGCTTGTCCAGAAATGAAATCGGCGATGGCTACACCTGCTTTCTTTGTTCTTTGTGTGTTGGACGCCTTTCTAGCAGATGCTATTTTGTCAGTTCCGCTGACACATTCATGTGTATGTGCTATTCTTAGTTTGTTGAACAGATGGTTTCCAGCCTGTTGTGGAATGTGCGATTTCTAAAATGACTAAATATTATTATCTGCTCAGCGCAGTTGAGCTGGTAATACGCATCATTTGGTTGATGGCCTAGCTCCTCTGCTTCCCACTTATTCCTGTATACCTGGAAAACCGATCCAAATGGAGCAGTAACCCGAAGAGCCTTCTCAGGCTTGACGAAAATAAGCTTATGCGACACAGGGAAGTGAAGAGACAACGCCGAAATGAATAGGTAAACCAAAAACTTGGTAGAAAGTTGCTGCTCCAAGGTCGCATCAACCTATAGTCAGACATGACTGAAAAAGGGTTACTGACTACTAGTACTACTACCTCTGTGCCACTGTTAGCTGTCTTTGTATACTGTTTTTTAGGCTTAGAGAGGCCCCCCCTCCCACCCCTCCCCAATTCTCTGTTGCATTTGATACTGACACATTCGTTTATATATGGGTGGTGATTCTCTTGTGTTTTATAGTTAGAGCTCTTAATTTTGTTTCTGTCTGGCTGATTTTTTTTCCGAAGCGTGGAATGTTTTCTAACATATCTGGGAAGCATTGTTTTCTCCAAGTGGGAATCATGTGTGTGCTGTGCATAGGTTTTATTTGTAGTGTGTCATTTTATTACTTTCCCCCAACTTTTCTTTCACTGATGATACAAATTTGCTCCGCTTGAGTATTTCCTTCCAATCTATTTATTCTCTAGTACATTCTGTGGTCTATCAGACTTCTCAATTGCTCACCTTGTTATTGAGCCCTGCTTGCTGTCTCTTCTAGCATGCATTGGTTGCAAGTTCGTAATTTGTTTCCAGTTCTTCATTGAGCCCTCATGCCCCTTGTTATGATTTGCATTGCTTGGTTTTGAACTCTATTTATTTTGTCAAAGTTTGATTTGGCTTCAGTTACCCATGCTGTCATGCCATATTCCACAACTGGTCTCACATATCCAGTGTACAGGTTCTTTAGTACACTGTCATCTGCCCGCCACCTTGTTCCAGCACATTTTTTCATGATTGCCATTCTCTGCCTTGAACGCATCCAGTTTCTTCCTTTGTGTTTCCCACGTCAGCCGCCGATCAGAGGGAATACCTAAATAGTTACGGTTCTCAAAAAGGTGCAGATTGTTCCCATTTAGCCTTAGTTTAGAGCTCTGTGGTTTGTTTGAGAGGAATGATTGTAGATGTGCTTTTGTCTTCGCGTATCTTCACTAGCCATGTCTTGACCCACTCCTTCAGTGATGTTAGGACGTGCTGCATCCGAATACTTGTTGTTACAAATCTTCTAAGACTCACAAGGCCAAATCATCTGCAAAAACAGAGCTGTTTGCACTTTTTGGGACAGTTCGTCGTTATATGATTTATATAAATACATAAAGAACAACGTGGGTCAAAGGACACCACCATGGGGGACTCCCGGATCTAATGTCATTTTTCTGCTAGTCCTGTGACTTTAACTTTACTGGTTTTGTTTTCAAGATAGCGCCTGATCAATTTGTACATTTTTCAGCAGCCTTGGCTTCTGCGCACTTGATTTTCATTCCCTCTTTACATACCTCATCTATAACTTTTTCTTAATCCACTCAGACATCAAGTCAATGTTTTTTTTTCTTCTTGGAAAGCATCTTCATTTTCCTTAGCAATATGGATGATCTGATCTTCATTTGATCGCTGTTGTTCAAATCCACATTGCTGTTGAATTAAAAGATGTTTTTCTTGCAAATGCCAGATGAGTCTGATATTTATCACTGCACCTTAACTTAACTTCTTTATACTGGTTTAGAAGACTACGCAGAGTATGTGTGCAACCAACTTTTACTCAATTTGATTAAAAAATAACTAAGTGCTTCCAATCTATTTTATAACGCATTAACTGACTCTACCCTTACTATTTATTGTGTTAATGCATTCCAAACATTCACCATTCTCTGACTAAAATAATAGTTCCTGATATCTCACCGGGACACTTTCTTTAATTAATTTGTAGTTGTGCCCTCTTATTCTTGTAGCCATCTGAACTTTGAAAAAAAAAACGTTGTTGTAGTTTTATTTATCCTTTCCCGTGATTAACTTATAAACCTGTATTAAATCGTCTCGAATTCTTCTCTTTTCTAGACACTGCAGGCCTGGCTTCCCACGTCTTTTCTCATAAATATAATCCCACTATCAGTTTTGTCGCTCTTCTGTGTACCCTTTCCAGCATGTATACCCGAAAAAGATTCCATACCTGAACACAGTACTCCAATCTAGATCTAACTAATGCTTTATTTTATTTTTTACTTCCTTGCTCCTATGTTAAATGTTTATTTTCATCATACCTATCATTGCATTTGACTTTTCACTGCTACCTGGACTTACTCACCGTGTCTGTCTGATCTATTATAACACCTTCATGTAGATATTTACCAAAGTGACCTTTTCAAAGTCAAATTCCATAAATTCATTACCAGTCATCTCTGACCCTTCAGACCCAGAGCCGTCATCATCATTTCATATAAGAATACCGTCGAATTTTCTTTCTCGTGAGAAAGAACAATGACTTCATTTTACAAGATCATCTTTACAAGACGTTAATATTTGTAGAGGAGCAGACAAAGCATTCGACCACCATATTCTGATACTCAAAAGTAAGATTGAACTAAATAGGTATACAACAACAAATAACCGCAGACAACAGTTCAAAGGGGAATTCCCCAGGAGCAAGGTTATACACGATCAATTTAAAGTCTCGACATCAAACGGGCATCACAGGTTTCAACAACTAGAGGACGTGACGGATACAAAAGAACGCTGGCAGCAGATTTAAAAACATGAAAACGAAACTTGCGAAAAAATTATGTCTGGGAAAAGGAGCCTCTACACGATGTAGATACCATTTACTATAGCTAAGGTAAGCAAAATGAAGAAGTCAGGTTTGAACAGAAACAACACAAGAAATATCAGAACAAAAGCTCAAGAAATATACTGCGCCAACAAAAAGGTTAAGCAGGTATGAGAAGAGACAAGAGAAAATATATAAAAGAATTAGTGAGAGAGGTGGAGGAAATTGCGGCACAAGGAAATATGGAGGACCTGAAGGACAGGACAAAGAAACTAACAGAATTATTTATACAAGTAAATTGATTTATTCAAATCTTAAGAGCAGTACTCTGTCAACTATTCCAGCAGTCCGCACCAAAAAGAGTAGGGGCACAGTGGGTCCCATCCCACTGTAACATCCAAGGCAACGAGGAGGCAGATAGACTGGCAAAAGAAGGTGCAAGACTACCACAACCAGATTCTAGTGTGACCTACGAAGAGTCTAAAAGGTTTATTAGGGACAGATACATGGCCAAATGGGAAACAGAACATACTGGCTACACAACAAATGATGCCTATTACCAGTTGAACAGAAGAGAGCAGGTCGTGGTCTTCAGACTCCGCACAGGCCACAACAGACTGAGGTACCACCTATTCAATAAACTGAAGATAGGTGGCACTGACGAATGCACCTGTGGTACAGGGAAAATGACCGCTGAACATCTGCTGCAAAATTGCCCGACATACGAGGACCAGAGAAAGCACATGTGGCCATCACCAGTGGCAACACTAGACAAGCTCTATGGCAGTGTCGACAGCCTCAGGATGACAGCTGCTTTCTTCCAACAAATACAAGTTGACGTCTGACAGCGTACAAAGAAGAAGAGGAAGAAGAGGAAGAAGAAGAAGAAGAAGAAGAAGAAGAAGAAGAAGAAGAAGATTTGTTCAAATCTTATTCTTCTTCGGTCATCTTTTTCCCCCTTGGATGTGGCATATAGAACCGTGGTATGCAGCAACAAGCTGTTTTATATGCACCTTTCTGTCAAACGATTCAGTTCTCAGCAAGCATTTTATTCAGGTTTCCATCCCTAGTCTTTGGTTGTCCCCAACCGGCAACACCTTAAAGGAAGCAGGATTTTTATTTATACCATATTTATATATGGTCTGATGAGGTTGTTTTACGGCTATCTTGACAGTTGCCCCTTAGCAGGGAAGAGGCAGGGGATGTCATATTTGCAGTCCGTAACCATGATGTCGCCCGTCTTGCCTTCCAGACTCCGTCCATGCCCGCTCTCTCAGCAGCCACGAGGTCGCTTAGCACGGTGATCACCACGGACAATGTAATTGTTCTCTTTGGCTGGGGAACCTTCTGTCAGATATTTGGGTCTATCGAAGCTTTGCAGTCTGTGGATTGGGGATTCATGCATTGCGGTGTCCCCATGTATTGTGACCACTGCTTGTATCTCTATTCTGAAACTGGAGGCTGTTGTCATGTATGTCCCACTTAGCTCAGCAATGACCTGTCCTCTCACTCTAGCTGAGTATCCTCAGCATGACGTCCCACTGCGCAGCACAGATCGACGGTGTATATGACGGCATCACTATTCTGTTCTCATTTATCAGCTGATTCATCTCGTGCTGCGCTCTCCCCCTGCCCCATTCTCTGTATTCATTGCCTAAGGTTGGGGTGACACTATAGTACGTTGTCATTATATCATTATATCACCAGTGTGGACCCATTATTCCCCTTTACTATGGTCTCTACTAATGTGACTTGTCCCATAGTTTTCTCCGTCTGTGCCGCCCCCACCGCCTTTGATGTCTGAGATACTGTTGTTGTTGTGGTTGTTGTTTCGAATGCTCACAATGAGTAGTTTTACTCTTTTGTGTGCCCTGAAAAGGACCTTGAATTGCGGGTTGCAGTAGCTTTCCTCACATCACAAGAGTTCTGAGGAAGGTAGGCCGTGATCCTCCATGCGGTTGTGCTATGCTTGGTTTCATCTCATTCACGAGTGAATTAAACCGCAAGTACCAAGATGACTAAAAAGGGCTGTTCATGTGACTAGCAACCTCGTCATGTAAAAAAAAACACATTTATATTGTAATAAGCCATTGCAGAAGCTCGGATACAGTCGTCCTATAAAGTAGCCATCTGCAGTTAAAACACATGTTTCACATTGCAGCAAGAAAGGTGAAGAAAAATGGAGAAACTTCGGGGATGTGAGTTGCAAACAAAGTATGTTTGTTAGTACTGTCGGCAGGCTGTCTGAAACTCTAAACTGTTTGTTAGTGCTGTCGGTAGGCTGCCTGAAACCCTTAACTGTTTGTTAGTGCTGTCGCCAGGCTGTCTGAAACACTAAACTGTTTGTTAGTGCTGTCGGTAGGCTGTCTGAAACACTCAACTGTTTGTTAGTACTGTCACTAGGCTGTCTGAAACACTTAACTGTTTGTTAGTGCTGTCGGTAGGCTGTCTGAAACACTCAACTGTTTGTTAGTGCTGTCGGTAGGCTGTCTGAAACACTCAACTGTTTGTTAGTGCTGTCACTAGGCTGTCTGAAACACTTAACTGTTTGTTAGTGCTGTCGTTAGGCTGTCTGAAACACTCAACTGTTTGTTAGTGCTGTCACTAGGCTGTCTGAAACACTTAACTGTTTGTTAGTGCTGTCGTTAGGCTGTTTGAAACACTCAACTCATCTCTCTCTTCTCTCTTTTAGCAATGCATTTTTGTCCCCTGGAGGTTCGTTGTTCAAATCCTTGCCACCTATAACTTCAGTGTTGTTTGATGCGTATGTGGTTATGTTCGTGCGTTTGTGTATGTGTGTGTCTGTCTGTCTGACTTTTACGATTGTTAAACATATAGTTATCTTTGTATTGTTGTTGCTACTTTGTATGTTTACTTGCCTAAGAGTTTACATTTGTTTCGTGACTAACTGAGAAAGTCACTGCAACATCGAGTTTTGTGAACCACTTAGCTGCTCCTTCGATCGTTAACACGCCACGTGAAGCAACATAACCTTTTATTTTTCTTATGTAATATCAGTTTCAGCACATTTGCTTCAACGTGAGAGCTTAAAACAGATCCTGCTATATATTTATTGTAATAAAACTAAGGTTTCTTAGATGAAAATTCTGCTTTCTTCTAGAGGAATGTAGCAGTCGGCTTTCTCGTAGCGCATCAGATTTGTGTGCATTATTCTTGTCTTTTTCAAAAGCAATTTTAAATATAAAAAGTATTTTGTAATTTATTTATTTCGTTTTGTTAAAGCATGATCGCGCGTGCATATTTTAAAAATACAACCTGCATGTAAAAGAAATACAAGGATACCCGCATTGTATCTATCAATCTATCTTTAGTCCACTTGTGTCGATGGACGCCATGGGAAGGTGTGACCGCTTTTGTGTCAGGCGAAAATTCGCTGGTGACTTTTCAGGTCAATCCCAGTATGTGTTTACAATCAGTTAGGTTGGTAGCCCCCAGAATATACGTTCGCCTATTTTGGGGACTGGTGGTGATGGATGCGTAAATTAGAGCAAGGTAGACCCGAAGCCTGTCAAGCGCCATCTATGCTGCTCCGCTAACCACATAACCAAGACCTGATGTTATAGCCACATATTTTTGCGACATATTCGCTGTAGGGCGAGAATCCCTAGAACAGTTTGAGTGGATTTTTAACTTCAATTTTGCCAGAGCAGCGGCCGCTAGGCCTTCTCTTTTCGATTTCCAACTGCCAAGATATTTTTAACGTACGCCACTGAACACGGGTGTCTGATCTCACTACTCAGAGATGTACCGAATGGTCTTATAGAGCTTGTACATTATGCAAAACTAAACCTAAAGCGAATGACTACCTTAATTTCCCGTCATCATCACGCATGAAATGCACTGCAGTTGTAATGTACGAGCCAACGTACGAAAATTACTTTATAACTTCAAATAAATATTGAAGACTTTATTTAAAGAAAAAGAGAAAGTATTTTTTCACTGGATACTTACAATATAATAAATTATGTACACTACACTACAATTCAAGATCTTTAATGTAGGCCAGCCTATTACTTGCAGTCCGCTCTCTTCAGCACCTAACATACATACAATACAGAGAATAACACCGTTTTATCTGCTGTTATTACGTTATTTCTAATTTAAATAACACGGACATATTTAAATTCAAGTTATAAGCCCTTAACCATTCACTTAATCAAAGTGTAAGACAATAGCAGCACAAGAGATACGAAGGGAACCGATGTGGAAAACACACTGACAACAATTTAGGTTCGAAACTATTAGAAACGATTCGTGCGGCCGTGGCACCCGCAACAGCTGATCGCTCAGGGAAGCTCATTAATAATAATAAGATGGTATTAGAAAATGTACAATTTAGCAAAGCAGCTTACGAAATGGGGGAAGGGGGGGGGGGCAGTGATGGGGAGGTCAACCGCAAAGTGTACAGATGAAGGAGTGTACGTAATATCCCTTTATGTAATGTGGAGTATTCGTGCACTGATCCGGGGAATGTCGTGGCGAAGTGGTTAAGCCGTCGGCCTCGTGATCAGGTGGTGTGGATTCGACTCCGGACTCCGCCGTCTTTTTCATGGGTGCTTGATGCGGAGTTCCCTGCATCTCGTAGTCGCCCGCTAATCGTCTTGTCCTTGACTTGCCACTGGGATCGGGCGGCTCGAGACGAGAGAGTGAGGATAAAAAGTAGCGCAGTTAATCCTTACTAAAAATATCGCTAGCCAAATTAATGATGCCGTCATCGTCTGCGATGGGCGGCGGCCTTTGCCTCACAATGTTTGGGGCAGCAAATTTAAAAAGATAGTGATCACTTGCACGATAAAAAATTTCCTGAACAACATTTGCCCTTTTATAAAGCAGCTCTATGATTAACCAACTAAAGCAAACTTGTAATACTATTATTCTTTGCATCTTCATCTTCATTCATCTTCATCTTGTATTTGTTTCAAGGTGTATTGTTATAGTTTTCTGTCTTAGACGCCAATGTTGGTGCTATTCCGTGTCTCTTTTGACATTACTGGTCACATGTCTGTTGATGTTCTCTGTTGTTTCATTTTTGGTAGACGAAAATTTACTGCTGGCTTGCCGGCCCATCTTAATACTGGTTTAGAAGACTCTGCAAGTCTGTAGGCAACCAGTTTCTTATTTCAGTCGCGTAGTTCCGTCACGAAGTACCCTGCCTAAGATTGGAATGTTCATGCCTCCGGCAGTAGCCTCCACGGAAGTCATTATGGTGCTAGAAGGGTCTGGGCTGTTAGTTAAGGGTTGACATAGATTATCTCTTTCCTGATCAGCGGGCCAGGATTGTCCTGGCTCGTTGGTTTCACTGCTTTTGTCTTGCTGCTGCATCGCTACCTCTTTCACCGCCACCAACCGTGTTCTTGAAAATTGGCTGCCCCTTTGTTAAGTGCACTTAAGAGTAACCCGTGTATAGACGAGTTCTAGTAATATTGACGTCTAGTTGAGCATAGTTGACAAGGCCCCATTGACATCCAAACAATTCAGTCAACATTTTTCAAAGAGGGTGATCAGGTGTTATACACTCGGCGTTACTGTATTGCATAGGAACATGGGCAACAAAATGTTGATCAGAAAAGAGAATGGATTTTTTTGAAAAGTATATATATATATATACATAAATGGGATGCATTTCATTGAAAGGAAATCAAACATATAATGCGATCTTATAATATTTGGGAGAGCAAAGAGAATTTATGAACGAAATCAGTCCGACCCATACGATATTTTGGTCAAATCAAAAGTCATGGCACCTTAAAACAATACTGGAAGGAAAGCTGGAGAAACATGTTAGCGATAATCACAAATGAAAGCGGGGAGATAACATTAAAACACTTGACATTGAAAAGTCTAGCAAATTGCACCATCAAAGCAAGATACTGAGAATGAAGCAGATTCATTGGAGCTAATCTTTGATATGGAGGTGCCGCATGAACTGAACTGAAATACATATAGTTAAACCTGCAGACGGCATTCAAGTGGTAAGTTAATCCAAGTAAGTATTGTTTGAACCTATACAAGTTTCTCCCCTTTCGCCAATGTAATAAAGTGGGCTTATTGACCTGTGCTGCTTGAAATAACAAACAACAACAACACATTTTCAATTACAACTGTTATAAAACATTTACCTTTACAAGTAACGATAAGCTATTGTTGTGAAACATTTACCCTTGCAAGTAATGATAACCTATTGTTGTGAAACATTTACCCTTGCAAGTAATGATAACCTATTGTTGTGAAACATTTACCCTTGCAAGTAACGATAACCTATTGTTGTGAAACATTTACCCTTGCAAGTAACGATAACCTATTGTTGTGAAACATTTACCCTTGCAAGTAACGATAACCTATTGTTGTGAAACATTTACCCTTGCAAGTAATGATAACCTATTGTTGTGAAAAGACGGTGAGATAGAAATAATTATGGGGCTGAACAAAACAAAAGATTAGTAAGCAGTGTCGCTAAAGATGGCACATTCATAGATATTAAGAAGTGGAATCAACTGATTGATTCTCACAGTGCCGACTTCAACCTTAAAACAGCAATGAAGTGATACAAAAAGTAAGATCACTTATACCATCAAACAGCAGTGAAGTGATACAAAAAGTAAGATCACTTGTACCATGAAATAGCAGTGAAGTGATACAAAAAGTAGGATTAGCTGTACCACAACATTACAATAAAGTGACACGAGTATATTTTTCTCACGATTTTCATGAAGAAAATATTTGGATCGCTGTAACTTCTAAGCATGTCATGAAAAGTGGCTAAGGAGTGTTGTGCATGGGACTATCAATCTCGCCATGCTAAACGTATTACTACAGAAATCATAATTGCAAGAGCACGCATACATGCTTTGTTAAGGATGTTTGCTATCGGAACCACGATTACAAAATTCGCGGAGGATATAAAACAATGTAGGGGTGTCTCATCTAAGGCAGAGGTAGATATATCCAGGTGGGATTTAGATCAAATTCAAGAAAAGTCTGAGTGCTGGCAGATGGAGTTTAGATGTAGATAAAAGTACAGTCCCCCACATGAGTAGATCCAATATGGAATATAAATACAAGATGGAAGAGAACAATAATATAAAGGAATAATAACAAGGAAAGGGACATAGGGATGATACTAGATAATACAGATAAGGTGAGTGAGCATGTCCAGGTAGCAGTGAAAAAGGCAGTTGCAATGTTATGATAAAAAGCAACATTTAACAAAGTAGCAAGGGAGTTATAGTCAAACTGTATAAAGCATTAGTTAGACCTAAACTCGAGTACTGTGTTCAGGTGTGGAGTCGTTATCTGGGAGAGGATATAAAGATGCTGAAAAGAATACAATGAAGAACGACCAAACTGATAGTGGGATTCTGGAATTATAGTTATAAGAACACATAAAAAACCGGCCTACAGTGTCTATAAAAGATAATAATTCGAGGCGATTTATACTGGTTTATAAGTTTATCAAGGGAAATGATCAATTAGACTAAACAAGTTTTTCAAAGTAATGCCAACTACAAGAACACAGCTACAGCCAACTACAAGAACAAGAGAGCACAGCTACAGCCAACTACAAGAACAAGAGAGCACAGCTACAGCCACCTACAAGAACAAGAGGGCACAGCTACAGCCAACTACAAGAACAAGAGGGCACAGCTACAGCCAACTACAAGAACACGAGAGCACAGCTACAGCCACCTACAAGAACAAGAGGACACATCTACAGCCAACTACAAGAACAAGAGGGCACAGCTACAACCACCTACAAGAACAAGAGGACACAGCTACAGCCAACTACAAGAACAAGAGGACACAGCTACTGCCACCTACAAGAACAAGAGGACACAGCTACAGCCAACTACAAGAACAAGAGGGCACAGCTACAGCCACCTACAAGAACAAGAGGACACAGCTACAGCCAACTACAAGAACAAGAGGGCACAGCTACAGCCACCTACAAGAACAAGAGGACACAGCTACAGCCAACTACAAGAACAAGAGGACACAGCTACTGCCACCTACAAGAACAAGAGGACACAGCTACAGCCAACTACAAGAACAAGAGGGCACAGCTACAGCCACCTACAAGAACAAGAGGACACATCTACAGCCAACTACAAGAACAAGAGAGCACAGCTACTGCCACCTACAAGAACAAGAGGGCACATCTTCAGCCACCTACAAGAACAAGAGAGCACAGCTACTGCCACCTACAAGAACAAGAGGGCACAGCTACTGCCACCTACAAGAACAAGAGGGCACAGCTACAGCCAACTACAAGAACAAGAGAGCACATCTACAGCCAACTACAAGAACAAGAGAGCACAGCTACTGCCACCTACAAGAACAAGAGGGCACATCTTCAGCCACCTACAAGAACAAGAGGACACATCTACAGCCAACTACAAGAACAAGAGGGCACAGCTACTGCCACCTACAAGAACAAGAGGACACATCTACAGCCAACTACAAGAACAAGAGGGCACATCTACAGCCAACTACAAGAACAAGAGGACACATCTACAGCCAACTACAAGAACAAGAGGGCACAGCTACTGCCAACTACAAGAACAAGAGGGCACAGCTACTGCCACCTACAAGAACAAGAGGGCACAGCTACTGCCAACTACAAGAACAAGAGGGCACATCTTCCAATTTATTAAAGAAAGCTCCAAAAGAGATATTTGGAATAATTTTTTGAAATCAGAGAATAGTGAATGCTTGGAATTATTTGCCACATAAAATAGTAGAGGGCAGGGTCAGTTAATGCATTCACAAATAGGTTTGTAAACACTTAGTTACTTTGATATCAAATTTCGTCAAAGAAACGGGTTGTATACGGACTCTGCAGAACCTAATAGACCAGTATAAAGAAGTTAACAGTTTCTTGATCTTCTATCTGTGATAAACTGGCTTTGAAAGATAAAACGCTTGAGTTTATTACAGACTTGCACTTACTTCTTTATCTCTTTGCTATCTTTTGCATTTCCCAGCATTGAGATTTCTATTTCTATGTTTTATGTAATATCATTTCACTTGTAAAAGATTCTAATGAAGTTCATTAGGTAACAGTTGGTTAGAATCTTGATACGTCTTCGTATTTGATACATGTACTTCAACTGTGGAATATAATAACGAAAGTTGTTTTTCTGTCCGGTCTAAAAATACATAGAGTTCTGAATTGTTGATGGTACAGTGACGCAAGCAGCGAATTATTGATTTTGAAGACTCGCATTGTAGCATCCGTTTCATGCACGTGACAGAAGGAGGTCCTGGCGTCCGCAGTGATTGGATATCAATTTTTAGGCTCTCTTTTAACTTGTTCTGTTCGCACCTGATATATTGTCAATATCCGCAAAGACTCAGTCGAAAGAGGGTGGGAGCATCAGTTACATTTTTCAGATAACAAAAATTAAAAAGTCATTGCTAAAATAATATTGTCGTACATTTAACAACGCAGTTCATCTTGTCAAGATTAAAATATACACGTGATGTGTTCGCACAGTGCTTCGGCGTATGTATAGAAATGTCAACTTATGAAAGTTCCATTTGTGTACCTTGACGATAGTATACTTTTAAGTAAAATGTATTATTTGTGGATGACTGTTATGCCACCACAGTTGTGTTACCACGAGCTCACGTCAGAATGTGGCTGGTACATTGTTTGAAAATGTCATATTTTCTCTGTGACAGACATTTTGTTGTTGCATATTATAATTGTAACAAACAGGTGTATCTGAGCGTTTGAGTGGTTAGAGTGCTTATATCTCGTGTTTATTGACTCCCCAATCCCGACACGCTGCAGTCTACCTAGAGGTCATTGTTTGTTAAGGTATGACAGCGAGGAATGCAACTGAAAGGAAACTCGGTTCTAGGACACTGCATCTAACACTCTAACCTCGATGACAGCCCCTAATAGACCACCTTTACACTTTTGTTTTACCATTTGATTCTTCTCTATGAAAAGAAATGAATCAGGTCTACTATTTAACAACTGCCATGCACCAGCTGTGAATATTTGTTACATGTTTCATTTTCCTCAATTCTTCTACAATAAAACCTAGTCATTGCGTCAATTTCAGATAAAGGACATATACTGAGACTATCTGGAAGTAGTGAATTGATGTTCATAGATTGGCATATATACTAGTAATTCAATCAATCAATCAATCAAAATCGATTGGCTGTCTTCAAGAAATACACATCAATTCACCGCATGATAACCTGCCTATATCTATATGCATCATGGGGGAGTCAGCTTTATGCTCAACCCTCTTTACTCGCCTGACGACATGCCTGGCTCGCTTCAGTACTATTATTCTCTGCTCCCTTTCGGACTCCAGACACACTGACGATGTTAGTAATGAATACAAACTAATTAGCGAGTACAATTTGAGAGCATATAACTTATAACTACCCACTTCATCTTTAATGCAATGACCGATACATTTGATACGAGTCTTCCAAAGCATGAACTTATTTTTTTGTGCTGGAGTATTTTCATTATGAAGTTTATATTTCTCTCATGTGAGCTTGCGTGGCGACATCATTTCTATATGTTGCTTTCTAGAATAAACTGACATCATCTGGTTTGTACTAATTCGTCTTATTACCAGGTTTCTCGTGTATTTGTATGTCTGTAGTCTTTGCTACCATCAAGCTCAATGAACTGTTGCCTCAGAGTGTACCATTTATATTCATAGGTTCTTATTTTATTGGCTGTTATTTTTTACCTTGCCTAATACCTTGTATAATACAGTTAACTTCATAACACTTATGTGGCACTTTGGGCGATTACCATCAACTATTCTAAGCTATGCTGTTAAAAAAAAAAAGAGCACTGCAGAGGATTATGAACGAGACTTGTGAGAAACATTGTGCTCCATAAGCCAACCACTATAATAGCGCATTAATGCGTTGGTGCATGCTTCGAGCAAGAAGTCCAACAGTGTTCGTTGTCCCATTATCCTACTGGAGCAAGAAAACGTAGCGATAAGGGATTGATCTTATTTTTGCACATTATTTGTACGCTATCTTCTTACAGATGCTATTGTCCTAGCCTGAATGCAGTCTCGAACTGGGAAAATGTTCTCTATTTCAACTAATGTAATTATTGTATGGATAGTATGTGGAACATATTTACTCCTAGATTTTGATGCTGTTTCCAATGCTTTGGCAGTAAAATCAAGATTAAGCAAGGATGGATGATTTCAAATTCTTAGAGGATCTTGAGAGCAAAAGCCACGTCACCATACATTGGTTAAGACACGGCTTGCGCCTCCATGACAACCCAGCTCTGTTAGCAGGTCTAGAGAACTGCAGAGAGTTCTATCCCATATTCATCTTTGATGGCATAGTTGCAGGTAAAGTATTCACTACTATGTATGTCATTTAACATTGGTGGAGCTATAGTGTTTACTTATTATGTTTGTAATATATGTGTTCTGACAGATTTGTAGTCAGTAATTAAGAAGTATTTCTGGGAGTATATTTTCTACCCTGTAAGCTGTACTGATCTTGTGCTCTTTGTGTATTAATGTGCAGTCGCAGCCTATCTTCATTCTCGTATGGTCGCATACAAAGAGTAGCTGGTACTTTGACTTGGGTACTTCTCTCATACAAAGAGTAGCTGGTACTTTGACTTGGGTACTTCTCCCATACAAAGAGTAGCTGGTACTTTGAGTTGTGTTCTTCTCCGATACAAAGAGTAGCTAGTACTTTGAGTTGGGTACTTCGTTCCTTATGGTTGTGTCCAGTTTAAGTGTTGCAGCATGACTGATTCCTATTGTCGTTTTGTCCTTGAGCGTAGATGTTGGACAGTGATGATGAAAGCATACAATCTTGAGTCCTGCGGTTCTTTAAATAGCAACTGGGCTTCATCAGTTGTTTGATATATTATTCACCTAATAGTATAGCACACTTTAAGAAGACCAAATAACGTCATACGTGTCCACGTAGGTGAAAAATCAAATAACGTCATACGTGTCCACGTAGGTGAAAAACCAAATAACGTCATACGTGTCCACACGACTAAATAATTGCATAAATTCTCATTTGACATTCCTGGATGTGTTAATGCTTGGTGCATATGTCTGACAGGCATTTCAACAGCTGCTTTTCCAAGAACAGTTCCTATTGGAAACACTTGAAGACCTTGATGAACACCTTAAGGCATTTGGCTCTCGCCTGCACGTGTTCCACGGTAACCCTGTGGATGTATTTACAAGACTTATTGAGGTGATGTATTTAGTACTTCATCATCACGTTTTGTAAGATAATTATATTTTGATATACGCACAATCACATTTATACGGCCAAAACGAAAGAGAGAATAAGTGAGTGAGACAGAGAGAGGGAGACAGACAGAGTAATAGAGAGAGTGTGAGAGAGAGATAAGTAATGCATAATTCTGCATAGCTGATTGCAACAGATTGAGATATCCTTGCTTTTTGTTACTGTTTTTTTCTTTCAAATATTATTAGATAGTCTAATATAAGATAATCTTAGCACAAAGTGATGAAAAGATCAAGGAAACCACAGTTAATCTTAGAACAAGGTGATGAAAAGATCAAGGAAACCACAGTAAAATTCTATCAACTCTGGCTCCTTTTGACCACGTCCGCTGGCTTTTAACGTTGCTATTTTAGTTAGGTGTCTACTTCGTTGTCATTTAACGTTTCAGTTTCGTAACCCGTTGAAATCAGTTCATTTTAGCTCCTTTAATGGTTTCATACCAACAGTACGTCTCTTGGCGGTTTCCATCGTCAGCCATTGCAGTGCTATACCCACCTTAAGAAAAGAGCAGAAAGCTTGCTCTGAAAGAGCAGCAAAGATGGTTCCGTACCCGCTGCGGGTTTAATATTGCTCTTATGTCTTAGTTCATTGTGGGCGCCGCCAGGCCACATATTAGTCTGGAATACACACTAGTCGACGACTTGTGTTCACGGAAACGTGTAGTTGTTTTCCAGTTGGACTAGTTAATTCGTTCATTGTTTGTGTTCTCTTTCCTCTGATTATCCTGCCTGGATATCGGCTATATGAATTAGTACTACGGTTAAACATGTGTCGTAGTTTCACGGTGTAGTGCATACGGCTGGACTTCACGAGATTGGCGCCCTTCACCTTTGCTTATAGACAGTGTCGGTTTTGGTGTCACTGTGAAATGTAGACACGTGACTATAATAAACTAGAACACATCGTCCGAGAGAGATGTCCAACACATCTCACATACTGAATGTTGTCCCTATGACTATTGGGGTTATGGAATAGGCAAGACACACAACGATACGATATATGTCATTCACTTCACCCCTTCCCCCCCCGCCCCCCTCCCCCGTTTTCCCTCTACTGCCTTGCGTGAGACCTGTTTACGGGAAAGGCTTCGGGAGTAAAACCAGAGGAGAAATCTGCAACCTGTGCTATTAACACTCGTCTCGATATTGTCTTGCCACTGACCAAAAGTAGCGCAGGACCAGGCAGTTTTGTCCTCACTTTAATCCAAATCACCGCCCAAGTCCCCCATTTCAGCGGATACAGCAAGAGAAAATACTGTCCACACGGCTGAACAAAGAGAGTGGTCTTCATCATATGTGATGGACGAACATCATGGACACAGCAAGAGAAAATACTGTCCACACGGCTGAACACAGAGAGTAGTCTTCATCAAATGTGATGGACGAACATTATGGACACAGCAAGAGAAAATACTGTCCACACGGCTGAACAAAGAGAGTAGTCTTCATCAAATGTGATGGAAGAACATTATGGACACAGCAAGAGAAATTACTGTCCACACGGCTGAACAAAGAGAGTAGTCTTCATCAAATGTGATGGAAGAACATTATGGACACAGCAAGAGAAAATACTGTCCACACGGCTGAACAAAAAGAGTAGTCTTCATCAAATGTGATGGACGAACATTATGGACACAGCAAGAGAAAATACTGTCCACACGGCTGAACAAAGAGAGTGGTCTTCATCATATGTGATGGACGAACAGCATACCGACATTCGCCAGCAGCTTCTATGGGCAAACCATAACTTCAGTACGTTTCCACCTACTACGAAACGAAACGTCTGATTAGTTTAGTGGTAGAGAAAGGTACGGGTTTCAACTCCCGCTTTCGGTACGATCTAGTCGATCCATCTGTAAATGGGTACTTGGCTTGCGGTTATTAAAGGAAAGACAGCGAGGAAAGGAATTGGCTACCTTAACTCATACAAACTGTGGTTTGGTATATTGAAGGTTCTAACAATTCATTCCTGGCCAGCTGTCAAATCTGTTGTGGGACTTCCATGACCTTTTTACTACTTGGACTTGTGGTTGAACTGTGGGAGACCAAGAGCTTATTATATTTACTTGAAATACTTAAAATCCTGTTATTAACAAAGGCAATTTATATCTGCTGTTGGGTAGCCAGAAGGCTGTTTGTAGTACGCTCTTTATTTTTCAATGTTTAGTTCCATTGACTTACCTTGCTTGAAGGAAGGCGTAAAGACGTTTTGCGTTAGAGTATTTATCTTTTTTGAATTTTGCCATAAACAGTGGTAAACAGGCCACTCTTATAGATTTTCAAATTGTCAAGAGTTCTTTAACGTGCACAGAGTATACACTGGATCTTCGTGTTTGCCGTGGTCTTTGTGTATGACAATAACAAGAATAGCACCACTGCCTCACAGAGCATGTCGTAAGATGCGACTAAATGCGTGACATGGCATAACACCGGCCATGGTTAGTTGGTTTGTTTAGAGCAGCATAGACGGCGCCTAACAGGCTGCGGGTCTACTTTGCTCTACTGTTTGAGTCTATTAATTAAGATGAACTAGCACGTCGGTTAACCAACCAAGCCTAGCCCCCTAAGTAGGAAGTCCTTCTCCCGGCTATATCCAGTTCATACTAGAGCTGGGACCTGCACAGTGGCATCTGCCCCTGTAGAAGTACAGGTCAACTAAGAATATATGAGCTCAGAGAGATGTATCGATATACAAGCTCCGGGTAATTTTTTTTAAATTTGAGCTCCAGTTGTTTATCAATAAAGGAGCCTCGAGTGATTTATCAAAACAAAAAAAAGCTCGAAGTGTTTTATTGATATAAGAGCTCCAAATTATTGAGCGATATAAGAGCTCCAAATGATTCAGCGATATAAGAGCTCCAAATAACGTATCGATATAAGAGCTTCTAATAATTTATCGATATAAGAGCTTCAAATAATTTATCGATATAGGAGCTCCAAATAATTTATCGATATAAGAGCTCTGAATAATTTATCGATGTACGAGCTCTAAATGATTCATCGATATAAGAGCTAGCTTCAAATTAGTTATCGATACATGAGCCCGGAGTGATTTATTTATAAATGAGATTTGAGTGATTCTAAAGGTACTAAAAATAACTAGGCACCTTAGGGCGGTATTATATTATTTTATGTTGTGTTGTTCCTTTCAATCCATGCCTCAAGTTAAGTTATTTAACACCGTCAATAAATCTTCGTCTTGCTGTTTGTTTTTACAGGTCCGTGTCTAGAGATAGTTTGGTCTTCAACTTGTCATGTGTCCATCGGTACAATTCTCTGATTGCCTACATATGACTTGCTTGATATTGTTCCAACTTTCATTGGTTTCACTCAATGTCCCCCAGTGACCCTGAAGCTAGTTTAGGCTCTGGTTCATTCAAACTAAGTCTTTACATAAAACAGGGTCACTATGTCTGAGAATTAAACCTATTTGTAGAAAATGGTAAACATGGCAGTTCAGCAAAGAGAAAACAAAGGCCCCAGTTTAAATAAAAATAAATCTGAGGTAATGATAATGACAAATAAACCGGATTTCCACATTACTGCGTCAAAGCGAAGGGGACCGAATTGAGATAAACTAACATGTTTAAATACCTAGGCACATACACACCATCAGATGGTCAATGCAATTACGAAATAAAAGGCAGAATAGCCCGATAAAAATTGGTCTTCCAAACTATAGGAATATTATGCAACAAAACCTTGTCGCTAAAACTGAGAAAGAGAGTCCTTGAATGCTACGTGGAACCAGTACTGATATACAGCAGTGAATAAGCAAATAAGCACATATATCGTTGGAAGCAATGGGGGTGGGGTTTTACAGAAGAATTCGGCGGTTCCTATGAACTGTAAAGAAGACTGATAGAGTAATCGAAAAGGCACAAACACAAAGACACATCATTACAAGAAACAGAACAAGGCAGTCATTATTGTTTCGGACATGTTATGAGAAAGGCAGATTGAAGCACCTTGTGACAACGGGAAAGATAACAGGAAAAAGAGACAGAGGAAGGTTGAGAGAGAAGATGTTGAACAGCCGGAGAGAATGACACGGGGAACAATCAACAACAGAGTTGGTAAACGACACACTTGATAGAAGTGGATGAATGTCCATGATCGACAACACCAACCGTCAGGACACTTAATGATGATGGTATCTGAGAGGTAATGGGGCTTGTCACTCAATAAACCTAAAAGAGCTCTTGGTTGTTAATCGATTAGGGCGGGTCGCTAGTCGCTGCTCAGTCAAAATTCTAATACATTAATGTCATTGTTGCCCAATACTTAATC
Source organism: Ariolimax columbianus (assembly GCA_036924085.1). Lineage (NCBI taxonomy): Eukaryota > Metazoa > Mollusca > Gastropoda > Stylommatophora > Arionidae > Ariolimax > Ariolimax columbianus. The sequence goes on from JAVGWX010000001.1 coordinate 170,479,970, forward strand.
TAATCATGTCTAGTAAGCCGCAGGAAGTAAACATCGCAAAGTAAAGAACGAACTATGGATTGGCTTCGGCTGCCTGGCAGCAGACATGACCTGCCTGTTTGTATACCAAAATTCTAGGTGTTCCAACAACAACACTGATTAGTTATTGCTTTCTTTACCCGCTTCTCGCCTACTCTGGGGTTTCTTGGTAGTTTCCTATTTTGACCTAAAGTTTCTTATATGAAGGAGTAGCCGACCCAATGTTCAACGTTTTTAAGTCGTCTGTTACGACATGTTTAATAAGTATAACTATTCGCTGCTCCACTTTCGGGTCCTACTAACAAACAGGCAACAATGATTATTAATTAACATAGACGTCCTTAGCGAATGATGAATCGCAAGGTTTTGTATCGCAACGAGACAAGAGCGTGGAAGTACACATCACCGTTTCTTCTAGTAGAGTTTTAGCTCGCTACAGTTAACAAGCAGCAAGCATTCGCCCCTTACAACATGACTATGCTAAAATACTGGCTCTGCTTTTGTTGTGGAACATTCTGCGGCAACTTATTTTATTCGATGAGGATACTAGGCTGAGTCCCACTTTGCGATGCTATTGGAGTCGCATGAATCCTAACCTTTAACTTCTAATGTTGGATCACCGAATCTAAGAATCAATCTAACAATATGCTAAAATGTACTTTAACTTTAAAATTGTATTTCATTTCAAAATAAAATGTGTTTGAGTTTTGTATTGTTTGCTAATACACCTGTATGAATAATTATGTCAAGCAAAACTGGTAAAGTACGCATGTCTCCTCGTGTAATCATTGCTACATTGACAGGAATGGGGAGTTACTCGTATCACTTTTGAAGAAGATCCTGAGCCTATTTGGCAGAAGCGAGACAATGAAGTGAAGGGATTGTGCTTCAGACAAGACGTAGAATGTATTGAACGAGTCAGCCATACTCTTTGGGATCCTCGACAGTAAGTTGGACTGATTCAGCACATTACTACTGTCAATGATAATCATAATCCCATCTGTCCACTTGTGTCTATAGGCGGTGTGGCAATGAGCACTCCTTTTCGTCTTTCCGTTTTTTGTATGACATCTGTGTTATAGATGTCATGTATGACATCTGTGTTATAGATATCATTTGAAACTCCTGTCTCCATCGTATTTTTTTAACACCACAAATCCATATTTTGTGTCTTCCTCTAGCTCTGAAGCACAGCTGCCTATTGTTAAAGTCCTAGCTACAGGTGGATTCTAAGATAAGATACTCTTGTTATATGTTGAAACAATTTCATTCTCTGCCTGTATATATATATATATATATCGCTTCATGTTGTTCCCGCTTTCTTTGACACATTTTAAATTCTCATTCCTTCTCTTCTAGTGACCTTGACGACTTTTCCCAAACATATCACGTGACCTATTCCGAGCAATACATGGTTCCGAAAGGTGATCAAAGATAAGTACCCCTGAAATCTGCCGGGCATGTTGTAAGAGGCGACTGATCAGAGTTAGACATGTGTCCAGCTTAGTCCTTCTGTAGATATAATTAGGCACACAAGAAAGTAAAACAGATTTCTGCGTGTGGTGGTAGCAGAAAAGCAATTAAGTCAAGTCAAGTCTCAATCAGTGTGATGCAATCTATCGTTCTTGTGGTTTGGTCAGAGTTTAAGTCAAAAGTTTTCAAGCTTTTTTCTTTCATGGCTCCCTTGACCTGTGCATAAATCATCGCGGCTCCTCTCTATACTATATATAACCAGTTATGACCACATGATTATTAATGACTTTTGAATATGCATATTTTACATCTGGTACCAGTGACACATATTGGTACATGTAATAATACCACGGCGCAAACATGTTGTCCAACGAAGATCTATATTTATTGATGGACCTTGGCTCATAATATCGATCCCAACAGGTTTCCCAAGCCACCGGGACGCTCATAGACGAGGGCCATGACGCTCTTGGGAGCCGTGACGCACAGCTTGAAAACCTCTGGTTTAGGTTGATGCTCACCAATACTATTAGCTGGATGTCTACCCTATCTTCGTGGTTCCTGTAACTTCTACCTGTTGTTTTTGTTTTATACATATTCATAATCATTCATATAACACATTCACTTTATTGTTGTTTAGTTTCACTCACACAGGCACCAGAAGGCAATGTGTGTACTTACATTTACGTACATCATATGCCAATGGATTGAGCAGCGCGGAACGACGAGCTGTTTTCTAGCTCGGTAGATGACTTACATTTTCTTTCAAAATTCTGCCTTGAACAATCTTTGTACATCTGCACAAAATATGGCAGCAATTGTATAGTATGTGTACATTTGTTTGTACCGCTATTTTGTTGGTGATGAGGGAGAGTTTTTTTTAGTTGTTACATGGAAAACTTCAATTATGAATTTGTCTGGATCGGTTGCGGAAGACTATATGGGACATAAAACATCAATATTAATGATACAACATGTGGTGAAAAGATTGATGCACCAACAAAATGTTCAAAGTTAAATTAAACATTGTCTTTGTATTGATGAAGGTGCTTGTTTTTTTTGCAATGTGTTTATAATTTTGTTCACAGAATCATTAAAGAAAATGGTGGAACACCTCCTTTGACGTATGCTATGTTCTGCCAGGTGATGCAGATTGTAGGACAGCCACCTAAACCAGTTCAAGATCCAGATTTCAGGAACATATCGCTTTTAGTCAGTGACAGCCATGAGGAGAAATATGGCCTGCCGTCTCTTGAATTTCTGGGTGGGTTGTCCATATTGAATACTCTGTATTTTATGAGTGTCCTTCCTCGTATGTGATATTCTGACTCTAATATAGATATTAAGTTGGGCCCTTACAGTAAAAAAGTAAACCGATCGTCTCTCAACTGGCGCCCTTATAGCACAGAAGTAAAGCGCTCGTCTCTCAAGTGGGGTCGCTTCAGCAAAGAAGTAAAGCGCTCGTCTCTCAAGTGGGGTCGCTTCAGCAAAGAAGTAAAGCGCTCGTCTCTCAAGTGGGGTCGCTTCAGCAAAGAAGTAAAGCGCTCGTCTCTTAAGTGGGGTCGCTTCAGCAAAGAAGTAAAGCGCTCGTCTCTCAAGTGGAGTCGCTTCCGCAAAAAGTAAAGCGCTCGTCTCTCAAGTGGGGTCGCTTCAGCAATGAAGAAATGCGCTCGTCTCTCAAGTGGGGTCGCTTCATCAGTGAAGTAAAGCGATCGTCTCTCCTCTCAAGTGGGGTCGCTTCAGCAATGAAGTAAAGCGATCGTCTCTCAATTGGGGTCGCTTCAGCAATGAAGAAATGCGCTCGTCTCTCAAGTGGGGTCGCTTCATCAGGGAAGTAAAGCGATTGTCTCTCCTCTCAAGTGGGGTCGTTTCAGCAAAGAAGTAAAGCGATCGTCTCTCAAGTGGGGTCGCTTCAGTAAAAAAGTAAAGCGTTCGTCTATCAAGTGGGGCTGCTACAGCAAAGAAGTAACGCACTCGCCTCTCAAGTGGAATTGCCACAGCAAAGAGAAGCCACGCACTCGCCTCTCAAGTGGAATTGCCACAGCAAAGAGAAGCCACGCACTCGCCTCTCAAGTGGGATTGCCACAGCAAAGAGAAGCCACGCACTCGCCTCTCAAGTGGAATTGCCACAGCAAAGAGAAGCCACGCACTCGCCTCTCAAGTGAAATTGCCACAGCAAAGAGAAGCCACGCACTCGCCTCTCAAGTGGGATTGCCACAACAAAGAGAAGCCACGCACTCGCCTCTCAAGTGGGATTGCCACAGCAAAGAGAAGCCACGCACTCGCCTCTCAAGTGGGATTGCCACAACAAAGAGAAGCCACGCACTCGCCTCTCAAGTGGGATTGCCACAGCAAAGAGAAGCCACGCACTCGCCTCTCAAGTGGGATTGCCACAGCAAAGAGAAGTCAAGCGATCGTCTTAAAAAAAACACATGAACGAAAGCACGAAACAGTAGATGTTTGAGACCCCCTAGCTTCATGTGACCGCTGGTCTCAAAGGGGGGGGGGGGGGGAGATCTAGCTCATAGTCCTTTGGAGACGGACGATAAACTGGCAGATCCCGTGTACACAATATGCACGTAAAAGAGCCATTGACAGTTTAAAATAAAATACATCAGATTGTCTGTGCAAAAAAATAAATTACAGAAAAATATATATTTCTACCCAATTCGTCACAAATCTTCTCCTGAGTCTAGTATGTCGCATGAAGTAAAATCGCCAAAAGAACCTACCACTGATAGCCTTCGACTGCCTGGCATCAGGATTCCGAGTAAGTATCCAAGTATACTTATTAAACAATAATGGATACACTGTCAAGTTTTTAAATCTTATTTGTTTTTCTGACACCATTTCTAAAGATTCGTTTCATTGTTGTAAAGTGATTCTACTGAAGTGTGTGCCATCTTATTTGCGCTTATCCCCTTAGGGTACAAAGGCCATTAATCAATTTTATTTAAGCAGACCAGCCCTGTGCTATTTTCTCTAATTATTTCTAGCTTTTCCCTGTTCTCTTTGTATCAGCCCTTAGGTCTTTTTCCCACTCCCCCACATGGTTCTCACCTTCCAGGTGTCGACTTCAAAGGCCTTTTTTGCCGACAGAAAGAAGGTCAACAAACCAGTTTCCTTGCGGCTTTAGCAGATCAATGGCATACACCAAACCAGTTTATTTGCGGTTTTGGCTGGTCGGTGTCATACACAAAACCAGTTTCCTTGCGGTTTTTTGCTGGTCTGCTACATACACCAAACCAATTTCCTTGCGGCTTTGACTTGGCCACGCATACCCCAACCAGTTTTATTTTTAGGGGTTGATTTCATCATATAACATTTTTTAGATAATTTTAATTTCTCCTTCATTTTAGTCATCTGACTGTTTTTAAATGAAGAGATCTGTACTTATTCTTCCGCAAACAGGTTGGCTTCTCTATAACAGAGAATTTTGAAGAACAAAAATCTTATTCATTTTGCTGCATTCCTTTCTGTTCCAAATATTCTTTATTCCTCTTTTAATTTTTTCATTCCCTTTCATTTCTCTGTTTTCAGAAACGGAAATATAGCTTTGCTGTGTCTAATCATGCATACACAAAAGCATACGCCTTTTTTAGCCAACACATTGACGAATTTTGATTAGTGAATATTAACAATTCTGTTTAAAGTGCATTTTCTTTCTTGTGTCCTTTTTTTTAGTTTTTTCTTGTGACTGTCTTACTTAATAATGTATCCACGTTTCTTTGTTTTGTATGTGACAGGAATAAAAGCAGAGTCTGAACATCAGGCCAGTCCTTACTGTCGCTATTTAGGTGGGGAGACTAAAGCTCTCAAGTTGTTATCAGCTCATCTGGAGAAGGAGTATACAGTATGTGCTAGAATATTATTTATGCTAAATGTTGTGTCTGATTGTTACTTACACATTTTAGCATTATCTTTTAAAAAGTCAGATTTGTCCTTGCACATTACTGAAAACGATATACTTGTGTATAGCCGTGTTGACACACATTAAAGAACCAGCCGTGATGTGGGTTTTCGTACACATTCAGAGAAATTTAAGTTCACAGTGAAAAAAGAGTACATAAGTAAGTAAATAATACGCATTCAAACAAGCGCAGTGAAAAGACAGCATCAATGATCCAGGTCTACGAACCATGCAATGGAAACAACAATGATCCATGTCTATACTCAACAATAAATGTGAGCAAATAGACAAACAGTGTTGTGAAATGCAAAAGTTAAATAATAATAAATACAAATGAAAGGAAAACTTTACAAGACACGTCCAACATGCAAGAAGATTGTATTACTCATTAAATAGCAAGACGAAATACCAAACGAATATTACCATTGCAAAAGAGGAATAATGGAAGAAATATTAAAAACAATTAATATCCATTTGCAACAAGTACGCCAGGGATTTTGTTTCATGAAAGTATCAAAGCAATGAGGTAAGAGATAAGAGTTGAAATCCTACTTCAATCATTAATGACAAACATGGATACCCTTCATTTAACGAGCATACAAGAAAACAGCGGTTGAATGATTACGTCCCATATATTTTCAGTCCAACAAGCATTCATGAACAATGAATTTATATTCAAAGGGGACACAAATCATTCGAACCTAATACTGTAAATTGATTCAACACATTAAGAGAAAAAAAATATAAAGAACAACCCGAGAAAACAAAATCGTCTTGTCTGAACGCATTATCATTTCTTCTCGAAAAAGCGTTCGTCTTGAAAAGAACGATGTTACGTGGTGTCGTACAGCAAAGCTGTGTTACAGCAAAGCTGCGATATCTGCGCTTTTTGACCCAATAAATTCAATTTCTGCTGGCTTTTTTATAGTATCGGAGCCCTATCCCTTGTGTAGCAGACGGAACGGGGTTCTGCTCTTCTGGCTCACTGCAACCTATCCTTCACTCTCCACTTCTACACTCCTAAGGCTATCACTTCAATAAACTAAGGACACTATTTCAAAACAATAAAAACAAATTTTATATTCTTACACGCTACAATTTCTCTTCCACTATTCAATTATACACAGCTTACTACATACTCCTTTCTAATGGCTATCTACTCGAACTACAGTTTAACCTATAACTATTGTAATTAGTCTCTCTCCAAACTTAGCCTGCTATAATTGACGAAAATTACGTGTAATTAACACATATAATAAATTCGTTATCTAATCCAGGTAATCGTCATTGGCTCTGTTCGTCGTCTATGACGACTGTTGATCTGCATGGTGGATGTCAAAATCTAGGCTGCTTCTGTCAGATCTACGATGACTCTGTAATGACTATACCATTGATGAATGTCGGCCACGTGACTGTAGCTGGTTGAAAATGATCTTGTGAAATGTTATCTCTTAGTCGATTTAAATCTTAAGGCCCGTACTCTTCTATAGCGTGGTAGCTGTCAAAATCTAGACTGTTTCTATGAGATCTACGATGACTACACAATTCAAATTACTTTGACAATAATCGGTATTACCTTTCTCTTGTGGCTAAAAAAACAATGTAGTCACTAATTGTTATATACATGTTTTCAAATATGTTGATGATCTTGTCAATTAAATTACTTATTTATCAATAGTGGCTTATCTTCAGAGGCACTGTACTGTAAAAGTAGCCATCGCATTAATTCTCTTTCACACCACATCTATCATTTATATGTAAGTGCAGTTCTTTTTATGAAAACATGCTTTGAATAACACGCGTGTTTACATTCAGCTTGATTTTATTGAACATAAAAGAGAAAAATAAACGTGAGCGAACTAAATGAACTAAATGAAATGCATTGCCACGTAAACAAATAATCTTTATTAGGGTTATTCTCTTACTATAACACTCATGTTCGTAAACGCTTCACAACATGCTGTTTAAAATTAGAGTAACTAGCAAAACCCTTGGCTATATTATGTTCTCAGTCACTTGCAAAAGGGGTTGTTCCAGGGATTGTAAAGATGCAGGAGTTATCCTCTTATTAAGAAAGGGTAAAAAATCAGATCCAGGAAATTATAGACCGGTGAGTTTAAGGAGCATAGGCCTAGTCTGTAAATTGTGAGAGTCAATAATCAAAGAAAACATTGTAATGCATTTAGACAAGTTTAATCTGATCAGAAATAGTCGGCGTGGGTTTACTAGAGGGAGATCGTGCTTAAAAAATATATTATAATTCATGGATGAGGTTATTAAAATGATAGATAAAGGTGAGCCAGTAGATGTTATTTATCTGGATTTTGCAAAGGCCTTTGATAGAGTACTTCATCAAAGATTATTTAGAAAGTTAAAATCACATGGAATATGTGGGGAAGTTGCCAAGTGGATTGACAATTGGTTAACCGGAAGAAGGCAGAGAGTGGGTACTATTAGCGGTGTGAAGTAAAAAGTGAAGTGCTACAGGGCTCAGTTTTTTTTGGGACCAATTTTGTTCCTGATATTTATAAATGATTTGGACATTGATATGGGATTCATGATTGCAAAATTCGCTGATGACACACAACTATGCACTAGTGTCTCATCTAGAGCTGAAGTGGATATATTGAGGTCGGATTTAGATACAATTCGAGAATGGTATCCGAGCTGGTAAAGGAGTTTAATGTAGATAAATGTACAGCCATCCATATGAGTAGATCCAATATGTAACATAATTACAGAATGAGCTAGAATAATATTAGAATGATAGAAAAGGAAAGGGACCTAGGGATTATACTAGATTTTACAGGTAAAGTTGGTGAGCAAGTTCAGGTAGCAGTGAAAAAAGCAAATGCAATGTTAGGTAAGATAAAAAGAAATATTAAACATGGAAAAATGAAGTGATAGTCACACTGTATAAACATTAGTTAGACCTAGATTGGAGTACTGTATACAGGTGTTGAGTCCGAACCGTAGAGGAGATATAAACATGCTGGAAACGATTTTTTTTAAAAGAGCGACAAAGCTGACAGTGGGAAACCAGAATTACAGTTATGAAGAAAGACTTAGAAAAATCTACCTCCAGTGTGTAGAAAAGAGAAGAATTTGAGATGACAATACAGGTTTATAAGATAATCAAATGAACGGATAAATTAGAATATAAGAAGTTTTTTTTTTTTAAATACAACCACCTACAAGAACAAGAAGGCATAGCTACAAATAAACTAAAGAATATTCCAGATTGGATTTTAGGAAATATTTTGGAACAATTAATATATTTAAGAATAGATTGGACTTTTAGACCAAGGAAATGTAAATGAAGCTGGTTGTATACAAACTGCAGAGTCTTCTAAACCAGTATAAATACGTTAAGTTAAGTTAACATATACACAAGCAAGACTTTTTCTGCCAAAGAACTGTACAATTGATGGCTGATTCATACTCTATTCTTCCATCTTGAACCCGACTACGAACTTCCAAATTGTACCACGATAAGAACATAGTAGTCAGTCCACTGCTGCCTCGATGTCACCCGTAAAGTATCGCAGGCTTTTGAATCCTGTACGAAATATATTGGTCCAAACGAAGCATGCAAGCGTTGTGGAAAGAAAGCGGTCGCATGTTTTCCCCTACCGTCCCTCTAAAAACTCTTCCTGGTCGTCCCTCTAAACACTTTTCCTTGTCGCCTCTCTAAACACTTTTCCTGGTCGCCTCTCTAAACATTATTCACTGTTAAACACACAATCCATTTATTGTTGCATACGTTTTACATTTGCGTGTTAAATACCCACGCGCTTTTTTAAGAATGCTCGTAAAGTAATCCCTCTTTTGAAAGTTTTTTTTTTAAAAATACGTCACACATGTGAACTGAAATAATGTAGTACACAGAGTCGAACAGAGACCTCTTGAAGATCGGTCCACGGAATCAATTTGTATTCAAGAAGCAATTTAATATAAAACAGACTGTACTGTGTACAGGTGTGGAGTCCTTATCATAGAGGGGATATAAACATGCTGAAAAGAATACAAAAAAGAGCGACAAAGATGATAGTGGGATTCCATAATTAAAGTTATGAGGAACGACTCAGAAAAACCGGCCTACAGTGTCTCGAAGAGAGAAGAATTCGTGATGACTTAATACAGGTTTATAAGATGATCAGAGGAATGAATAAATTAGACTATAACAAGTTTTTTAAAATACAGCCACCCACAATAACACGAGGGCATAGCTACAAGCTGACTAAAGAGAGGTCCAGATTAGATATTAGGAGATATTTTCTTAGTCAGAGAGGGGTGACTCCTTGGAATGCATTGCCAGGGGAGGTAGTGGAGGCAGGGACAGTTAATGCATTTAAGAATAAATTTGATGCGCATAGCTTTTAGAGCAAGGTGATGTAAATGTAACTGGTTGTATACAGACTCCGCAGGGTCTTCTAAACCAGTATAAAGACGTTAAGTTAAGTTAAGTTAAGACGCTCTTGATTACTATTTTATATTTAACGCAAATATTCACAAACTTGTTTTTAAACACAGGACGAAGTTGTGAGAAAAACCAAACAAATTTCACTTTTCTCCATAAGGTGCATCCCAATGTTGAAATACCATCTTCCATAACAAGTCAGCTGATTTGGCGGGAATACTTCTACTGCATGTCAGTCAACAACCAAGCCTATAATCGCATGAAAGATAATTCCATTTGTCTCAACATTGACTGGTATGATGGTGAAAGCAAATTTCAACAATGGAAAATGGTAATCTCTGTATAAAATTGCTTAAATGTAATTGTGGAACACGGATTTCTTATGTTAATAAACTCTGTGCTAGAGATAATATCAAGTTTTGGGCTATAATAAGCTGCTTAATAAAGTGATTTGTCAGAAATAAAGTTATTAATTAACAGCACATAACAGAATTGCGAGTTATTAAAAACATGACTCATTCCAGAACTTTTGTCACGGAGCCAGGACAGATCCAAAATAGTCTTGGAGGTTCCAGGGTTAACGAAGAAAAGTGAGCAGTCAGCATCATAACAAAAAATCTACGCGCTGCAGGAGCTCAAGAGGCAGTACCCTAGCAACTCTTGTACACACGTGTACACAAATGGATAGGCCTCGGTGAGCAATAAAAGGGGAGACAGTGGAATCTACATCGCACATCCCAATGGCGACATAGAAAATCACTCCATACCAGCAGGAGAGACTAGTACCAATTTTACAGCCGGATCAACAGATGTTCATGCAGCAATTAGATTCTTATCAGCCAAAAAATAACTACAAGGAAAACGGTCATTTTGACAGACTCCAGGAGTGAACTTCAAGCCATCTCAAGCCACAAACAAGATACTCTCACGCGAAATAAAATACATCATCGGATTGTTGTCTAAAAAAAACCCAGATCTAGTCCTACAGTTGTATACGGCCCACTGCGGGACACTAGGAAACGTGAAAGTAGAGGAGATCGCAAATACTGGAAGTGGCTGTACGCAGAAGTTCCATCCACAGAGTTATAAAGAAGCAAATACATTCATCAAACGATCCACGAGAACAGAATGGAGAGACCAGCACAAAGAATACAAGCCAGCAAATGAGAGCATAGACAAATTCTGCAGGACTACTCTACCTATGTAGACCAAAGAGAGGCAGTCTGGCCCGGAGAAAAGACTATGCTCGAAAAGTTGTGGGGGACGGGAGAAGACCGGAAACGAAGTCTCCTTCGTGAACTTCACCGGATTAGAAGCATAGGAACAGTTGCTCGAAGAAGAAGAAAAATTAAAATATTTTGCAGAGAGCTGCAACTAAAGCAACACAATTATAAACCTCCACAATATATATCAGAGAGTTAGGCAAGGTATACTAATACAGTTCCTTTCAGCTCTCTCTGTTAATTTAAGTCGTAAATATTTAGATCCGTGCAAACAATATGGATTTGGACATGAATTGTCAGATTCAAAGTTAACAATTGACAACAAGTACCGAATGGTCTGCCGGGGTCTTTTGTGTATGACAATGCCACGAATAGCACCACTGCCTCACAAAGAGCATGTCGAAAGAGGCGACTAACTGTGTGACATGGAAAACCAACGACCATGGTTATGTAGTTAATTTAAAGCAGCATATATGGCGCCTAACAGGCTGCGGGTCTACTTTGCTCTAGTCTTTGAGTCTATTAAGATGAACTCGCACATTGGTTGACCACCCTCCGTAAGCGCTTGTCCCAACGCAGAGGAGTTTTAAGCTGCTCGAGCCTAGCCCGCTAAGCAGAAAACCCTTCAAGCGGCTACATCCAGCTCATACCAGAGCTGGGCCCTGCACAGGTGCTTCTGCCCCTGTAGAAGTATAGGTTGACTAAGAACTAAGAATTAAGAATTGACAACAAACTATTGATGAAGGTTTAAAAGCAGCAGGTTTATAATGTACCCAAAAAGGAGTGACAGAAAAGAAAAGAAACAAGACGGTGGAAAATGTTAGAATACATCAGTAATTTTAATCTCTAAGAAATACATTTGTCCAGAATAAAGCATCAATGTAAGTTGGGTAATTCTGGAAACCATCATAGATATAAATCTCTGTGCACAAAATAGTACTCAAAAATAAAGAGCAGGATCTCTTAAGCTTGAGATGATCATCCAGCGCAGCAACAAAATAAAGGTCAATAAAAGTGTCTAGTTGCGTAGGAACACATGGCCCATCCCGTCATGCGTAAACAGATCAGACCAGCCAATAAACAAACAAGATCTCTGAAGGCCACACCACAAGACCAGAATGACTAAATAATGTGGACAGGTTACTGAGTCTAGTTTCTGAAGGAAACACATTAGAAAGTTCAAGTTCAGTTTTATGTTGCAAGTTAAAAGAAGAGACATGTTAGAAACTTCTCGTATTAAGACCCCAAAAAAAAAACCACATTTAATGCATAAAGAATACAACAATAGACTAGATATTGTACAGCTTCATAAGATGGATTATAATTTGTTGAGAAATGATCTCTTAAACAAGACAGCACAGCATTAGGATAAATAGATTTACAGAGAACACTTTTGCTGTAAGAACGTGCGAAATTCTTTTCCCTGCAAGGTACCAAACTGCAGAGGGTGCCTTTAAATGAACAATAAAAGTCAGATTAGATTGACGGCAGTACACCATTATATTTATTTCAAGTGAGAACTTAATATGCACAATGATAGTCAGTTTACAGTAAAAATGCAATATACAGACAACAGAATAGTTGAGCATATATACATATCAATGAATGTACTTGAAACGTGCAGACGTTGTCAAGTTAATAATTACTTTATGTTGATATTTGCAACGTCCAATTGAGTTTTAAATATTCACGACGATAATCAAGTCATGTAACTGAATATATTGTTCTTGCTGTGTCAGGGACGGACAGGCTATCCATGGATAGATGCATGTATGCGACAACTACTACAAGAGGGCTGGATTCACCAGGTCTGCCGGCATGCAACGGCATGTTTCCTTACACGTGGAGATTTGTGGATTGACTGGCAGAAGGGGTTACAGGTTAGTTGTGGTTCATTACAACAAGTAACAATATTTATAATGTGTATTATTCTTCCACAAATAGTGAAGATACTTTTTATATAGTCACTCCTCTTCTACCTTAATTCCAGTCCAGTCGGCGGTCTCTCAGGGACTGCCGTTTAATGTCTTCCTAGCGTTTTTGGAATGTCCTGGGAGTCTGAATCCGTGAGTTTTTGACTCCCACGATTGTCGTGGTATCGGATCCTCTTCCATTAAACATACATGGCCAGGCCACCGCAGTTTGAACTGCTGGTTTGAGCTTGAATGGGTCGAGCTTCGAGTCTTGTCAAATTGCCTGATCACAATTCTGGTTCCTTCTTGTCACTTGGACCACCTTTGTTAAATACCTCATTTGTGAAGATTGTAGCTGGCAACTTTGAGCTGTGGTCATTTCCCGTCACTCACTTCTGTATGTCAGCATAGGTACATATATTGACCAGGAGACATACTTCTATGTTTTCTTGCTTATTTTTGTTTTTCCGAGGAATTCCTTGTTAATTGCAGGAAAAAGTCTATCGGTTGCTGCCTTTCGTGAGACTACCTCTCCACCAAGGTTTTGGTTTTAGAGCTGGCGAACATTTCTCTCCACTCCATCTCTTCTTTCCAGACTTGCACGCTGTTCTGGAGATGTGCCTCCGACTTGGTGATCAGTGATCTGCAAATGGCAGCTCCGATATATGAGTTGATTTCAAGATGTTTCAAGATAGACTTCCAGTACCCAACTGCTTACCTTTATGTCCTTTCCTTGCAGTCCTTGATGACATCATCCCTGAGGAGTAAGAACAGGTGTTTAATGCTGATATGTAGAGTAATTATCGGTTATTGATAATACACATTTTGTCAAATGTTCATTTCAAATAAGTTGTCATCTACACATCGAATGTCGGCCGAAATCGGTCCCCAATGGCTTCCATCTCTTAACATTATGGTGAAAACTGACATATTTTGTTCTGTCCAAGTATTTGATGTTATCCTCCAACTAACAGTTGTTTTCATATTATAAGTTTGTTCTCTTCTTTTCAGAAAAGTGTAGTCTTTTTTATGGAACCAAAATTGTTTCAATTTTACAGTAGTGCTAATGAAAACAAAAATACAAACACGTGGTTAAGATATCATTTTGAAGCTCTGTCATTTACAGCATTAATCAGCATGCATACATTAACATGCGATTAAATATTAATCTATTGTTTATTTTACTTTACTTTATCCTTCCACTGGTACGGTGAAGCGTTGTGGCGCGCTGTAGGTCTTGGACCTGGGCCAGACGTGTTGATATGTTGATTGTACGCGCCATGCTGGTATATGATGTCTTTGATGTTGTTTGTCTCGCGCTCTTCCCTTTGATGTGAACCTCATTCTCCTACTGTTGTGTGTTTTAATAACAGTCGATCTTGTTTCATTCTCATGAGATGGCCAAACCACTCTACTTTCTGTTGATGCATGTACTCCTTGTCTGATGTCGTCATGTCTCATCCTGTATCTTCTGGTGACGTTGATGACCTCTCAGTCATGTCATTTCATAAGTTGTCATTGTATTGACCTGTGCCTTGGACAGAGGCCGTGTTTGGCGCTGATAGCACAGAGTTAATCAAATAGATAGTGTTTATCAGTTGCTGTTTTGTTTCTATATTAATGTTCTGATGGTTGAGTAGTGGCGAACGTTGGCAGGTCATTGCACTTGCTTTTTGACATCTGGTTACGATTTCTCTATCCAATCGTCTGTCATCAGTACAAAATGCTTCTCATGTATTAGATCTCTTGCCCTTATTTGAGTCTGGCCATAAGCTGGTTTTCATATGTTCTGTCTTTGTTGTACCAACCGTCACGAAGAACATAAAGATCTATTGAATAAATAAGATTAAATTGTTATGTGTAGTAAGAGGAGGATTCCATTGTTTTAAAAAGCGGTTAGCTCGACCAATAGCTTGAAACATCATGTCGTTGTTAGATCTACCAATAGCTTGAAACATCATGTCGATGTTAGATCTACCAATAGCTTGAAACATCATGTCGTTGTTAGATCTACCAATAGCTTAAAACATCATGTCGTTGTTAGATCTACCAATAGCTTGAAACATCATGTCGTTGTTAGATCTACCAATAGCTTAAAACATCATGTCGTTGTTAGATCTACCAATAGCTTGAAACATCATGTCGTTGTTAGATCTACCAATAGCTTGAA
Source organism: Ariolimax columbianus (assembly GCA_036924085.1). Lineage (NCBI taxonomy): Eukaryota > Metazoa > Mollusca > Gastropoda > Stylommatophora > Arionidae > Ariolimax > Ariolimax columbianus. Next base: position 170,495,097 of record JAVGWX010000001.1, read on the forward strand.
ACATCATGTCGTTGCTAGATCCACCAGTACTGTGCACCGGTTGTGTGAGACCAGTGCTAGAATACGGGACTTCAAAAAATGTGTGCAACCCAAAACCAAGGTATACGTATCATCACTGGAGCTATGAGAACAACACAAATAAATGCAATTGAGAACATCACAAGAATCGAAAATATGGAGACGCGCAGAGATAAAAAATTTCAAAACACTACAGCATGGGGAAAAGTTCAAACGAATGTGAGATCACCCAATATATGATATAATAAATTGCATGGAAGAAAGGAGATTAATGAAAAACCACTTCATATAAAAAATAAAAGAACTTGCACGAGCAGACCAAATTTCAAGCCAATCAGTGGTTAGAGATCTTAAACAAACATCCAGTATTCCACCATGGAAAAATGCAAAATCTCCTGAGATGGTAGAAACCATAGAGGGAATAGAGAAGAAAAGAACTGAGGCAGATTTAGAAAGGACATTTATCACAGAAGAATATCTTAGGAGCGTATACCCACAGAATTATGGATACATGTATATATAGATGGCCCATCTAACAAAGCCACATCCAATGGAGGCAGAGGAGTGTAATACAGACTGAGAGATGGAGAGGAAAAAAACTTGAGTATTAACTACGTGCAAAAACACAGGCACTGAAGTCCGCAGCTGAGCTTGTAACCCAAGATAAATATATCCATCAAGAAAACATAATATTCCTGACTGATGCCGCGCCAGCATTAGCAGCGCTAAAATAACACAAACATGAAGATCTCGAGCAATGTATGTTCTCCCTGACATAGCTCTCAGCAGAACAACCAAGGTTGGTCATACAGTGGATTCCATCCCACTGCAATATTAAAGGCAATGAAGCTGCAGACAAACTAGCAAAGAGTGGAGGAGCATCCCCACAAACAGACCTGAGCATCCCCACAAACAGATCTGAGCATCCCCACAAACAGATCTGAGCATCCCCACAAACAGATCTGATCATCCCCACAAACAGATCTGAGCATTACATATAATGAGGCCAAGACCACAATTAAAACCAACTTCAGAGGAAAATGGGCTGATCAACACCCCGACTTCCGAAAAGAAGACAGCCAATTTAATTTAACTAGAGAAGATCAAGTCATCATCTTCAGACTGAGAACTGGGCATAACACTCAAGGGTCATCTTTACAACAAAATGAGCATTGGAACAAATGACAAGTGTCAATGTGGGGAGCATACCATAACCGTGGAACACATCCTACAAAGCTGCATTCTCACACAGGAAGAAATAGAACAATACTGACCTCTCGAGACAGACATGAGACAAAAGCTGTAAGGAGATAAAACAGCCTTAAAAACAACACAACGGTGTACTTTGTGAGAGAAACCGAGACCTTAATCTGAAGAAGAAGAAGAAGAAATAGACGGAGATAAAGAAGATAGACTAGTAGCTTGAGACATCATGTCGTTGTTAAATCGATCAATACCTTGCAGCATCATGTCGTTGTTAAATCGACTAATAGCTTGAAACATTATGCGGTTAGATCAACCAATAGCTTGAGACATCATGTTGTTAAATCGACCAATAGCTTGAAACATTATGCGGTTAGATCAACCAATAGCTTGAGACATTATGTTGTTAAATCGACCAATAGCTTGAAACATCATATGGTTAAATGGACTAATAGCTTGATACATCATGTCATTGTTTTGAATATAAAGCTAGAGAACATGGACAATAATTTTCTATGAAATTGGTGACAGATTTATGTGAGGCTCTTAATCGTACCCAGGGCATACAGTTTGTATAAGATGGCCACTGAATCTCCAGGGCATACAGGTTGTCTAAGAGAGCCACTGAATCTCTAGCGCACACATGTTGTCTAACAGAGCCATTGAATCTCTAGGACACACCTGTTGTCTAAGATGGCCACTGAATCTCTAGCGCACAATTGTTGTCTAGGATAGCCACTGAATCTCTAGCGCACACCGGTTGTCTAAGAAAGCCACTGAATCTCTAGCGCACACCGGTTGTCTAACAGAGCCACTGAATATCTAGCGCACACAGGTTGTCTAACAGAGCCATTGAATCTCTAGGACACACCTGTTGTCTAAGAAAGCCACTGAATCTCTAGCGCACACCGGTTGTCTAACAGAGCCACTGAATCTCTAGGACACACCTGTTGTCTAACAGAGCCATCGAATCTCTCCCTAATTATCACAATAGTCGTGTTCTAAAAGAAAAGGAAGAAATAAAAATGACATGAGCACACAAGTTCCGTGTGTGTGTGTGTGTGTGTGTGCGTGCGTGCGTGCGTGCGTGCGTGCGTGTGTGTGTGTGTGTGTGTGTGTGTGTGTATGTGTGGGGTGGGTGGGTGGGTGTGTGGGTGTGTGTGTGGAAAATGTGACACAAATGTAAGACAAATATTTTCAAGTACAGCTCTTACAGCTGTCTTGACATTTGATAGCTATTGCTCTTCGCGAAGCGATGATGGGGACAACAACAGACGGTTATCCCTTAATAATGTGATGTGCGCAGTATTTAGATTTTAGTGAGGAAGAAGCGGGGTCGGCTTTATTCTGTCAAAAAAGACAGCACCTTCACTACTCGGTTACAATCCAGTCAACGACCGAATAATTGTAATCAGACTAAAGAAAAAGACTAGAAATTTAACAATAATTCAAGTGTATGCACCAACATCAGCAGCAGACGATTGTGAAATGGATGATTTCTATAACACCTTGCAAGAAGCGATGGAAAAAGTTGAAAAAAGAGACATCTTGGTCATCATTGGCGATTTCAATGCAAAAGTCGGAGAGGAAAGAGCCGAAAAGAGAGAAGTGTTCGAGGACCTTTTGGTTTGGGACACAGAAATGAGCGAGGAGAAAAATGGTTGAATTCTGCACAGAAAACAACCTCTCCATTGCCAACACCTTCTTCAAACAACATCCACGAAGACTGTACACGTGGACCTTCCCTGATGGCAACAGCAGAAACCAAATAGATTATATCCTAGTGCAACAAAGATGGAGATCAAATGTGCTGGCGACAAAAACTCTGCCAGGAGCACACTGAGATACGGACCACGAATTACTGTTTGCAGTTTTCCAAACAAGACTACGTAGGATCAACAAAGGTTGCCAGCCAATACGCTTCGATGTATCAGCAATACCTACTGAATACAACATTACAGTGGAAAACAAATTTGAGTCGTTGCCTGCTGTACAGGAAGAGATGACATCTGAGGAGTTGACATCGTACGCAAGGGATATTTTGATCTCGACAGCAAAAGAAATGATTCCAAAGATATTGCACAAGACACATAGCTATATAACAGAGGAAACACAGAAACTCATTGCAGAAAGGCAACAATTAAAACAAATGGGAAGTAAGGGGACCAACACAGCTTATAAAAACTGCGCAAGAAAAGTTAGAAGAGAAATAAGAAAAGATAAAAGAAGATACATAGTAGAAACATGTAAGGAAATAGAAAACCTACAACAACAAGGCAGATAAAGAGATGCATTCAAAGCAATAAGAACACTGACAAGGGAATTCCGCCCGGTTCCACATGTCATCAATGACAAAGAGGATAACACATTAACGGAAACCAAAGACATACTAAATAGATGGAGAGAGTACTGCAGAACCATGTATGGAGATAGCGCAAAGCGCTCAGTTACAATCCTACCAAAGGATGAGAAAGAACCTGAACCAACATTGGAAGAAGTACGCTCTGCAATTAAAAGCCTGAAAAAGGGAAAGTCCCCAGGATGTGATGATATCCCAGCAGAGCTAATACAAGCAGGAGGAGAGGCATGTGCTCGAGTCTATCACAAGCTGTGTAAACAGATATGGCCCAGTGCAGAGTGGCCAGAAGCATGGAAGAAATCAATTTATATTCCCCTCCCCAAAAAAGACAACCTGAAGCTGTGCACGAACTACCGAACTATCGCGGTGATCAGCCACGCTAGCAAGATACTCTTGCGAATCCTGTTAAGAAGGATAGAGAAAAGGTTTAAATCTGAAATTCACGTAGTCCAGGCAGGTTTTAGGAAAGACAGAGGGACCCGGGACCACATATTCAATTTAAGGAATATCTATGAAAAATGTAGAGAGTTTAATGTAGACCTGTACACCTGTTTCATTGATTACACTAAGGCCTTCGACACGGTTAAACATCAACATCTGTGGAGAATCATGAAGGAAATGTGGTTTCCTTTGCATATAGTCCATCTCATTGAAACATTATACCAAGATCAACAAGCCGCTGTCCGAGTATCTGGCCAAACATCAGATTGGTTTGCAGTACAAAAGGGAGTCCGACAGGGATGTATCCTCTCACCTTATCTGTACAACATATATGCGGAATGTATAATGAGAAATGTGCGAGAAGATGAGAACATTGAATGTTTCGACCCATTTACGATTGGGGGGTACGAGATTCCAGAGTTACGATACGCAGATGACACAGTGATACTATCATGGAGTGCAGAAGGGCTAGAGCAGCTACTTTCAGCCGTTAATGGCCATAGTAAAGATCAAAATCTGTTCATAAACATAAACAAAACAAAGATAATGACCACCGATAAAACACAATGTCAGCATAAATTTACAGTGGGTGGTGAGGAAATAGATCAGGTCACACATTTTGAATATCTGGGCTCCAGAATCGACAAAAATGGTGACTGCTCGAAAGAAATCAGAAGAAGAATAGGTATGGCAATGCAGAGACTGAACAGCCTGAAGACATTATGGCAGGGCACCAACAAAACGATAAAAGTAAAAGTCTTGAGAGCCTGTGTTTTTCCTGTGGCGGCCTATGGTTGAGAAGCATGGACGATTACCAAAACTTCTAGACAAAGAATCGAATCCTTCGAGTCAAAATGTTACAGAAAGATCCTCAGAATACCCTGGACAGAGAAAAGAACAAATGTAGACATTCGGCAAGGGTTGAGCATAGAGGAGAACTGGTTTATTAATTCCATTTTGGCTAGAAAATGCAAATACTTTGGTCACATCAAGAGAAACAATGGTCTTGAGAGAACGGTGATGGAAGGTATGGTGCCAGGCAAAAGAGGAAGGGGTAGACCAAGAAGACGATGGCACCAATATATCCAGGAATGCCTGAGTATGACAGTGGCGGAAGCTGGTGTTTTGGCAAGGGAACGTGTTTCTTTCAGACAGACTGTGATGGGAGCGACGTTCTACAAAGGACATGCTACATGATGACGAGGAAGAAGCTGCGCTGGTCATTAATCTCACTCTTTTCCCGCGTTACCCTGGATCATTGGCAAGACTATTGGTCGAGTCGGCTGGAGGTAACTCAGGATGCAATTATAATATGTATAATATTAATACATGTCGTATATTTGAAACACTTATTTTTAGTAATGTTGGTATATCAGAAAAAGACATTAAGATGAAATAATCAGTTATAAGATCACACGATTCAGTAATGAATAAAAACATTGATTTGCGCCAGGTGTTCGACCGCTACCTGTTGGATGCTGACTGGTCAGTTTGTGCCGGGAACAGGATGTGGGTGTCAAGCTCATCTTTTGAATCTGTGCTGCAGTGCCCCTGTTGTATTTGTCCGATTCGTTATGGACGCCGCATGGACCCCACAGGAGATTATGTTAGGTATGGGAAATACGAGAATTACACAGGTGATCATTCAGTTTTAAAATATATGTTTCTAGCCGAGGTGCTGCCAGTACTGAAGTAACCTGCCAGGCATGTAATGAGAGGCGACTAATGAGGGATGTCGTGGAGCCGGCTACTTTATCATAAGATGATGTTGATGATAAAATCCCTTTAGTTGTGAGCTGGTAGTTTTTGATAGCCCAATACCTCCCGATCTTCCCCAGTTGGAGTTCGAATAAAGTATATTATCCTCGAGGCGTCATGATTTCGAAGGGGATGGAATGGAACCAGATTTTGAGTATACACAAAGGGTAGTTTTCCAATGTGTCTTTTTCCCAGGATCGTCTTGGACGTAGCATACACATCTGAGTCGACCATTGCATCGTTCCTCAGTTATTCATTCCAGCTTATCTGTTATGACGGCCCATCTGGCCTTCGCAGTCAGGAGCATCTACCACTCTCCGACAGGTTCTGTAGCTTCACCTAAAGGACTCCATCTGCTCCTTAGTCTGGCTTCTCTCTAAGGACCTGCATGGCTTGGAGGACCTTTCCCAGAGTAATTCTCCCGCCGGAATGGGTTCCGGCATCATTTGGGGCTCGCAAACTCTCAAACCATGGCAAGGTACTCTTACACCTGGAGAGACCCTATCCTAAATGAACCACAAGAAAAAGACCAAAAAAATACCTCTACATCCCAGAGTAGAAGAGTGGCGACAAAATATGTAAGATAGAAGCCTCTACACCACAGAGTAGACGAGGGCGACTGAGTTACTGATTTTTTCTTTGTGTCTCACTTTTAATAGCCCATTTACAATGTACTGTCAGTTCATACAAGAAATGACGCAGAAGTAGACTATCACATCTTTGTCATGTTATCAAACAGCCAAATTATTGTAAACTCCTTGTGGAGCATAGGTCTTCAAACAAACACGTGTAAAGTCCTTAAATGATGACCTGTCCATTACTATGTGATTTAATGTGATTTAAAGTTTCTATAGGATGAAGTAGCCATTCCCATGCCCAATCCTACTTACTATGGCCTGGCAGGTTACAGTGTTACTATAATCTGTTACTCGTTTCAGCGCTGGTAACAACCGCACGTGTTTGAATTATAGTAGTGATAATAAAGATGAGATAGATTCATACGTCTGTTGATGCATACCCAATACTGGAAGAAAATGTGTGAACTAGCAACTCTAAACAAGATATGGGACATTCATTGAGGATAGAGAAGGATAGTAGACTATGCATATATGAATTAGAAAGATTAAAACTTAGAATGCTGAAAGATACATTTACATTGTCCTTTATCTTCATCTGAGGAAACTCAGTGGTCTCGAGGTAAGGTGTCTGCCTCGGAAGTGGATCGTCTGGTAACAATTCTTCTGATCTCTGGGTAGTCAGATCGGACTCCCGTATGTAGTGTCGAGTACATTAAAAATCCATTGACAGTTAGAAATTGCAAATAGTTAAAAATCTACCCAAATTATTTATACCTTCCCCCAGTAAGCCGCAGGAAGTTTTAAATTTCTACTACGTATAGCTGAAGCCTTCGGCTACCTGGCAACATACATTAAGATGCCTGTTTGAATGCGAGGATTCCAATTATTTCAATTTCTGCATCTATTTTATTCTGTACTCTTGTATAATATCCCGGGCGGTCCACTGGGGTCTTTGTGTTTTATACAAGGACCGGAATAGCACCACTGCCCTCACAGAGATCATGTTATAAGAGGCGACTAACTATGTGACAGGGCATAACACCGACCATGGTCAGGTGGTTTGTTAAGAGCAGCATAGATGGCGCCTTACAGGCTGCGGGTCTACTTTGCTCTAGTGTTTTAGTCTATTAAGATGGACTCGCACATCGGTTTACCACCCTCCGTGGCACTTGTCAAAAACGCAGTGGAGTACTAAGCTGCTCGAGCCTAGCCCGCTAAGTAGGAAATCTTCCTCCCAGCTACACCCAGCTCCCGCTAGAGCTGGGGCCTGCACATGGGCATCCGTCCCTGCAGAAGTACAGATCGACTAAAACTTATATAATGAGAGTTGTATCCGCGATCATGAAACCCATGGTGGAAAGCCTAAGCAAGGCAATAATGCAAGCCGCCACTGAAACCATCCCAAGAGGAGCTAGGAAAAACTATAAGCCCTACTAGAATGATGAGTTGCAGAAAGTGGAAGATGCAGTAACAAATGCTAGGAACATGGCAGAGCGAGAACAATCTATGGAGGCAAACATCGCCCTCAAAGCCGCCACGGCGAAATACAAATACACTCTCAAGCAAACAGCAAGAGAAAGCTGGAAAAACAAAACGGAAAGCCTAAACCTGGACAAAGACGGGAACAAGCTATGGAAGCTAGTCAGAGCCATGAACGACGAAACCCCGTCAAACAAACAAATTACCATCAAGCAGGGCGAAAACTTGCTTACCGGTAAGAAAGCCGCAAACGCTTTTGTCGATCACTATGCCAGAGCAAACCACATCGAGGTCCCTGCAGATAGGCATACAGACATTAGTGAAGAGCTAAAGGGGCACGACAACATGAATACGGCACCTGAAGAGCACATGATGGCCAAATTAACAATGAGCGAAATGGAAGAGGCTATGAGAACATTAAAGAAAAGGAAATCTCCCGGAAAAGACGGGATAACAAACGAAATGCTGATGGGGCTGGGCCAAACAGAAAAAAAGCAAACTGCTATCAGTCCTGAACCAAAGCTGGAAAAGGGGAATTGTACCCCAGGCATGGAAAGACGCAGTACTTGTGCCAAAAACAGGAAAGGACAAAACAGATCCAAATGGATACAGGCCCATCAGCCTACAGAGCTGTATCGGCAAGCTGATGGAACGTATGATAAACACCAGACTGATGTGGCATCTGGAAGAAAAACGAATACTAATTCCACAGCAAGCCGGCTTTAGACAGCACAGATCCACTGAGGACCAGGTCATCCTCATAGCCCAGGAAATAGAAGATGCCTACCAGGCACAGAAACACACAGTAGCTGTTTGGGTGGATCTGGAAAAGGCATTTGACAAAGTCTGGAAAGACGGACTTAGAGTGAAGCTAAGAAGAAGTGATGTATGTGGGAAAATGTACAAGTGGATCAACCACTACCTCAAACAAAGAACGGCCAGAGTCCAAGTACAAGGGCAGATGAGCAAAAAGGTGACACTCGAGCAGGGAGTACCCCAAGGGGGAGTACTGTCACCCACACTCTTCCTGGTATATATAAACGACATTACAGAGAATATACCAAGGAGAATCCATAGCTCAATGTTTTCAGACGATCTGGCTATGTGGACCTCTGAAAAAAATCTCACCATAGCAAGAAATCGGACGCAGCAGGCCCTAACATCGCTGGAAGAGTGGGCGAACTCATGGCTGGTCAAAATAAACGAGGAGAAAACCACATGCACAATATTCTCGCTTTCAATAAAACCCCAAAATACCAAATTAAGCTTAAATGGCAAATTCCTGCAGCCAAACGACAACCCAACCTATCTGGGAGTCACATTTGATCGGCGCATGACATGGAAAAGTCAGATCGAGAGAAACCGAATGAGAGCCAGAGAAAGAATGGCAATCATGAGGAAACTTGCTGGCACAAGCTGGGGAGCAGACGAAGGCATACTAAAGAAACTGTACATTGGAAGAGTGAGACCAGTTCTCGAGTATGGCATTGCGGCATGGACAACAGCATCAAAGGCGAACTTCGATAAAGTTAGCAAACTTCAAAACCAAGCCATGAGAGTTATAACAGGAGGCATGAAGTCAACGCCAATTGTAGAACTTGAAAAGATTACAAAACTGCAATCCATGACCAATAGAAGAGACTGCAGAGCCCAGCTGCAGTCAGAGAAACTCCGAAGACTGACTGACCATCCAATGCACCAGAGACTAAACAATTTCGGAAATGGGAAGCTAAAGCGAAACTTTGCAGAAATAGCCAAAGCAAAGATGCACGAAGATCCCATAAACGCACTTACAACACCAAAACCCATCACTACTGTACGAAAACCTACCTGGAGGCAGAATGTATTTCCAGAGGTGGTAGAAAATATACCAGGTATTGGAAACAAAAACTGCCAGACTGAAAAAGAAAGGACAGATACTACCCTAAGCTTTATATCGAAAAGCTACCCAAGCATGGACTGGACCCCTGCATACACCGACGGTTCTGTAACAAACACTACACAGAACGGAGGGGCAGGAGCATTCCTGAACCTACCAAATGGCAGACAAATAACACTGTCATTCGCTACTGGTAAGTACACAAGCAATTTCAGAGCGGAGGCAGAGGCACTGAGGGCGGCAGTGGAAGAAAGGGTGACACACAGTGAAAATGAGAGCCATATAGTCCTGCTTACAGATGCTCTCGCCGTAGTCACAGCGCTAAAAAGCCAGAAAAACACTGAGCTTAATGACTTAAGAGCAGCACTCTGCAAACTGTGCCAGCAGTCCGCACCAAAAAGGGTAGTGGTACAGTGGGTTCCATCACACTGCAACATCCAAGGCAACGAGGAGGCAGACAGACTGGCAAAAAAAGGTGCAAGACTACCACAAACAGATACTAGTATGACGTACGAAGAGTCAAAACGGCTTATCAAAGCCAGATACATGACCAAATGGGAAACCGAACATACTGGTTACACCAAAAACGATGCCTATTACCAGTTGAACCGAAGAGAGCAGGTCGTTGTCTTCAGACTTCGCACTGGCCACAATAGACTGAGGTACCACCTATTCAACAAATTGAAGATAGGTGGTACCGACGAATGCCCGTGCGGTACCGGTAAAATGACCGCTGAACATCTGCTGCAGAACTGCCCGACATACGAGGATCAGAGAGAGCAGATGTGGCCATCACCAGTGGAACCGCAAGACAAGCTCTAGGGCAGCGGCGACAGCCTCAGGATGACCGCCGCTTTTTTCGAAAAAAATAATGGTTACTGTCTGACTGCGTACGAAGAAGAAGAAGAAGAAGAAGAAGTATCCGCGATCTACGGACAATTGTAAAATGGTCACAGTTTACAGACTAGGTAATCAATGTCACAGAAAAGAAGGACGCTTCAATTAGCTGTTCGTCTTAGCTGTTCGGGTTTTTTTGTATAATGAACAAAACAAGTATTCATAATTGTTTTACGCAATCCAACCTCTCCATAATTTGTTAGCATAGTTTTAAATACCGTGAGTTTCTGTGAATACTTTTTTGCAAACGGCATTTTGAAAAATGCGAAATGAAGGACATTTTTTTAAATTATACAAGTATAACAAGGTGTCATAGACGTACGATTGCAAGTCAGAAGATAGGTCACAAATAGCTATTTTAAAAAAAACAACTAACTAAATGAGATAGGAACTTGAAAATCATGCATTGTTGAACATACTTATTTCTCTACATAATTTCCAACAACATTAATACATTTATTCCAAAGTTTATCAGTGCATCAAAACCAGCAACATGGAAGTCTTTGGTCTCAGCCATATTTGCACTTCACGTTCAATCCTCTTCGTCATTCGCGATATGTCTCCTACAAATGGGAGATTTTAGTTCACCGAACTGTTCGAAATTACTTGAGGCTGTCAGTGTTATAAACTCGGAGTTCAAGAAGTTGCTACCCTAATTTGTCAATTTGCTTCAGGATTAATCTAACCGTATATGGTCTGGCATTGTCAGGATGAGGCAGGATCCTAATAATCGGCAGGCCTTGACATTTTCTTCAAATTACAAACTGAAGCATCAACAGAACTTCACATGAAGTATTTCATAAAAAATATACTTTGCAGAAAATATTTTTGCCCAAAATAAATCACACAACAGCAAGATGTTCTTTGATTGTACATTCTGTGAGCACGTACGCCATTTTATATTAGAGCTGCGCATGTGCAAGCGACAGTTACCTACAGTAATTACAAAGATGGATGTTACTGCCACCTTAGGACATATTTAGAAACTACCAACTATATTTTTCAGCCATTGCATTCCAGTTTGTTACCTACTTACTGACTTACCCTCGTACATTGTGTCTTATGTTTATATATAATTGCGAAATGTAAATTGTTCTTTTTCTTCTTCTTCGTTCGTTCTCAATCTCCCACTACCAAATCCTGAAAGGGTAAGTAGCAGAATGTAGTCCAGAGAACGGAATGCGTTGTGTCGTAGTTTACAACTTGGCCGCGATATTTGCACCTTTCGGTCCAACATTTCGACTTAAGCAAGCATTTTTTTAGTACCGGGTTTGAATTCCCTCTTCGATCCCTTCTCCTTAGCAGTCTGCCCTGCTGCAGCCTGTTATCAGGATCACCGCGTGGAGGTGTAGAAGGGTCTTGGCAGCTATGGTTCGCTGGCCCTGACGCTAGCAGCCAGCTATGGGTCGCTGACCACAGCAGCTCATGCGCTGCTCAGCTCTGGTTCGCTGGCCTTGACGCTAGCATGTCAGCTATGGGTCGCTGACCACTGCAGCTCATGTGCTGCTCAGCATCTTGATCCCGTTCTTTTTCAAGTTCTTGATTTTAAATAATTTATGGATGCACTGGATGCATTATTTTGCAGCGCTTTAGTTTTCAGTTTTTGTAATGTTAAACATATATGGTTTCATCTTGGGAGGTCTTTGACAAGTATGGAGTAGTAATATAATGTATTCATATCTCACAAACTATGGCCTAGCTAGATGGTTAAGAGGCACGTCTCACAAACTATGGCCTAGCTATGTGGTTAGAGGCACGCCTCACAAACTTTGCCTAGCTATGTGGTTAAGAGGCACGCCTCACAAACTATGGCCTAGCTATGTGGTTAGAGACACGCCTCACAAACTGCGACCTAGCTATGTGGTTAGAGGCACGCCTCACAAACTCTGACCTAGCTAGGTGGTTAGAGACACGCCTCACAAACTGCGACCTAGATGTGTGGCTAGAGACACGTCTCACAAACTATGGCCTAGGTAGGTTGTTAGAAGCATGCCTCACGAACTGCGGCTTAAGCAAGTGGTTAGAAGCACGTCTCACAAGCTGCAACCTCGCTAAGTTGTTAGAAGCACGTCTCTTAAACTGCCACCTTGCTGAGTAGTAAGAGGCACGCCTCACGGCGACCTAGCTAAGTGGTTAGAGACACGACTCATAAACCAAACGTGCTTGTATTTGGATTTATGAACTAAGAAATGTGAATCTAGTAAAAGATTGTGTGCTGAAGTACGATGCACCGAGGTTGTAAGACGCAGAATACAGTGCACAATCAGCCTCATCAAACAAGACGAATGGGAGAAACACATGTTTAGATATTTTAAAAAAATAAAGACATTACATTTTTTGACATAGACATCTTGATAGATCCAAGCAACAGTGACGTTTCCAAAGCGTTCACAAGCGGAGAGACACAGTCTATACTATATTTCTGAAAGTGCATATATATATATATATAAATATTTATTTGTATGTTTATCTGAAGACTCACGAACGGAAAGACATACCGAGCTGACATTTTCACTGAACATTTTATGACCTGTTTGTAGATCAGCGCAACTTATTTCAAGTCGCTATGTGAAAGTTATTGTTATTGTTTTTTCAAGACACAATTGTAATTTAGAGTATTTCCGGCCTATTAGGGGTCAATGAAAGTAGTCTGGAAAGCGATGAACGGGTTGGAGGAAGAGATCGACTGGTTTTGAGAAGGCAAAGAAATGGACAAAGTGATGAGTGGGATAAGGGGCGAAGAGATGATGAGTTAAAGGCCATTTTGGGAGTGCAATGTGGATATGACGAAGGTGAAGGGTCCAAACAATTAACTATTTACCGGATATTATACCGGATAACGGTTATCCATAAAAGTATATTTAATGTTGCTAACAAACGGTTCTTAAACATATTGGCACGCACGGCAAAGACAAAAAGATCATAGACGTCACACACATGCACTCTTTCTCTTTCCCTCTGTCTGTATGTCTCTCTCTGTGCCTCTTAACGTTTCTCTCTTTCTCTTTCTTTGTGCCCCTGTCTCTCTCTCTCTCTCTGAGCCTCTGTCCGTCTCTCTTTCTATCTCTCTCTCTCGTTGTGCCCCTGTCCAATTTTTTTCTCTCTGTCTATTTGTCTGTCTCTCTCTATCTCTCTCTCTCTCTCTCTCTCTCTCTCCCTCCCTCTCTTCGTTTATTAATGTATTTCTGTTCAGAATGATGTATCTATTTTTAATTTCATGTATCATGGTGTAAGTATGTTCACTTTATACAATAGGCGATATGTGCCAGAGTTGAAAGACATACCATTACAGTTTTTATTCGAGCCATGGAACGCACCCCACGAAGTACAGAAGGAAGCCAACTGTGTAATTGGACAAAACTACCCCTCACCCATGGTAGATCATAAAATAGCCTCACAGGAATGTAGGATCCGCATGGAGACGATTAAGCAAAGATCTAAAGGTAAAAACTACAATTACAGGTAAATACTGTATTTATGTCTCACTTGTGTATTTATTTCAACAAGTATTGCCTTCATGAAGATATGAATGATGTCAGACTCCAGAATGAAAACCATTTTTAGAGCTTATAATTCACTTCTTACAGTATGGCAGACATTGTTTGATAAATGTCAATCTGAATGTTCTGGGCTGAGGAGCGTGTGGCTGAACGTTTGAGATGTCAGTCGTTCACCACGAGGACATACGTTCAAAACGTCTTCAAGGCATATGGTTCTTTTTTCCTCTATCGGAGATCAATTAGAAACCTGTTCTGTACAATGCATGGCAATTGCAGCAGCAAGCGGCCTTTATTTCTTGGCCCTTTAACTTCTCCGGATGGACATCAGCATTGATAATAACTTAACAACGTCTTTATACTGGTTTAGAAGACCCTGCAGAGTTTCATTTACATCACCTTGTTCTAAAATCTATGCGCATCCAAGTTATTCTTAAATGCATTAACCATCCCTGCCTCCACTACCTCCCCTGGCAATGCATTCCAAGCATTCACCACTCTCTGATTAAAAAAATAGTTTCTAATATCTAATGTACGCAGTCGTGATAGTTTTGTTTATCTTGAGCTTGCTGTTTTCTGGCATATAAATATTCTAAGTCATTTCAAGGTTTCACAACAAATCATTTAGTGATTACAACAAAAAATTATAACTTTTACTCATCTACATATTATCACTTGAAATTAGTTTTGACATAACATTATTAAATGTTTAAAAATGCCATGAAATTATTATCTAGTAAGCAATGCAATAATTGCATGGTAGTTTACTCTGAAAGTAAAGTGACTCATTTAACATGTTTCCCATTTGATCAGATACTCCGCACATTGGTCCCGCCAGTGAAGCGGAAGCACTATCATTCATGTGGACCAGCAAAAGAAGAGGCGACAAACTGGAAGTCTGTAATCACAACATGGACACTGGGCTGTAGGACATTAGAGGACGTGCTTGCATTTTCTATCTTAACTTTTAATGTTCGAGATATGATGTTGTGCAATATTTTTCAACGATTCAGTAATTTCGTCAATCTCTTGATGTTGACTATATATCATTCTTTGGTTTGTGATATAATTTGGGAGATAATTGCAAACACAAGAAATGATGTATTAGGAGACGATCGAGCAAGCCATACCAAATGTCCAAGAACACTTATCATTTGATGTTAACGCATAAAGAATGTATGTTGCATGGATTCATCTTGTAAATTATTATCTTTAATTAATTGTGTGCATATTATTATTTCACAAGTTCCGCAAGACATATTTGATGATGTAACATGTAGTGGATTAGGTGAAAATGCTCGTGAACAGAAATGTGATAATGATGTTTCTGTAACACGTTGTGAGATGGGTGAAGTGATTGAGGGCATGGATAGGAATGAGGCAGGGTTCAAGCTGATATTGTAACGTCTGAAACTCGTCCCGATGATAGAAGACGAGAGTAATTTATGAACAGGTCAATTAATATCGTATATCCATCTTATGCATACATTCATACATACACAACACACATACGCACGCACACATATATACCCACGTACATACATACATACACACATATACATACGCACGCACACATATATACCCACGTACATACATACATACACACATATACATACGCACGCACACATATATACCCACGTACATACATACATACACACACACATATACATACATACATCGATTGATGTTCGTCCATCACCTGTGATGAAGACCACTCTTTGTTCAGACGCGTGGACAGTCTTTTATCTTGCTGTTTTCACTGAAATAGGTGACTTGCGCAGTGATTTGGATTAAAGTGAGGAAGCAACTGCGCCTTTTGTCAACCTCGCTGTCTGGTTCTGAGCTTAATGTGGTCAGTGGCAAGATTTTATCGAGACGACTTGAGATAGAACAGGATGCAGATTTTTCCTCAGGGTTTTCTCTCGAAGCCTTTCCCATAAACAGGTATCCCGCAAGTCAGCAGAAAGGGGAATGGCATGTATTGTTGTGTGTCGTGCCTTTCCCATAACAGCAAGAGGTCGTTGGGATATCTCTCCCAGGCCGTGTTCTAGTCCATTATAGTCGTACTTAAATTTCAGTCCCACCAAAACCGACACTGTCTGCAGCTAGGGAGAAGGGTGTCAATCTCGTGAAGTTTGTATGTGTGTGTGCACACACACCAACACACTCGCACGCACACACATGCCGGATGAAGATTTAGTACACAACGCTTTATAGTACCTGTAGTATTTGTACACCTCAGCGAAAAGCGGAAGTCCACTTTCTTTTTGCATTTGCCTATGTCGTTTATATCTTTGCAAAGATCAGCTTACGAAATGTGAAAATCAGCATTTCTTGAGATGTTACTGAAACGCTAATAAATGCTCGTGTAACTACTGTAATTCATAATTGGAGAATTTCGTTCTGTGCTCTACAGCGTGCAATGAGCATTCTTCATAGATGTTTAAATACCAGTATTGATGTACAATGTTAAGTGTGGATATTCTTGCTAGTGTCGGTGTGATATATTTGTTGCAATAAAAATATTGTTATTTGGACTACCAATGGATGTTGTTATCACACAATCATGATGTGCAGTTGTTGCCTTTGGATTAATATTGATATAAAAAAATAAACAAACAAAAACAGAATTGTTACTGTTACAGATTGATGATTTTTAGTCAGACATATCTTCATATCATGAGCGTAGTCCCAGTGTTACTGGGGCCAAAAAATGAAAGAAAGAAAAATAACAGTAACCTGTCAGGGGTAACTAAAGTTGGGCTTTCAGGCTGGCTGCTTTTCCCTACAGAGACTTTAAGCAATATAATTGTGAACAGATATAGACAGGTCAACCTTTCGTGACTGGTCTTTCTATGTATAGAACTATGCTCCACAAGGAGCTGCAATGTTTTTGAACAATTTTGATTGATAAATGTAATACCAGCCAGATACTGCTGTGTGGGATGAAGTGTTAACAATTTTACAGCGTCTCAGATTTTGTTTGATGTGTAACCGGTTGGTTCCTTCTGCATTGCCTTGTCTTCTATAACTGTGATAGACCGGTACACAGAAACAATTTCACATAACTCCGGGCAGACTTATAAGCGTTCATTCTCTCTTTGCAATTCTCGAAGAATATGAGTGCTCATGGTTCATACAGGTAGCTGGTTGTGTACGCTGTACTCATGTTATGTTGTCTGATGTGTTCCTTCCTGGTCAACCAAAATTTGACGTCAAACCTCAAACAGTCTGCGAATCGCGGATTCACCGAAACCAGTGTGATATTATCCAGAAGCTGATCAAGGTATTCACCGAATCCAGTGTGATATTATCCAGAAGCTGATCAAGGTACTCACCAAATCCAGTGTGATATTATCCAGAAGCTGATCAAGGTATTCACCAAATCCAGTGTGACATTATCCAAAAGCTTATCAAGGTATTCACCGAATTAAGTGTGACATTATCCAGAAGCTGATCAAGGTATACATCGAATCCAGTGTGACATTATCCAGAAGCTGATCAAGGTATTCACCGAATCAAGTGTGACATTATCCAGAAGCTGATCAAGGTATTCACCGAATCCAGTGTGACATTATCCAGAAGCTGATCAAGGTATTCACAGAATCTAGTGTGACATTATCCAAAAGCTGATCAAGGTATTCACTGATTGCAGTGTGTCATCAGAGATGATCACGAAATGTGACATATTGGTGGCCCTATATCTTTAAGCGTCCACGCGAGAGTCCATAAATGAAATGGAGAGATGGCCCAAGTAAAACCCTGGTCCAACATGGTTTTCGATGACAAAAGACCGGAATGAGTTAAACTACGGTTGGCTACCTGGCAACTGGCACTCCCTGTGCATTCCAGAATATCAGGATTACAAACAGTGTGTCGTTATCAGCCAGTGAAAATGAATTCACCAATTTCAGTGTGTCGTCCTCCAGGCAGTGAACAAGGATTGAATTGAATATGCACACCTATCCCCCTTTCATCCATATGTAATGTCTCCATAATGGGTAATGTCAAAACCGTGTCTCCCATTAGTGTGAGCCCCTGCATGACAAGGATAGATTCATATAAGACAATAACAGATTGAAGCATCGAAAGGTCGCATCAATCCGTTCAGTACCTTCCTAAGCTAATACCCTATTACATGTTTTAGATAACCACGTCAGAGCTGAAGTTATGACCTGTAGTCTCCATTATTATACTTGAGGTGATTGTTATGCATGCCCCGAATCCCAATGAGCCCGCCCTTCATTCTAGCTGTGGAACTCCATCCTGGTCTCTAGCCACGCATCACAGACCTATCAGTATACACTGTGTACGACAGCATTGATTATCCTGCGTGTTATCACATAACATCTGTTTAACAACAAATCCGCTTTACTGCTACTTCATCCTGCGTGTTATCACATAACATCTGTTTAACAACAAATCCGCTTTACTGCTACTTCCTCTCTGCATTCCCTGCCAACGGTAATGCTAACTAAATTGTAGTGTCATTTTATCTCCAGCAATCATTCATAATTCCCCTTTGATTATAGACTCAGCTATAGCCATCTACCTAATAGGCGTCTCTGCCATCATCATTTACATCCCTTTCTTTATACTCATCAGGCTGTAATGTTACTGAACATTGTGTGCTTCTTTTCCAACAGCAATGCTCATGTGTATAAATATTAATGTATGGTGAACATACAATATTATGGCTTTATTAACAACAATAATTCATATACGATAGTCGTATTATTATTATTCTCGTTCGCCACGTTTTTTCCTTTGATGTCAACACGCAAAGTCCTGTTCTGTGGATAAATGTTTCTGCAATGGAGAGTTCTGTAAGGCTTCCAAACATCTTTGTGTTGAGATTCACCTCCGTGGGTCAGTGCTCAGTACGCAATTGGCTAAGCGTAAAACAGTCTTGTAGGATATGTTCGGATGGCTGTGCTGCCCTCACATACACATTGACAATGGAATCAATTTTAGCCAGTGTAAGTCGTTATAAATCCTGTTATGTTCCGTTCTTATGCGGAACATGATCAGCTGTAATGGCTTATGGCTTGGATAAGGTCTTCGATTCTTGGAAGTTGGGTGTTTATTTGTTTTGTTCTCGCGCTGCTCCCTCCTTTCCCAACCTGTCTGCTGTTAATTTCCTGGTATGCCCCAGTATGATTGTATCAATTGTAGCACTATCCTTCTTTTGGCTTTTAGTTTGCCCAGGACTTTTTAAGTTCTGGCAGTTTATCACTCTTGAGGGCTTGCAGAACTGACATTGCATCTGTGAGGAATTCAATCTGCTAACATTGACTAGCTGTATTGCTAATCATTTTTACAGCAATAATTAGTGCATATACTTGAGCCGAGTAGTTTGAGCATAATTTTCCAGTGGATGAACTAGTGGTTTCGTTTCCTTTATCTTGGTAGACAACATTGATTCCTGCACCTCCATTCTTCACTGCTCTTGTTGCCAATTCATTAGTCCTGGATCCATGCTTCTCTAGGGTACAGTTCATCGATCATTTCGATTGCTGCTGCATT
This sequence comes from Ariolimax columbianus, assembly GCA_036924085.1. Taxonomy (NCBI): domain Eukaryota; kingdom Metazoa; phylum Mollusca; class Gastropoda; order Stylommatophora; family Arionidae; genus Ariolimax; species Ariolimax columbianus. Next base: position 170,514,732 of record JAVGWX010000001.1, read on the forward strand.
CTTTTTGTAGAGTATTTTGCTCTGCCATGGGCCATGTGGCAGTTATGAATTCTTTTATGCAGAGGTTTTGGTGTTGTTCACGTGGAATTTGCAGAAATATTGGGTGAAGAAAACACACGCAATACTGAGGAAAATGGCTGGGTTAAATTGGGTTGCGAATGAAACATTTAAGAATGTATATTAAGGGGTACTATGGATGAGCAGCATGGGCAATAGCAGTGAAAACACACCTACAAACTTTAAATAAAGTACAAAACTAAGCGTTTAAGGTGATCACGGGTGCCATGATGACCGTTCCAATAAATGAAATGGAAACAATAACAGGCATCACGCCTCTATCCTATAGACGGGACACCAAGACGATGATACAAGTACAACAATTCCAGCACATAAAACAAGAAGCAAGCCAAACAGTTATATCCACTGCCACCTCATCTTTCCTCGATATTTTAAAAACACAACCACACAGAAATGATCCAAAGTTGGTATCTCAGAAACCACAAAATCACTGACATTGCGTAAACCAACTTTTGATTTTCTTATAATACAGTCGGTATAACTTTGAAACAAAATATCATGTTGTTTACAGTGCTGACTAGCATTGGTGACAGTTCCTCGGAACAACTTTCTGTTTAAGATAACATAGTCCGTCGTTGACTACCAACGTAGAACATTCAAATGTCTGGTATATTCTGGCCTAATCGACGCTCTGTATAAGAATTGTGTATTTTGGCTCATATTGCTTTAACCCATCTCGCCTCATGAAGGAGAGAAATTACTTATTTCTGTTTGTAATAAGCTTCTTTTTGTGGGTTGATTTATGTCATTACATTAGTCCCAGTGATTTGTATACTCTTCTATAAGGGGGGTACAAGTAACCCTGGCGTTTTTCTAATTGATTAGCTTCAGTATAACAGGAATACCTTTTTAAACTTTATAATCTCAGAGTATCACATAGGCCTATGTTCATAAAAGTTGTTACATATGCTTAGTTGGATGCCTTTTATATTCTGGAATACTGCTTTTCTCTTTGCTAATCTATCCAATAATTTGTGAACTGTATTTATAGTATGATCGTAAGCTCCTTAAACTCAACATTAAAAACAAAGAACCAATCATGCTAGACGGAGAGCGTTAAAAGAAATGGATATCATTACCTATTTTGGCAGCACAATTGACACAACAGGAGATACAGATGCAGATGTAAGGACAAGAATTGGACAGATCAAAGTAGCATTCCTGACACTAAACAGCATATGGATGGAAATGCAGAGAAATCCAGATGCACACCATAGTTGAAATATTCAACGCCAGTGTCAAAACGGTGATGTTATATAGAGCGACAAAATGGAGAACGACTAAGGCCAAACAACAAAGAATCCAGTCTTTCGTTAACAGATGTCTGCGAAGGATAATGGGCATAAAGTGGCGGGACATGGTGAGGAATGACAATTTATGGGAAAGGAGCCAACAACAGCCACTGGGACATCAAATTAAGCGAAGAAAATGGAGCTGGAAAGGACAAACGCTACGTAAGGCACCGTCCAACGTAGTCAGGCAAGCTCTCACATGAAATTCTCAAGAGAAGAGAGAGAGAGAGAGAGAGAGAGAGAGAGACCCACACATACACGGATAAGAGAAAAGAGAATGTGAGAAGGAACTACGTTTCAATGATGGCACCTGGAGAGACGCAGAAAGAGAAGTACAGGACTGAGTTTGCTGGCGGGATGTAGTCAAAAGCCTATTCACCGAGAGGACCGACTGGTTTTGACTGATTGATTGACCGATTGTGTCAAACAATGCAAAGATCCAAAGGATTAAACACGTTTAAATAAGGTGACTCTTTTAACAGTATCTTCTGTTTTGTCGAGTCACCAAGAGATATGTTGTCTTGTAATGGTGGTTTACAGCTTCTATACCTGATTTGGTAGCTCGGTGTCCAACCCTCCAAAGTCGCCTCGTCAATATGACCAACATGTTACAGTGCTCCATTTTTGTAGCTCCCCCTTCAGAGCTCTGTAAAAGACGGACAACATATATAAACAATGATCGTCATATTAATACAAACATTGTGAGATAATTGTCCCACTGTGGCATCACTTAAGAAGAAAAATTCAATTAAGAAAACACTTTGTAAGACTTTAAACGGCACAGTTCTTAATCTTCATAGTCAGTTCTAAAAAAATGGCATTATCGTCATCATCATGTAACAAGATCTTTGCAGAACATCTATCACATAACAGCCCATCTGAAATAAGCTTGTTCTATTGCCAAATCTCCAGCCTGTTCCAGAGTCATATCCAAGGAATCTTGATGCCGTCGTCTTCTTGATCTGCCTCTCTTGCCCGGCACCACACCTTACATTACCGTTCTCTCAAGACCGATGTGTACTTTGATGTGGCCAAAGTATTTTAATTTTCTGTTCATTATGGAATTATGAACCAGTTCTCCTCTATACCAAACTCTTGTCAAATGTCTGCATTCTTCTTTTTTTCGGTCCATATGATTATGTGGGCCCTTCTATAACATTTCTACTCGAAAGATTTGATTCTCTTCATTGGAGTAAGGGTAACTGTCCATATTTTGCAGCCGTATGCTGTCAAGGGAAAAAACAGGTTCTCAAAATTGTTGCTCATGCTGGGTGGCTGGTATTCTGCCATAATTTCCCCAGGTTGTGAAGTCTCTGCATTGCCAATCTCCTTCTGATTTCTTTTGAGCCGACGCCATTGTTAACAATTCTGAGGCCCAGATCTTCGGAAGTTCGTGACCTGTTCTATTTCAACACCCAGGATGTTGAATTTATGTTGACTTTTTGTTTTGTCGGTAGTCCTTATCTACGTTTTGTTGATGTTTGCAAAAAGGTTTTAGTCTGCACTGCAGCAGCTTACGGCTGCAATTAACTGCTATAATCCCTCTGCACTGTTTGTTAGTATCACAGTGTCGCCGACGTATCTTAGTTCTGGGTGTACGCTGATTGTAAAAGGATCGTAACTTTCGATATATTCATCCTCTCTAACGTTCCTCATTATGCATTCTTAAATAAATGTTAAATAGGTATGGGGAGAGGATACATCCCTGGCTTACTCCCCTTTGTTCTTCGAACCAACCATATGTTTCCCCAGATACTCTGACAGCAGCTTGTTGTTCCTGGTAATGATTCGGTCAGATGGACTAGATGTAGCAGAAACACTATATCTATCGTATATAACAGCATATATTTCCTCTATTAATTAGGTTGAGATGGCCATGTTGGCATTCTGCTTCTTTTGTAGAGAGAACATATCATGCTGTTGATTTGTTCTCACTACATGGGCACATGTCTACGTGATCAATTGTTAATTTGTTGAGACACCCATACTATAGCAATATCTAAAAATATATTATTTAAATTATACAGAGTGATAGAGATTTGCAGAAGCTAAACATACATTCTAGACCGTAAACATCTGCACTGAATCGGAAGAGAGAGTAGTAGTTGACCATCCTTGTGAGGAAATATTGACATGTGATCTCCAATAATGCTTCTAGTGTTCTATGTTAAAAACAATAAGCAAGTTTGTTTAACCTATCAGCATGAATCGGTGAATCAATCTTTCAAAAGAGGATCCGCCAGGGCGATTCCATCTCACGGAACCTCTTCTCTGCATGTTTGGAATCAGTCATTAGCCGATGCAACTGGAACACCTTTGGTATACTTATTGACGACAGACACCTCAATCATCTTCGATTTGCCGAGGACATAGTGCTCATCAAAGAATCTCCAGCAGAAGCCAACCAAATAAGGCAGCTACTCGATGGAGAGGGCAAGAAAGTGAGTCTGGAGATGAATGTCTCGAAGACCAAAGTGTTGGCACAATCGCTTCGCCACTTGTGATCCAGTCTTCCTTGGCAGAGGTACGATAAGAGGATGTCAACGAGTACATTTATCTTGGATGTCTTCTCAATATGAAGAATAACTTGGAACGTGAATTGACAAGACGTCTCCGAGCGAGTTGGGCAGTCTTCTCGTCTATTAACACGGTCCTGGACGGTTGTCATGACGAAAACCTATGAGCCTCCCTCTTCAATTCCACTGTACTCCCTTGCGACGTGCTGCAGTGCCGAGATGTGGACACTAACACAATCACTAGAGGACAAATTGAGAGTTACTCAAGTCTCCACTGAGAGACGCTTTGTCGGAATCACTCCGGAACCAACTCATGCAAGGTCTCTACAATTCTGACATAAGACGATTGTCTCTGGTGAAGGATGCGGTAATCCATGCAAACAAGGCCGAAAATAGATGGGCAGGTCACAAGTTGCGAGGAAATGATTGTCGATGGAGCACAGCAACAGCAGTATGGTACCCACGAGGTAAGAAGAAGTCGGGGGGGGGGGGTGGGGGGGGGGAGACCTCCAATGCGTTTGTCAGATTCCCTTGCTATTCGCTGCAACATCCGAGATGCCTCTAGAGGAGCACTTTCCCCGCCCTGGACTTCCGTGGCCCAAGACAGGGTCCGCTGGAGACGATGTTGGGACACGCAACTTCGCTGAGGAACGGGTCATCAAGATTAAGATGAGCATGAGTATGTGCTCATCAGTCATTGATGGAGCCTAACAGTCCTTGACCAACCTAAGTGGGGTCAGCAGAGATGAGTATGTGCTCATCAGTCATTGATGGAGCCTAACAGTCTTTGACCAACCTAAGTGGGGTTAGCAGAGATGAGTATGTGCTCATCAGTCATTGATGGAGCCTAACAGTCTTTGACCGACCTAAGTGGGGTCAGCAGAGATGAGTATGTGCTCATCAGTCATTGATGGAGCCTAACAGTCTTTGACCAACCTAAGTGGGGTCAGCAGAGATGAGTATGTACTCATCAGTCATTGATGGAGCCTAACAGTCCTTAACCAACCTAAGTGGAGTCAGCAGAGATGCATCTGAAGATAAATAACAGTAAACCACAATGTCTCAGAAATCACCATTGCCCAAAAGCAGGACATTAAGTTGGGAGAGGAAACCACCGAAGACGTCAATTCCTAGTCCAAGAGATAAATGGTACACAGAAAACTGACCACGAAATCTCTAGACAATGAAAAGCAGCTTGGTATTGCTTCAGCTATATTAAACCAATACTCCATGAGATGAAAGACACCACAGCTATAGCATACACTTTTAATTCCATAGACATGCCAGTAATGATTTACGGGTGCGACATGTGGGATTTGTGCCCAAACTGATAAACTCAGAGAGAAATGGAACTATTTTGATAATTGCTAAGATCCGAAACAAATAAATTCGGCATCAAACTTGTTTCGAGACGTCGTGGAAACAGCAACATCACACAAACATCCTTGGTCTGGACATGTAGTACTCATGACGGACAACAGTTGGGCACATAGAAGAACGTTTTGGTGGTCCTATACCAGTACACGACCACGCGATGGAGTGATGAATTAACCAAAGATCGGGACGCATTCATAAAGCTGTTGGCATTATGGCATATGGATTGATGGTAAGGGTAGTATGATAATGTATGGCTTAACAATAACATATTGTTACTTGTATAGACAGACTACCATAGATAAAGGTCATTGTGACTGCAGTTCACTAGTGAGGTTGGAGCTATTCACTAATTCAGAAAGAATTAAAGGGAACTTGACGTCATTCATTTCTGCGTTGTTGGTCACAGTAGTCCCGCATACTCCGCATAGATTTAGTAAACAATATGTATGGCTGCCGTTTTGTTAACGACGACTCAGCGAGTAACTTAAACTTAACTTCACTATACTGGTTTAGAAGGCTCTACAAAGTACACATTTTATGAATGGTGCATCAATTAACATTATAACAAGTATACATAATATTAGAATTGAAATTAACTTGTTATTGTAACCGATACTTTTAAAACATGTGCAATAACTAAAATAACTTGAATAAATATTTCAATTTTCATCTTCACAACGACACCAACTGACGAGCGCTACTAATTCGCTAGTTCCTCACTTGGTGTCTATCATCAATTAATTCAACTTTTTTATTCAATGGTTATGAATTATGCTAGTCCAGTAATACCGATGGCACCTGAACTGAGCTGACCATTATGAATTTGGATGGATGGGAGATAATTGCTAATAATTAGTCTACTACAGTACTACACTGTTATTATTATTTTCACAAACATATCAAAATATCATCTAATTCTACGTGAAATTTAACATTTCCTTCAACTATAACTATAAGTGCAGTCAAATGAGCTGCCATCTCCACGTGAAGGTCGACTGTTGTGGAACTTCGATGTCCTCTCTCTTACATTGAAAGTGCAATCCAACAGACCTTTCTCTGTCCCCTCTCTGGATGGTTTTCGTCTGTGACTTTTAACCTACAACTTTTTCTTCCAGTATGGATTTCGGCAAAGTGTTATGTACTGACAGTCTTCTGGAATGGCCAAAAATTCGTAGCTGTCTTGACTATCACTTCCTTCACAAATTCTCTTTTACCCCAGTTTCTCTAGGACCCGTTTATCTGTTTACTTTCCTTTTAAAAAGCTGCGCCCTTTTCTTCAAAGACCCCACTTCTTCTCTCCAGCTGATTGCTCATGTAATAACAAGTATACACAATACTTTATTATTTTCAATTTGTGAGTTATTTGTTTGATTGCTAGTACTTTCTCTTACTTTTCTATCCACTTGTGTGGTAAAGTGTCGTGAGAAACATTACCTTTCTTTGACCAGGAGAGGAGACTAACGTCTGGTGAGGCAAGATATACTGATCGGACATGTTAGTTGGGGTCGGGTAAAATATTCTGGCCAAGACCCCACCTTACTTCCACGTAGGTCTCATTGGAAATGGCCTGTTTTCATTGCAGCCTGGCAAAATATAATGGCCAAAACCCTCACCTTGACTTCCCAGTAGTCCTCCCTGGAAACTGGCTGTTTTCATGGCAGCTTGGCTAACAAGGTGAAGGATCAACGTGATCCCTGCAGTAGTGAGTGACATGCAGATGAAACCAAGCATAGCATAACTGCCTGAGGACCCCAGTCCACCTTCATCAGCACACTCGGAGCATAAGGAAAGCTACTGCAACCCACCACTTAACGCCCTTTTCAGGGTGCACAAAAAGTAATCTTATTTATTGCGGGCATTCAACAACATCACAACAACCTTTCTTTGACTAAGTGTGTTGTGTCGGTTGTTGTAGGCCTTTGTTGCTGAAGGATTTCTGTTATGGTATCTATCCACTTGCCACTCTGTCTATCTCATGACTTGTAGCCAGATCATTTTTCACTGTAAGCGTGCAGTGGTAGAAAATTGGGTTCCATTTCCAACAAAATGAATGAACTATGTTATTTTCTGTCTGATTATGTTTTTAGCACAAGGAGTAGTTCTAACCAAATTTCTAATGTCATCATTTCTCATTTTCTCTCTCCTGGTGATATATGTGACTTTTTTTAGGCATTTCATTTCACACATTGTAATTTTCTGATCCTGTACCTTGAATAAGGACCAAGTCTGATATTAGTAGCAGAGTCTTTGTGTAAATATACTGTTGATCAGTTGTTTTGTTGCCAAGTTGAAGTTTGAGTAGTGGTGACAGTTGATAAGTCAAAACATGTTTGCTGAAATCTAGTTTTGATTTATCTATCAAGCAATGTCCCATTCTGGCTTTATATTAACAGTACAGTTTAAAAAAACTGATAATGTGCCCTCTCTTTGTAGCATAAATATTTTACTGGTAACAGATCTTCTATTTCTAGTATATATTGTTAATGATAATATACTTTCTGTTTGTAGTTTGAAATTGATTTCTGGCATTCACAGCTAAAAATTAAAATAAAGTGAATAATGTAAGGATAAAGAAGGGCGAAGCAGAAAATCTTCTGAAGAAGGTGGCATTGGATATGCCACACATTCTGATATTCCTAAGCCAGTATAACAAGGCAATCTCTGTCATGGAACCCCCAAGGCAATTGAGGCAAAGAAAGACCAAGGTACACATGAAGAAGATACATGGATGATACAAAAAAGACAGGGAGAACCTGAAAAAAAAATTAGAGAGAAAAAAGCAAGAGGGGATGCTTTTAGAGAGATAGTTGATGGACTATACATTCCAAGATGATAACAGTGAAGAAGAAGAGGAGGAAATAGAAAGTATGAAAAACAGGCGATGAATACAATTTTAGCTGTTAATGTGTTTTTAGTTTTTTTTTACTAATTATAGATTTTAATTGCATATTTCAGTTCCTTGAAACTGTCAAGTATACATTGAGTGAGTACTCTTATTTGGACTCCGCTTTCTTAAATACTGAAGCCAACATTTCTTAATGGCTTCCTCAAATCCTGGCAGTGCACAGAGTAGAACAAGTTCTGTAGGATCTGCAGGATCCCGAGGTTCAAGAACACCACCATCTAGTGCTGGAAAGTCAGCTAGCAACAAGAGCAATAAAACAGCTATTGAGAGCAAACAGTCCAGCTCATTAAAACTTCAGAAGCCCTCAGATAGACTTAATCCCAAAACAGTTGACCCAGTGAGTTGTTTCACCTTTTTATTTCTTCATATGTTAATGTAATTTATTGTTTGCATTAATATAAAAGTACTAATTGTATATTTTGTTATTTAATGAGGTAGCCACTTTCAAAGGAAATATTATATCTATTCTGTTTGCCAGTAGATACAAGAAAGATGAGAAATTGATTCAAAATTGTTCAGCTCTCTGTGAAGTACAGGTCTTCCAACAAATACATGCCAGTCCTTCTGTTCTAGGTTAACTGTTCCAGCTCTGTGTAATCTTCCCTGTTTCATTTCTGTTTGTCTTGAGTTCTCTTCTCCATGTGTGTTTTGGTCTGCCTCTACTTGTCTTCCAAAACAGATACTGTCTTGTAATGCTATCAAATGGTTGCATGAATGTGTGTCCTATCTAACGCCAGCACCTTCTCCTCACATCATGTTCCACTGATATCTGTCTGGTTATTTCCAACAGTTCCACATTAGTGATCTTATCATACTATTTCAATCTCTTCTATTCTACGCTTGCACCCAGTTATGAAAGAATGTTATCTTTTCAGCCTATTCTTTTTGTTGTTTTCTATGCTTCAGATTCATACAATAAAATGGACTTTACATAGCAGTTGAAGTTTTTATTTTTGTGTAAGACTTCATTTCTTTTGATTTCCATAAGTTGATGAGTGCAATGAAAGCTCATATCTTTCATACATTTTCTGAATTATTTTAGTGAACTTTAAGGCCACTCCAAAGTGCCTGGGAAACTTAATAACTGATTCTCTGTCTAAGCTGTGAAAAGCTAATTTTCATAATACACGAATTCAATATAAAATTATGTCCACAAATTCGATATAATGCACATATTCTGGAAATATATTGTCAGAGGAACACATGTTGAACAAGAGTAGGAGAGTTTCAAAACAGTTCTAGAAAAGCTGAAAGAGGAATGTGTTATATGTTGGAAGGTAAACCCCAAGTATAAAAAGTGGATAACTAGATTTGTAGTTAAATGTAGAATAGCTAAAATAAAGCCTCGAAATAATATACAAAGGCAGATAAATTAAAAGAAACGTATTTAAAATATTTGGACTAGCAAAACATAGCTAAGAAAGTGAATAAAGCGGCAAAAATGGATTTTGATAGAAAATTGCTCATAGGAACAAGACTGATAGTAACATTTTCTTTTATTATGCTAGAAATAAAAAATGAACGAAAAATAGATAGTACAGGAAAAGTAATAAGTGAGAATAGGGAGGCAGCAAATCTACTCAATCAGTACTTTGGAACAGTCTACACAAAAGAAAACTGCTTTAAGATCCCAGAGCCTATATACATTTTCCAAAGAGACGTGGATATAGTGGAATTAAAATCAATCTGTATTACAGAGGAAATGGTTTTTTAAAAATTGGAGGGTTTGAAAGTGGAAGTCCAGGCCAAGATGGTATTCATCCAAAATTGCTATTTGAAATTAGAAACCAACTAGCAAAACCATTGGCTATATTATGTTCTATATCACTTGCAAAAGGGATCATTCCACGGATTTGGAAAGATGCAGAAGTGATCCCTTTATTCAAAAAGGGCAAAAAATCAGATCCAGCAAATTATAGACCAGTGGGTTTAACAAGCATAGTCTGTAAATTGTCTTAGTCAATTACCAAAGAAAACATTGTAATACATTTAGACAAGTTTAATCTAATTAGAAATAGTCACCAGGGGCTTACTAGAGGGAGATCATGCTTAACAAATCAATTAGAATTCTTGGAGGAGGTTACTAAAATGATAAATAAAGGGGAGCCAGTCGATGTTATCTATCTAGATTTTGCAAAGGTCTTTGATAGAGTACCTCATCAAAGATTATTTCGAAAGTTAAAAGCACATGGAATAGGTATGGAAGTTGCCAAATGGATGGAAAATTGGTTAACGGGAAGACGGCAGAGGGTGGGCATAAATAAGGAGTACTCTGAGTAGTGTGAAGTGAAAAGTGGAGTGCCACAGGGCTCGGTTTTGGGACCAATTTTATTCTTGATATATATAAACGATTTGGACATTGATATCAGATCCATGATTGCAAATTCGTGGATGACATAAAACTATGTAGTAGTGTCACATCTAAAGCAGAAGTGGATATAATGAGGTCGGAATTAATAAAATTTGAGAATGGTCTGTGAGCTGACAAATGGAATTTAATGTAGATAGATGTACAGTCATCCACATGGGCAAATCCAGTGTGGAACATAATTACAGAATGGGAGTGAACAATTTGAAAGGATAGAAAAGGAAAGGGACCTAGGGGTTATAATAGATCATACAGGTAAAGTGAATGAGCAAGTCCAGGTAGCAGTGAAAAAGGCAAATGCAATGTTAGGAATGATAAAAAGAAATATTAAACATAGGAGCAAGGAAGTGATAGTCAAACTGTTTAAAGCATTAGTTAGACCTAGATTGGAGTACTGTGTACAGGTGTGGAGTCTTTATCATAGAGGAGATATAAACATGCTGGAAAGGATACCAAAAAAAAGCGACGGCTGATAGTGGGATTCCAGAATTTAAGTTATGAAGAAAGACTCAGACAAACCGGCTACAGTGTCTAGAAAAGAAGAATTCAAGGTGACAATACAGGTTTATAAAGAAAGAATAAATTAGACTATACCAAGCTTTTCAAAATACAATCACCTACAAGAACAAGAGAGCATAACTACAAATTAACTAAAGAAAGGTCCAGATTAGATATTAGAAAATATTTTTAAATCAGAAAGTTGTGAATTCTTGTAAATAATGACGTGTGAAATGAAATACTTAAGAAGAAAGATAAGTAGTGTCACTAGAAGAGAGAATGAAAAATGACATTAAAAATAAAATGGGAACTATCCCTTGTGCTTCAGCAGAAAATATGTTGATTCTGTCATCTCATACAAATGTGGCCTGACCAGCTCCCACTCTAATGCCGTAAGTAACACACTTGCCCAGGAAAGACGATTTCAGTTTCCCACGACCCTGACCAGCACAAGTGAACAGACAACTCAACTGATAACATTATTTCGTAATCATTTGTACACTATTGCAGATTTCCCTTCTTTGTCAACTTGTCTACAGATTCCTTCTTCCAGTCTGTTGGTATTTCTTCTCTTTCCCAAACTTTACCATATAATTTGTGTTCTATCTCTGTTCAAGTGTTGTCTGCTTTGTTTGCTTCTGCTGAGATCACATCTTTGCTAGTGGCTTGACCATTTCTCACTTCTGCTCTTCCAAGTTTTATAAAGAAATTAGAATTTTCTTCACACAGGTCACTCTCCCACAGTCTGAGTTTATTCTGGAAAGTCTTGACAATCTCCATAACGTGTGTACCAGCTGTCCATGTGTGTACAGCATGAGATTAAGATAATTTGTGTCAACTAAAAATGCAAACTGGCAGGTCCACACATAATCTGATATTTCATTGACAGCACTACCCTGTCTGAACATTTATTTGCATTGAATAACACATTCTTCCAACTTTTGAAAGATTTATTTAATGTGCAGTTTTATCCTATCCTCCCTGGACTGTAGCTTTCATGTTGGAATTGGAAATAACGTTTAGGGTGTAATCTTTAAGAACAGAAACTTTTTCATTACAAATTCAACACTTTAGGTTATTGCAATATAAAATAAAGAAATTATCTGTAGTCCATCTTTCCTGGATAGTGTGAAACTCTTCCCGCATTCCGTTTTTTTGCTTGTCATTGTGTAGATGATTACCAGTTTTCAATACCTTCCATATTATGTACCTACCATCCAACATTACTATCCTTTCCCTTACCATACTGATACTAAAGACAAAATTACTTCATATTTTTTCTCTCAGAGACTTGCCAACTATAAAAAAAAAAGCTGTGACCTCAGTCTCATTATCAAAGACATCATCTGAAACTCTCTTCACTTGTCTGAGCTGATTCTGAACACATATTCAACGTACAAAATCATCATTTTGTTATTGTCAGCAAGTGTGTGTATGTGTGTGTTTTTTTTGTTTTTTTTAAGCTCGATGGCCTGATTGTATAATAATTTCCTTAGGTGTCTGTCAAAAGTGTTTAGCAGACCGATTCTGGCTAAAGGGTGCTCACCCCTGCACTACAACATTGATTCCTAAATTCAGGTTTACCAGTGGGCTAGCTAGCAACTAGTGGAGCTGTCATTGAGGATGTAAACAAGACAACAAATACTTTTGAGACTACCAAAGTTTGAGAACTGCATTGTATATCAGTCTTTTTGGGGAGGATTTGTTTTTCTCATAAAATATAATTATTGTAATTAAATGTTTGGAAGTAATAAATATTTAAGCACTTATATTTTGTTTATCCATACAGTTTTCAAATGTCAAGAAAGTACAGTCAGCATTTGCTTCTGTTTATGCCAATGGGGGAGTACCTTGCAGGTAAAGAATTTTGTGTTGCTGATTCAAAAGTTATTTGTATAAATGAGATCTATTTATTACATTCCTTATCCTTCCATTATTTGTAATACATACATATGAGGGGCGTTCAGAAAGTAGTGCACCATATTGTTTTTCTCAGTTAATAATGAAAATAGAAGCATGCAATTTTGCACACTTCAAATATGGTATGTGTCAATTGTGTGTACCAAATTGCACCGCAATCTGTAACATAATACAACTGCACAAAATCGTTGAATTGGAGCATGTTAGCAACTTGTGTAATCACCAGCGAATTGTGATAGAATTTCTTGTTGCAGAGTTGGAAACGGTCACAGGACGAAGTGGAAATTAATTACAGAACTGACGGAAAACTCTTCAATCACAGACGACTGCAAGCTCACACCAAGGTAAAGGCCACAACCATCTCAAACTTTCTTTTTGCTGATGACTGTGCCCTCGCTGCCAGCACCAAAAGAGACATCCAGACATATATGGACAAGTTCTCTACAGCCTGTGACATGTTCGGTTTTACAATTAATAAAAACAAAACCGGAGCAATGTTTCAGCCTGTCCCAAGTGATGCATATCGCGACACAGATATCAGAGTCAAGAATGAGTACCTACAATCAGCAGACAGCTTCATTTACCTTGGCAGCACTCTTTTCAGGGAAACTACTATTGACTCTGAGGTCAGTAACAGAATCTCCAGGGCCAGTGCTGCCTTTGGGAGGCTGCGCAACAGCATTTGGAATCGGAGGGTTCTTAGCCTTGATACCAAACTCAAAGTCTAGCGAGCCGTAGTGCTCACCACCCTTCTGTATGCCAGTGAGATGGACGGTGTACAGCAGGCATGCTAGGAAAGAAAATCACTTTCACAGAAGGTGCCTCCGTAGATTGTTCAAAATACAGAGGCAGGATAGGGTACCAGACACAGAGATCCTCATAAAGGCAAAAATGCAGAGCATGCACAGACTTGCAGAAGACCCAGGTTAGGTGGGCCAGCCACGTCACGCACATGCCAGACAGCCGCATCCCCAAACAACTAATGTATGGTGAGCTGCAAGAGGGCCTTCTTCTGGTCAGTGGCCAAAAGAAGCGCTTCAAAGACTCCCTCAAAGTATCTCTGACACGCTTCAACATCAATGCAAACTCGTGGGAATACCTTACATAGAACCGCAAGGCATGGCGTGGAACCACCATCAGAGGCACCTCCATTGCTTACGAACGCCGGACCTCCAAATCACAGAAGAAACACACTTTACGAAAAGACAAAACAACTGGCACTCACATGTCCAACACTGACCTTAAATGCTACTTATGTGGAAGGGGTTTCCGTGCCAGAATTGAACTATACAGCCACCTCTGGACTCACCGGTGAGGTGCAACACAACATGTCTGACTGCTGTTGTCATCATCGCTTGTGATGGACGACTATTAGTGTGGTCTATTGTTAGTGTACTGTGGTATGTTGTTTGTTGTTTATCTATTGTGGTATGTTGTTTGTTGTTAATTTACTGTGGACTGTCATTGTTAGTGTACTGTTGTAAGTTGTTTGTTGTTAATGTACTTTGGTATGTTTGTTGTTAATGTACTGTGGTGTGTTGTTGTTAGTGCACTATGGTATGTTGTTTGTTGTTAATGTAATGTGGTCTGTTGTTGGTTGCTAATCAACTGTGAACTGTTATTGTTAGCATACTGTGGTATGTTGTTAATGTACTTTGGTATGTTGTTTGTTGTTAATGTACTGTGGTCTGTTGTTGTTAATGTACTTTGGTATGTTGTTTGTTGTTAATGTACTTTGGTATGTTGTTTGTTGTTAATGTACTGTGGTCTATTGTTGTTAGTGCACTGTGGTCTGTTGTTTGTTGCTAATCAACTGTGAACTGTTAGCATACTGTGGAATGTTGTTTGTTGTTAGTGTACTGTGGTACGTTGTTGTTAGTGTACTGCTTTTTTGTTGTTGTGAGTGAAATGTTATAAATTGTTGTTAGTTAATTGTGGAATGTTTTTAATGTATTGCGATATGTTCTTGTTAGTGTATTGTGACTTGGTGTTAATGTATTGTGGTCTGTTGTTTAGGGCTATTGTTTGCTTTCCAGGTTAATTCATGGCAGTGTTAAACATAAACTTGCATGGGACACACCACCTGACCAAGTTCCTTTTGATCCTGTGCTTGTAACTTTGGCAGAGGTCAGTTCTCATTTAACTAATAGACATTCTTGTTAAGCTATTTCCCTAAGCCTTGTTTTTTTTAGTTTTTATTTAAAATAATTTAAGCCACTCAAAATCTGTTGCAAGGACAGTATGGGGTTGAGTGTTGTCATGTTGTAACAAGATACCTGTACTCAAAAGTCAATCTCATTTGGATTTTATTGTGGGTCAAAGATGATTCTTGAGAAAGTCTGTATATGTGACACTGATGACTGTATTCTCCCTGATGCATTCAGTTCTTGCAATCAACTCTGGTGTCACTACTCTGGTTTTCTAAACCCAGTCAAGAACAGTCTATCACAGAACTCACAGCATTTAAGAACTTTTTACTTCACTTGTACACTTGCTGGAGTGACAGGTACAATGCCAATGAATTTTGATAGATTTCATTCCCTCATTGCTCTGAAGCTGGATAACAGAACACTGCTTCTCATTGGTGCATGTCACTAGGGTACCCATCTTTTAAATAGCTACTATAACATCATGTGGCTTGTCTGCACCATGATACCACATGCATGACACTTTTGAAGTCCTTGCAACGTACATGAAAGTGTCTTGGGGTTTCAAATTTGTATCACAATTTTCAGGTTTTCGTTTGGAACCCCTTGAAGTTCAGTCATCTTATGAGAATGCAACCTAGCCAGCTGCCACTGTGTGCATATAACACAAGAAGATCTGGTTACAATGCAGGAGAAAGAACATGTGGTAGATTGATAGATGACATATCAGAAATACTACAGGTTTACTACAACTGGCACAAACAAATTTGACCCAAGAAAGGCAACTTCAGCTCCCAACAATGTTTCACTGCACCATAAGTGGACAGAGAAAGTCCAGTCAGGTACTACAGAGAAAGTCCAGTCAGGTACTACAGAGAAATTCCAGTTATGTGCTACAGGGAAAGTCAAGTCAAATACTACAGAGAAAGTCAAGTCATGTGCTACAGGGAAAGTCAAGTCATGTGTTACAGGGAAAGATAGAAGAAGAGGCAGTAGGTCGACAAATATATACATCAAAACAGTTTAATCAAATGTTACTTTTTTGTAAATGCTGAAATAGAAATAAAACTTTTGGCATGGAGAAACATGATAAACATCCTTTTGAGTAGAGAGGTAGCTTGAACTAGGAGAAAGAGCCATGAATGACGAAACACCGTCAAACAAACAAATTATCATCAAGCAGGGCGAAAACTTGCTCACTGGAAAAAAAGCCGCAAACGCCTTTGTTGAACACTATGCCAAAGCGAACCACATAGATGTCCCTGCAGATAGGCATACGGACATTAATGAAGAGCAAAAGGGGCACGACAACATCAATATGGCACCAGAAGAACATATGATGGCAAAACTAACAATGAACGAAATGGAAGAGGCCATGAGAACATTAAAGAAAAGGAAATCTCCCGGAAAAGACGGGATAACAAACGAAATGCTGATGGGGCTGGGCCAAACAGAAAAAAGCAAACTGCTATCAGTCCTGAACCAAAGCTGGAAAAGGGGCATTGTACCCCAGGCATGGAAAGACGCAGTACTTGTACCAGTACCAAAGAAAGGAAAAGACAAAACAGATCCAAATGGATACAGGCCTATCAGCCTACTGAGCTGTGTCGGCAAACTGATGGAACGTATGATAAACACCAGACTGATGTGGCATCTGGAAGAAAAACGGATACTAATTCCACAGCAAGCAGGCTTTAGACAGCACAGATCCACTGAGGATCAGGTCATCTTCATAGCCCAGGAAATAGAAGATGCCTACCAGGAACAGAAACACACAGTAGCGGTTTGGGTGGACCTGGAAAAGGCATTTGACAAAGTCTGGAAAGATGGACTTAGAGTCAAGCTAAGAAGAAGTGAAGTTAGTGGGAAAATATACAAGTGGATCAACCACTACCTCAAAAACAGAACGGCCAGAGTCCAAATACAAGGGCAGATGAGCAAAAAGGTGACACTTGAGCAGGAGTACCCCAAGGGGGAGTACTGTCACCCACACTCTTCCTGGTGTATATAAATGACATTATAGAGAATATACCAAGAAGAGTTCATAGCTCAATGTTTGCAGACGATCTGGCTATGTGGACCTCTGAAAAGAATCTCACCATAGCAAGAAATCGGATGCAGCAGGCCCTAATATCGCTGGAAGAGTGGGCGATCTCATAGCTGGTCAAAATAAACGAGGACAAAACCACATGTACAATATTCTCGCTATCAATCAAACCCCAACTCACCAAATTAAGTCTAAACGGCAAATACCTGCAGCAAAACGACAACCCAAACTATCTGGGAGTCACATTTGATCGGCGCATGACATGGAAAAGTCAGATCGAGAGAAACCGAATGAGAGCCAGAGAAAGAATGGCAATCATGAGGAAACTTGCAGGCACAAGCTGGGGAGCAGATGAAAGCATACTAAAGAAACTGTACACTGGAAGAGTGAGACCAGTTCTCGAGTATGGCATTGCGGCATGGACAACAGCAGCAAAGGCGAACTTTGATAAAGTTAGCAAACTCCAAAACCAAGCCATGAGAGTTATAACAGGAGGCATGAAGTCAACGCCAATTGTAGAACTCGAAAAGATTACAAAACTGCAATCCATGACCGACAGAAGAGACTGCAGAGCCCAGCTGCAATCAGAGAAACTCAGAAGACTGACTGACCATCCAATGCACCAGAGACTAAACAATTTCGGAAATGGGAAGCTAAAGCGAAGAAACTTTGCAGAAATAGCCAAAGCAAACATGCACGAAGACCCTGTGAACGCACTAACCACACCAAAGCCCATCCCTACTGTACGAAAACCTACCTGGAGGCAGCATATATTTCCAGAGGTGGTAGAAAATATACCAGGTATTGGAAACAAAAACTGCCAGTCTGAAAAAGAAAGAAGAGATACTACCCTGAGTTTCATAACGGAAAACTACCCAAGCATGGACTGGACCCATGCATACACCGACGGCTCCGTAACAAATACAACACAGAACGGAGGGGCAGGAGCATTTCTGAACCTACCAAATGGCAGAAAAATAACACTGTCATTCGCTACTGGAAAAATACACAAGCAATTTCTGAGCGGAGGCAGAGGCACTGAGGGCGGCAGTGGAAGAAATGGCGACAGGTAAAAGTAATGAAAGCCACATAGTCCTGCTTTCAGATCCTCTGGCCGTAGTCACAGCACTTAAAAGCCAGAAAAATACTGAACTTAATGAATTAAGAGCAGTACTCTGTCAACTATGCCAGCAGGCCGCACCAAAAATGGTAGTGGTGCAGAGGGTTCCATCTCACTGCAACATCCAAGGCAACGAGGAGGCAGACAGACTGGCAAAAGAAGGTGCAAAACTACCACAACCAGATACTAGCATGACATACGAAGAGTCAAAACGGCTTATAAGAGCTAGATACATGACCAAATGAGAAACCGAACATACTGGCTACACCAAAAACGATGCCTATTACCAGTTGAACAGAAGAAAGCAGGTCGTGGTCTTCAGACTTCGCACTGGCCACAACAGACTGGGGTACCACCTATTCAACAAATTGAAGATAGGTGGCACCGACGAATGCTCGTGTGGTACCGGGAAAATGACCGCTGAGCACTTGCTGCAAAACTGCCCGACATACGAGGATCAGAGAGAGCAGATGTGGCCATCACCAGTGGCAATACTAGACAAGCTCTATGGCAGTGTCGACAGCCTCAGGATGACGGCTGCTTTTTTCGAAAAAATAATGGTTACTGTCTGACTGCGTATGAAGAGGAAGAAGAAGAACTAGGAGAATGTTAATACCATATATAAGCTCAGGTTATCCATGCATGACCAGAGTTCAATGTTTGGCACTCTTCTCAAATTTCTGTTCACCAGGGCTTGAAAGAAACTGTTCATCCCTATACGTTCGTTTCTTGTATGGGATTCAGAGAATTGTTGGAGACACCTGGTGCTTCTCAGAAAACTACACCACTTCTTCCGAAGCTGACTCAGCCAATTAGAGCTGCATTGGTATGAGCTACTTCATTCTATTATGTTCAGTATTTTATTTCCATTTTTGCGTTCAATTGTAGATTTACTATTTGTAATTTATTCCATAAAATAAGTTTAAAATGTAATCCTTGGCTCTATATATAGATATATATATATATAAATACATTTTAGAGCTGTAACACATATTTATATCATTTATGATTTTCTAACTTTAAGTATGAAAACTTACTTATTACTTCTGACAGTTTGATAACTGATTGCCATAGAAGTAACATGTATATTTAAGTAAGGAGGTCTAATTTCTCTTTAATTATCATCTTCTTGTGTTTCAAGAGCCATGCAGATAGTGCTGTATTTGAGAGAGGCATGGAAGGTCTCCTACAGCTAAGCGCTGTGGTTGGACCTGCTCTAAATCCCTATTTGAAGACATTCCTGATGGCAGTAAGTCCAGTTTTGTGTCAGTTAATTAAGTTGTATTAGCCTGTTCTCATGTTCTAGAAGCTTTCTAAATGTGATTAGTTTGCTCTTAATGTGCTTGTATTTGGACATTAAGAATAATTATGGAATGCTAGGCAATAATGCATGTAATAAATTATTGTCAGTCACATTTGCTTAGATCAGCACTATTCCAAAGGCAAGCAGCATAACCAAAAGGGGGCAGAAAAAGGACAAGAAGAGTATTCTGGAGATATTATTCTTTAGGGTTCATGATGAAAACGACGCTGTGTTGTAGTTTACAACAAGGCTGTGTTGTAGTTTACAACGAGGCTGTGTTGTAGTTTACAATGAAGCTGTGTTGTAGTTTACAACGAGGCTGTGATAGCTGCACCTTTTGGCCTGACAAATTTGATGTCAGATGGCTTTTTTTGGGTTCCTTCCCATTGTTTTCCCTATTCTCTTTGTCAGACTACACTACTGCAATCTGGTACCAGGGTCACGCTTGGAGATGGAATAGTTTCTTGATCAGTTCTGATCTGCTGACCCTGATGCAAGTCGCTGTCTGCTGTCAGATCATTCACTGTGCTGCTGTCAGCTCATTCACTGTGCTGCTGTCAGATCATTCACTGTCTGATGTCAGCTCATTCACTGTGCTGCTGTCAGCTCATTCACTGTGCTGCATCTTTGGCCACTTCTGGAGATATTAATTATTACCTTTTTGTTGTTTAAATTCATTTTTCAGTTGTTGTGAGTCTGCTTGTCTATTCTTAACAATGACACAGTTGTCATTGCTTGTTACTTGTGTGGTTTAACTGTTTCTGTATGTCTCATGGATTGAGTCTTTGAGTCTTCTGTGATAGTGGTAATTTTTATTATTTGTGTATAGTCTAGGAGACTGTTTGGCGAAGAACATTGAGTAAAGCAACTTGGCTTTCAAAATGATTTGCTAAGCATAAAATAGATGATACATGAAGTGTTACCAAATTGTTAGTGTTCTAATAATTGTTGCTTATTTTGCTAAATATTTACTTCTACCCATATTTAGCTGTCCAAGAGAATTATGGAGAAAAAGTATAAAGAGAAAGTAACAGAGTCATTACAGCGACTAGAGCAAAATGGAGGAAAGGTGAGTTCTTCTAAACATTAATATAGAAGATATCTTTGTGTACAGAGCCTGTAAATTACTTTTCTCCAAACTGTTTCCATATTTATCCAGTTTATACTTCGGCTGTGTGGGGGCGAGTTACGGGAAGAAGCCTGAAGACATGCCCGGGTCTTCACTCGCAACAACTGGCTAAAACAGATCGCCACATCCCCAACAGAACTGCAGTCTGCCTGGCAAACGGCCATCGAACGTGGTTATTCAACACGACGAGCTCTGGTTGCCTAAGCGTACTATTTTACTGGTTTAAAAGACTCTGCAGAGTCTGTATACAACCAGTTTCATTGCTTTGCAGCGACTTCGCTCATTGCGTTGCGGCGACTTTCACCATACATTTGATGTTTTTTCCGTCGCTTTGAAGTCACGATGTGTAGTTAAGGTTAAACCGTCAACAGCGGAAAAGGTCTATTCACAATCACTAGTATCACACCTCCAGATATTATAAGACATATCACATCTGAAGTTAACAAACAAAAGCAGTCCTGTGATCAGAGACACCCTCTTTTTGGATACCAGAAAGAATACGACTGAAATTGAGAAAAATTTTTCTGTAGACTGTACAGCCCTCAAAACAGAACCCTGAGAGAAACTGCATAGAGAAGTAGCGCCAAAAGAACGGTGGAGGTTGGGTGAAGATTAAAGAACTTACACCTGGACATGATTTGCCATATACTGTGTGGAGATCTCTGAACAGTTGTGTAGAACAGTGGTGATATGCAGGTGATGAATACTGTGTGGAGATCTCCGAACAGTTGTGTAGAACAGTGGTGATATGCAGGTGATGAATACTGTGTGGAGATCTCCGAACAGTTGTGTAGAACAGTGGTGATATGCAGGTGATGAATACTGTGTGGAGATCTCCGAACAGTTGTGTAGAACAGTGGTGATATGCAGGTGATGAATACTGTGTGGAGATCTCCGAACAGTTGTGTAGAACAGTGGTGATATGCAGGTGATGAATACTGTGTGGAGATCTCCGAACAGTTGTGTAGAACAGTGGTGATATGCAGGTGATGAATACTCTGTGGAGATCTCCGAACAGTTGTGTAGAACAGTAGTGATATGCAGGTGATGAATACTGTGTGGAGATCTCCGAACAGTTGTGTAGAACAGTGGTGATATGCAGGTGATGAATACTGTGTGGAGATCTCCGAACAGTTGTGTAGAACAGGGGTGATATGCAGGTGATGAATACTGCAATTGTGGGGGCTGTCCAAGATCCGGAACATCTGATTAAATGTTGAGTATTCGGGGAATCCAGTGGAGGACCTAATGGTAAATGAAAGAGAACTGATGGTAGCTGGTTTTTTTGGGGAAAACTATGTCCACCTGTATGTAGTACAATGCTAAGCATCTCAGTTAGATCAGCACTATGTGGATCACAGTGCTTAGCTATTTACCATTAAAGTACCTGTTCCCAGGGAGAATTGCTTGAAAGTGAGGTGGCTGTTTTGATCGAGGCTGGTGTTTTGATCAGTATGTTTCATCTAACCATGACTGACCTAGTCTGATCAATATGTTTTGCCTGACTGAACATAAGTCTTCTCTCTGCAATTGTGTAGTAAAATGTATTTATAGTTTTCCTTTCTGACGTGTTTTTTTTTCACAATACGACTCCAAAGATACAAGATACAAATGGACCAAAATCTTTATTTACTGACAGAAAATTATAAAACGTATATGTTGTGTATAAATCTATATTCTATCAGAGATCATTATTGTTAGAAGCTTTTGACCTGTACAAAGCTAGATAAATTATGGCAAGTTTAAACTTTGTTTTTCTTTTAAATTTGATTATTTAAAATAAATATATTTACAATATATTCGTATTTCTATTTGTCTATTATTCTTTATGTAAAAACGCAAAGTGATTTTATTTGATAGCTCTTTTTATTCTGCACATTTGTATATGAGAAATATTTATTTAATGTTTAAAATAATAAAATTAAAATTATGATCAAATATGTAACGGCACCCTAGTCTCATAATATAATCCTGAAGGGAAGTGCGTAACAACGTGGTTTTAGTATGCAACATTTGAGTACCGTTTCCTTCATTTGATCTCAGAATTTATGTCATGTATACTGATTACAAAATGTGAGGTGTTGGCGAGAATAGCACAGACAATAGCAGCACTTGCATGGTTTAACAAAATATGGCAAGATAAACAGTTAGTACTATGCACGAAAATCAGATTAATGCGTACATTGGTCCTGTCAATATTCCTCTATGCTTATGAGACATGGACAGTTACAGCTGACCTTCAGTGAAGGATACAGACCTTGGAGATGAGATGTTTCCAAAGACTTTTAAACGTCACGTACAAAGATCGAGATACAAATGAGGAAATACGAGATAGAATTACAACAGCAAAAGGGCCTTTTGAAAACCTCTTGGCAACTTTTAAAAGAAGACAACTTGCTTGGTTCGTTCACATATCGAGATCAAATGGTCTTGAAAATATGATTTTGCACGGAAAGGTGCAAGGCAGATGACAAAGAGACTATCACAAAAACAGGTGTGAGGACAACATAAAATAATAGACCAATCTCTGACTAGAAGAGGCACAGGCAGCGGTCACTGACAGAGAAGTGTGGCATGGGGTTGTGAAGATGTCTTCATGTGTGCCCCAATGACCTCACTGGTTACGGGATGACCTGACACGATACTGATTATATAATAGGTAAATAGGTTTAGTGAGACCAGTCATTAGGTAATTCCAAAACTTTTATGAAAATCAGGAGGTGATTATTTCAATCAATAAAGAACTAACGGATCCAGTTTCAATACGCTCTTGTGAATGTATTATATTAAAATATATAACAGCGACTCTATGTGTCAAACTGTAATGTGTTTCCCTATTTTGTAAACTTTATTTAGTTTTAAAAAATACAACCTCTATGCACACCTAATTAACAAATTTAAAAAGTGATAGACCAAGAGAAATGCACTATCTCTGACTTAGCTGCCTTGAAAAATGTTGATGAGTACGGACAGTTCATTTTTTAAAAACCAGATACTTTCCAAAATGTGAGTGTACATAGTGTCTTAGTTCAGTCCGGGAAGTAAAAGCAACGAAGGAGCGGAGATGGTTACCACCCTCATATAGCCGAGCCTTTTAAATGTGAGATAGCTAACACATCACACCACTACGGCAGTAATGCTATGGGTTACTTTTACATAGTGTCGGAAAATCTAATTGGGTTACCATTATTTCATTTCAGGACTCTCTACCAATCATTAAATCCAAGGTGCCAACTTACTGTTCCATATTTGCCTAACATTTGCAGTGGACTACTCAGAAGAAGCTACTCTGTGATATTTCCTATGCTACTCGGCCATAATGCCTGTTTTGGACAGATTTGCAAATATGCTTATTTTATACGTGACAACCCTCAGGTATTGTGAGCGACAAGAGGAGAACAGACAGTCTCCGTGTGTTAGGAAATGTCAGCTTTAGTTAAGTAAATTGGTTGTTATTCCCTTCAGCCATTCAGCATTAACATTTCTGATACCAGGTTAAGAAGTCTGCAAGAGAAGTTGACATTGCTTACATAATGTACAGTTTATGGAATGATCTTATTAACTTTCTCTATTCTTCTCCCATGAACGAACAGAAAACTACACATTAACATCAGCCATGGCCATCAGCTGTTCTGTTCTGTTAAGAATCAACGTTATTGCACTCAAGGTGCTCAGTCCATCTCAACAAATGGTGAAGAGTGTAGATATGAATGGTTTCAGTAGCTCACTGGTTGTACACACTCTTGCTCATTCCTCTCAGGCGCCCCTTTCTGCTGGACCCATGTCACCACACGTGGCTTATTTTTTTAATGCAGATTTCTATAAGTTAATATATTTATTGAGCTGCAGACTTGTCAATGTTTCACTCAAATAATCTTTTTGAAAGGTATAGTCTTGTAAAGATAATCCCAATATCTCATGTGTGATAGTGCTGTTTCTGTATTGTATGTGTTATAGTGTGGATTAGTAATAGTCTGTTTCTTCTACATTTGATAGTTCAGATGTGTAAACCTTTCTAAGATTATATGCCGAGTTATGTATGTAAAAGCTCCCATACTTTATATACTATTATGCAGATTTGCACAAGTTTTGTAAATGACTAGATGTGCCAAAGTTATTCATCATGTATGTCACATTGTATACCCTTACATTAAATGAACATGCTAATTTCTGTTTGAAAACTTTAAAATTGTTGGTTTTGGTTGAGGAATAAAAATATAACTTCTTAAACAAACATTTCTAAATACTCTGATGACAGTGAAAAGAATGTTAATTTATTGTTGGGTAATTTGTTGTTAGGTATATGCTTTTCACCTGTACATTTTCACATGCAGACTTGGTTGATTTTACATACAACTTGATATGACATATTTCCATGGCACAGTCAAATCAAAGCATGACTAAGTCTAAGTATACATACATATAAATATAAATATCTCTGTGTGTATGCTTATATGCGCTGGTGTCCATGAACACACTTCATCAATCAGAGAATTGCTATAACTCTTTTTCATCTAGATGGCTTAGACCATTTTTCAGCTTGATGGCTTAGAATCTTCTTCTTTTCTTGATGGCTTAGATCATATATCTTCTTGGTACTTCAAGTGGTGGACTTAACGTGTTAAAGATTCCCAAGACATCAGCCTTCTGGTGCCTCTTTTCCAGATTCTGCCACCCACAACAGTTGTCACATAATGAAACTACTAATTTTAGTTTTGTTTTAGTAAATAAATGTGAATGCCTGGACAAGAAGAACATCCCAACACCCTTGATCTATGCCATACTGATTTTCTATAAGTCCTGCAGAAACTACATTAGGAAAGGAAACCAAACATCAGAGTAGTTAAGACCATCAGTTACAAAATACTCTGTAAGGAAATGGCAAAAACATATGCAGCGGGGTACTGAAAGATGAGACCAGTCTATACATCAGAGCTGGTGTTTGCAGATGACATTGCCCTGATTACTGGAACAGAGGCACATCCACAGATTAACCTTCAAATCTGGAACGCAGAGCTGGGGAAGAGAGGAATGACCATTAGCAGTTCATAAACTTAAACCATGGTGGTCTCGAGAGATGAGGTATCCCATTTTGCTGGGTGAACAGCCTCTAGAACAGGTCAAGCAGTTCCAACACCGTTGAAATAAACTAGAAGTGAGATATGTTGTTGTTGTTTGCGAATGCCCACAATGAGTAGGTTATTCTTTTGTGCACCATGAAAAGGACGTTAAGTAGTGGGTTGCAGTAGCTTACCTCACATCCCAAGCGTGCTGATGAAGGTGGACCAGGGTTCTCCACGTGGTTGTGCTATGCTTGGGTTCATATGCGTGTCATTCACTACTACAGGGATCATGTCAATCCCTCACCTTACTAGCCAGGCTACCACGAAAACAGCCCATTTCCAGGGAGGGCTACTAGGAAGCTGAGGTGAGGGTCTTGGCCAGTATGTTTTGCCTGACCCTGACTAACATGTCTGATCAGTATATTTTTCCTGACCAGACTTTAGTCTTCCTCTCCAGAAGTGAGATATGAAGAGCTGGTAATGCGAAGGCCAGCATCTGGAAAACTTTTTCATGTCATAAATAGAGGAATCCTCAGCAAAAGAGAAATGAGTCAGATAACTAGGATGGCTGAATACCACTTCACCTATGTACTAGTTTTAGCTTATCGATGTGAGTCATTTGAAATGACAACAGCCCAGAAGAACCTGCCCCATGCATCAGAAATGAGATATCAAAAGAGAAAAGACCAGCGATCAGACAATATGACAAGATCTCAAAGCCCAACCCTTGGAGATTTGTGTGGAGAATTCTCAACTTTGGTGGGTTGGCCATATCTGCAGAATGATAAAAAAAATTGGCTGCCATGATAGTTATAGTAAGCAAAGAGTCGAGTATCCAGACCCCGTGCATGACTCAAAGTCCTTTGGGATGACACCATAAGGCAGTCATTAAGAGACTGAGGACTAGACGAACCAGACCAAGAGGAAGACAGTGGATAGAATAGTCTGGCTCTCTTTCTGGCAAACCTTTACACCCCAGGGTAAAAGAGGAAAGATCTATTTTTGTTTTTAAGTATATATGTCACTGCACTCCGGGCATACCCATAGGTGCTCAGTCTCTTGCTCAGTAAATGGCACAGGGTATGGATGCTGATGGTCCCTGTAGCTCGCTGGTTGCAGCCTGTGGATTCCAGCTTCATCTATTGCAGTGTCCTCATCTAACAAGTGGTCATTGATTAATTTCAAAATATCATTCCTATCCATCACTAACGTGCCCATAATGGGAGCTTGTGAAGCCAAGATGTCAACTCTTTTGTTGCCCTGAACCCCACCATGACCAGGACAGTACATCCATATCAATCCCTGGAGGTTTGAGATCTCAACAGCTGGTATCCACTCGTACCTAAGCCATCCCTTCTGTACCTTCTGAAGTACGGCTTGCGTATTTGTCACAATGACTGCCCTTGTTAAAATAGTCTCGGATATCCATCTCAGTGCTGAGGCCACCGCTTCCTTCTCTATTCTCAAACTGGAGGTTATTGACATGTATGTCCTACTACACTTGGCAGAGACGACCTGTTCTCTCACTCTAGCCGAGAAGCACCAGCCTGCTGTCCCGAAGGAAAGATCAAAGACTATGTAAGTAAGTAAATGTATTCAAGTTCATCCCCCTACAACACATTGCCAATTAGAGTTGTTTAACGGCCAGCACACAACCTTTTCATGAGTTTCTCCAATTCTGTGTTGCTTCTGCTTGCCCTTTGAGCCCCTATTATATCAGAATGTATACACATGAATATAATCAGCATTATTCACATTCCAATTATTGTTTTCCTGGACTCAGTATTCTGTCGGGTTAACAGGCCTTGACAGGTTACACAAATATTTTACTGCTGCATTTTATTGTGTGAGAGAACTTTTGAAGCTGGATGATTGGTTGAAATACAATATAAGTATGTCTCTAATGCCAACAGTGTTGAAGTGAACAAACTCAAAATGATTTATTTGTTTTCCTTGTATTAGTTACCCACCTAGTTTAGATGTGTTTGTATTTTGTAATAGATTATATATATTTATGAACTTTACCTTGTGAAACATTGAATATTCTGTAAGGAAATAAAGTTCAGTCATAATCTTTTGATTAGTGTATTTCATTTGATCATTTCTGTCAGATGACTGCTCCAGTGTACAAATTGTTGGTTTAGCTTTCTATTGAACCCTTTACACCCTAATCCTGGAAACAGGATATGGGTATTCATCATAGCAAGAAGATTATCTCCTTCTACACCACGTATATTCTATTTCTTTGAAACTTAGAATTAGATATGTTATTCCAACTGAAAATAAAACTGAAAGAATGCATTTAGGTAGAATAATGGTTACAGTTTCTAAAAAAAACATTAGGCTTGTTAGGGTGCATAGGGTTAATGCATACCAGACTGTGAGTAGGGTACAGTGCGACATATAGAAATGGTACAGCTAGTGTGGTACAGTAAAACATATAGAAATGGTGCAGCTAGTGTGGTACAGTATGACATAGACAAGGTGCACCTAGTTGGGTACAGTAGCACATAGACATTGTGCAGTTAGTGTGGTACAGTATGACATATAGAAATGGTGCAGCTAGTGTGGTACAGTATGACATATAGAAATTGTGCAACTAGTGTGGTACATTATAACATATAGACATGGAGCAGCTAGTGTGGTACAGTATGACATAGAAATGGTGCAGCTAAATCCTGATAATTAACTGAATCAAGCTAGTGCAGAAGTATTCATCCTTTTGTTAGTTCAGTTCAGTTCATCCCGTAACCCATCAGGTTGTTGGGGCACACATGAAGACATGAAAATCCCACGCCAGCTCTCTCTGTCTGTCGCCGCCTGACGTATCTCACCGTGACGAAGGCCTGACCACTCAGCGATGTTGTCCACCCATCTCTTCCTTGGACGTCCTCACCCTCTCTGTCCCGGTACGGATCCAAAGAGTATCGAATTGGGAATTCCGTTGGACCTCGCGACGTGACCGCACCAGGCCATCTTTCGTCTTTTGAAAGTTGTGAGCAAATCTTCAAAAGGACCAATAGCGTCTTCAACTCTCTGACGGATGTCTACGTTCGTGACACGATCCTTATATGTAACATTTAGGAGTTTTCTATAGCACCGCATTTCCATTGCACGTATTCTGCCCTGGATATCTGCTGTAATGGTCCAGGTCTCGCAGGCAAACAGAAATATTGACAGCACCAAAGAGCGCAGTAGTCTGACTTTTATGCCGAGGGCGAGGCGCTTGTCTCGCCAAATAGGTTGCAGCCTAGTCAGCGCCGCTGTTGTTTGTGCTATTCTGGCAATTACCTCTGGCTTCGAACCCTCTTCGCTGATCAACGATCCAAGATATTTGAAACGTTTCACCACCTCAAGTACCTGCCCATTTGCCTCTATGACAGATTGAAACCCTGCGACGTTATTGGTCATGAGTTTTGTTTTATCAGCATTTAATTCCATACCAAAACTCAGGGCCGTTCTATCCAATCTACCAATCAACTCCTGAAGTTCCCTCTCTGTGCCTGCCAATACATCAATATCATCAGCAAAGCGGAAGTTTGTGATAAGCCTGTCACCTATTGTAACCGTGCCAACATGTCCTTTTAAGGTCGTCTCCATTATTCTCTCCAAGAAGATATTGAAGAGTGTGGGGGAGAGTATACAACCCTGTCTCACTGGAACTTATTTAGCATCTGATCCACGCAGATACCATCCACAGCTCTAGTTGAATCACAGCTTTATCTGAACCACAGATTTAGCTGGATTACAGAACTCACTTTATCATAGGCATAGCTGGATGACAAACATCTGGATCACAGCCCTATCTTGATCACAGCCCTAGCTTGACCACAGCCATAGCTGGATCACAGCCCTAGCTTGACCACAGCCATAGCTGGATCACAGCCATAGCTGGATCACAGACCTAGCTTGATCACAGCCATAGCTGGATCACAGCCCTAGCTTGACCACAGCCATAGCTGGATCACAGCCCTAGCTTGACCACAGGCCTAGCTTGACCACAAACTTAGCTGCATAATAGATTTAACTTTATCACAGTCTAGATGGATCACAGACCTAACTGGATCATGGCCTACTTTGATCACAGACTTAGTTGGATCACATACTTATTTGGATCACAGCTGTAGTTGGATCACATACCTTGTTGCATCACAGCCCTACCTAGATCACATATCTAGTTGGATCACAACTCTAGACGTCCCATATCCCTACCTAGATCACAGCTCTAGACATCCCACAGCCCTAACTAGGTCACATATCTAGTTGGATCATAGTCCTAGTCGTTCCACAGCCATAGACATCCCACAGCTCTGGATGTCCCACAGCCCTAGACAGCCCACATCCCTAGACCTCCCACAGCCATAGACGGCCTACAGCCCTAGTTGTCCCACAGTGCTAGACATCCCACAGCCCTAGATGTCCCACAGCCCTGGACGTCCCACAGCCCTAGATGTCCCACAGCCCTAGATGGCTCACATCCCTAGACCTCCCACAGCCATAGACGGCCTACAGCCCTAGATGTCCCACAGTGCTAGACATCCCACGGCCCTAGATGGCCCACAGCCTTAGACGTCCCACAGATCCATACAAACCTCAGTCTTAGGCGGCCCACAGCCCTTGACGTTCCACACCCCTAGATGGCACACAGCTCTAGATTGCCCACAGCCGTAGATGTCTTAGCCCTAGACGTCCCACAGCCCTACCTAGGATCTATAATGTAAAAATTAGTTTTGCCTACATGCATCTAGTTCCAGAGCAGAGTAAGATGACCGTGCCTGACTGGCTGCACTCTCGACTCGCTCCAGTGTTTGTGTCGTTTTCTGAAGTTTGCTAGTTCCTGTTCAGATTATAATTCCAACTCCTTCACCAGGTGGTATCAAGGACTTTATTCTATAGAATTCATGTGCTTTCGTTTGGTTATCCTGTTAGGTACAGTGGTTGAAAGAATGGTAAACAACAGACTATATTGGTGGCTGGAAAGTAAAAACCTCCTTGATAGAAACCAGGCAGGGTTAAGGCTGGGACACTGGACTGATGATCCCCTCTTTAGGTTTAAACAGCATGTGATGAATTCCAAGATTTAAAAAAAGCACACTAGCAGTGTTTATTGATCTACAGCAGGCATATGACAGAGTCTGGAGGAAGGGCCTTTTGATGAAAATTAGGAAAATGGAAGGAAAGATGATCAAATGGATACAGGCCTTCATGACCAACAGAACCATAAATACCAACTTTGCAGGCGCAACATCAAGTAAAAGAATGTTAGAAGAAGAACTGCCACAGGGCTCTCCTCTAAGCTACACCCTTTTTCTCATCTTCATAAATTACCTCACTAGACATCTAAATGTGCCAAAAGCATTGTTTGCTGATGATCTCGCTATTTGGACCACCAAGAAGTATCTCATTTTGGCAAAAGCCAAGAGCAACAGAGCAGTACTAACAATTTCAGTATACTGCAAACTGTGGAAACTAAAGATAAATACACAGAAAACCATATACACCATTTCTCCCGCAGTCATAAAAAAGCAAAGAGATCCATTAACATCAAAATGAATGGGAAATAACAAGTAAAAGAGGATAACCCAGTTTATCTAAGAGTAACACTGGACAGACAGTTGAAATTTGGTAGCCACATTTGCAATATCAGAAGTAAAGCAACCAAGCGTTTAAACGTAATCAAAAGACGTGCTAGTACAAATTGGGGAGCTGATAAACAAACTCTTCAGCAACTATACCTTGGTTATGTACGACCGATGATGGACTACAGCCTTCCCATACATACCGGTTTTAGTACAAACAACATCTCATCTATTGACCTGGTGCAGAATCCAACACTCAGACTAATTTGTAGGGGGATGAGATTAACACCTACAGCGGCGTGCGAGATAGTGACCAACATAGAACAGCTAGATATCAGGAGAAAGAGGGCACTGACTGAAGCAGTAGAGAGATAGAAGAGACAAGAAAATGATCATCCAAATAGGGTACAAATAGACACTTGGAAGCAAAAGAGAAGATTGAAGCAATTGTCCCCACTGGATATAACAGAAGAGGAAAGCCATATTCACCACCTACCAGAGGAGAGAGAAACGGAAAATAGGTTTTTTTGGACCACCTCCTTGGGAAAATCTTTGCCTGCCCGGCAAAAAAAACCACCTGATAGAAAAGACAGCCACCACGGAGACTATACCTAATATCCTGAAGACATGTGCCTTGTCTCTAGCTACCCAAAATCGACAGTCCTGGTCTATAAGTATGGATTAGCATTCAAATCTACCAGTTGCAGGGTATGGTATCCATTTGACATACCCAGATGGGTCCATATACGAGTTTTGTGATTCATGCTGCGAAAACCGTACAAACGATGAAGCGGAGGTCGAGGCTATAAAAACAGCAGTTGAGATTTTGCACCAACAGTTTGACTTTGGCGAATTGTTGCCGATGGATTTTGTAACTTTTAGTGACTCCATAGGGAGCCGCGTAGCGCAGTGGTTAGCGCATTGGCTTCTCATCTGAGTGGTCCTGGGTTCATTCCCCAGTTGAAGCGGTAATGTTTTTTCAGACCGCAATGGCTCCCGGGTCGACCCAGCCTTAAATGGGTACCGGTTCAGTCCGGTAACACCTCACACCCCTACGGCAGTAATGCTATGGGTTACTTTACTTTACTTTGGTGACTCCAAGTCGATTCTGAAGACGCTTAAGAACATTCCAATAAAAGAAAATTAGCGAGGGCAAACAACTACATCATCATTGCCCACGTTTCCAGATTGAAAGACTGAACCCCTCGAACCAGATGGTGGAGTGTAGGTACAACCTTACATCTGGTTTACCTGTCCCTCCTTCCAGATAGCGGAGTATAGGTCCAACCTTACATCTGTATTACCTGTCCCTCTAGATGGCGGAGTATAGATCCACCTTACATCTGGTTTATCTGTACCTCCCTCCAGATGGCGTAGTATAATCCAATCTTACATCTGGTAAACTCTAACCAGCTTATATGGAATCCTGAATCAATTTGTTTTCAGTGTTATTTCAGTATTAATGGCTTTTACGTGGTGAGTTTGCTAGCCTCATACACAACCTTAGTCATCTGCCACTACCGTCTGGAAGACAGGTAAAGTGAGTGAGAAAGTTCAGATAGCTGTAAAAAGGGCAAATGCAATGTTAGGCATGATAAAAAGAAATATTAAACACATAAGCGCAGTGAAGTGATTACCAAACTGTATAAAGCATTAGTTAGACCTAGATTGGAGTACTTTGTACAGGTGTGGAGTCCTCATCGTAGAGGAGATATAAACATGCTGGAAAGGATACAAAGAAGAGCGACAACGCTGATAATGGAATTTCAGTTTACGAGGAAAGACTCAGAAAAACCGGCCTACAGTGTCTAGAAAAGAGAAGAATTCGAGATGACTCAACATATTTATCAGATAATCAACGGAAAAGATCAATTAGATTATAACAAAATTTTTTTTCAAAATACAACCACCTACAAGAACAAGAGAACATAGTTACAAATTAACTAAAGAAAGATCCAGATTAGATGTTAGGAATATTTTTTTTAATCAGCGAGTGGTGAATGCTTGGAATGCATTGCCATAGGAAGTAGTGTCATATTAGGTCAGGTCATCTCGTAACCGTTGAGGTCGTTGGGACACACATGAAGACATCCTCTCAACCCCACGCCACCCTTCTCTGTCAGCAGCCGCTGTCTGTGTCTCTTCTGGTCGGTGATTGGTCCATTCTTTTATGTTGTCCTCTTCGTCGTCTGCCTTGCACCTTTCCGTGCAGGATCGTATTATTTCATTCTTTTGACAGTTGCCAAGAGGTCTTCAAAAGGCCCGATTGCTGTTGTCAAGTGTTGTAACAAGTAGTGTAGGCAAGGACAATTAATGCATTTCAGAATAGATTGGATGTGCATAGCTTTTAGAACAAGGCAATTTAAATTAAACTGGTTGTATATAGACTTTGCAGAGTCTTCTAAACCAGTTTAAAGACGTTAAGTTAAAATCTTTAGCACGCCGCACTGTTTTTTGAAAATTTTCACAACTTTATATTTTTCGCTATGGTAGTTGAATTTCTGAAAATACTGAACAGATGGAGAGAGCACTGCAGAATCATGTATGGAGATATCACAATGCGCTCAGTTACAATGTTACCAAAGGAAGAGAAAGAACCTGAACCAACATTGGAAGAAGTACGCTCTGCATTTAAAAGCCTGAAAAAGGGGAACGTCCCCAGGATGTGATGATATCCCAGCAGAGCTAATACAAGCAGGAGGGGAGGCATGTGCTCGAGTCTTTCACAAGCTGTGTAAACAAATATGGCACAGTGCAGAGTGGCCAGAAGCATGGAAGAAATCAATTTATATTCCCCTCCCCAAAAAAGGCAACCTGAAGCTGTGCACGAACTACCGAACTATTGTGCTGATCAGCCACGCTAGCAAGATACTCTTACGAATAATATTAAGAAGGATAGAGAAAAAGGTTTGAATTTGAAATTCACGTAGTCCAGGCAGGTTTTAAGAAAGACAGAGGTACCCGGGACCACATATTCAATTTAAGGAATATCTATGAAAAATGTAGAGAGTTTAATGTAGACCTGCACACATATTTCATTGATTACACTAAGGCCTTCGACACGGTAAAACATCAAAATATGTGGAGAATCATGAAGGAAATGGGGTTTCCTTTGCACATAGTCCATCTCATTGAAACATTATACCAAGATCAACAAGCCGCTGTCCGAGTATCTGGGCAAACAACGCATTGGTTTGCAGTTCAAAAGGGAGTCCGACAGGGATGTATCCTCTCACCTTATCTGTACAACATATATGCGGAATGTATAATGAGAAATGTTTGAGAAGATGTGAACATTGAAAGTTTCGACCGATTTACGATTGGGGGGGGGGGGGGGGGGGTACGAGTTTACAGAGTTACGAAACGCAGATGACACAGTGATACTATCAAGAAGTGCAGAAGGGCTAGAGCAGCTACTTTCAGCCGTTAATGGACATATTAAAGATCAAAACATGTTCATAAACACAAATAAAACAAAGATAATGACCACCGACACAACACGTCAACATACATTTACAGTGGGTGGTGAGGAAATAGATCAGGTCACACATTTCGAATATCTGGGCTCCAGAATTGACAAAAATGGCGACTGCTCGAAAGAAATCAGAAGAAGACTAGCTATGGCAATGCCGAGACTGAACAGCCTGAAGAAATTATGACAGGGCACCAACAAAATGATAAAAGTAAAAGTCTTGAGAGCCTGTGTTTTTCCTGTGGCAGCTTATGGCTGTGAAGCATGGACGTTTACCAAAACTTATAGACAAAGAATCGAATCCTTCGAGTCAAAATGTTACAGAAAGATTCTCAGAATACCCTGGACAGAGAAAAAAACAAATGCAGACATTTGGCAAGAGTTGAGTATAGAAGAGAACTGGTTTATCAATTACATTTTGGCTAGAAAATGCAAGTATTTTAGTCACATCAAGAGACACACTGGTCTTGAGAGAACGGTGATGGAAGGTATGGTGCCAGGCAAAAGAGAAAGGGGTAGACCAAGAATGCGATGGCACCAAGATATCCAGGAATGCCTGAGTATGACTGTGGCGGAGGCTGGTGTTTTGGCAAGGGAACGAAGTTCTTTCAGACAGACTGAGATGGGAGGATGTTCTACAAAGGTCAAAGGACAGTGACATGCTACATGATTATGAGTTGAATTTCAAAATTTGTAACTTTTCTATTTGTTGGTCAATAAATATGATTTTCCTGTGTGTAGAGACACAATTGAATAATGCATTTGTGGGTATTATTGTTTTTGTTCTGTGTTTGTTAGTTTCTGATATACAAAAAGATGAAGTTGAAAAGTTAGGGAAATCTCGAAAAAAATTTTGACTCGACCACTAGGCCTAGTCGCGCTGATAGAAAACCATGGAAACCACAACATCGTATCGATACTGTGTTCACAATATCGACACAACTGTTAGTTACCAATTCAAATGTAGTTTTTCATCTAAACAAACAAAATAAACAGATCTACTCGATAAAAATCTTGTCCAACAACCTACTTCACCTTTCGCAAAAAGTCGGCTTGCTCCAAATGGCGTATAAGAATAACAATTGTTCTAAAATCATTTGTAATCTAACATACGATACTTTTACCAGCTGAATATCGTGTATGTGTGTAATAGTTTTTTTGGCCAATTCAAAAAAATGCTGAATAGGTATTCAGCATTTTTTAAATTTGGCTAAAAAAAACTATTTTTTTTTAAATTCCGATTTTGTAGGTTGAGTTGGTCAAAGCAGGCCAGACCAAGTGTGCTGAAGGTTAAAAATAACAATGACCATAATATGTTCAACCAGAAATCACTAAAACATTGAGGCGAGCCCGATGATTGACGATTAGCAGGACACGCGGATAGCGAAGATGTTGATCGTCTGCTCCGTACAAATCTCACAATCCAGGCTAAACTTAACAGCTCGCATCGATCATTTGATGATAGTGGGATTGCTACTAACACCAAGGTCCCCACCTCGGTTTTGATGCTTTGAATACTACTAGATTTCTTATACCATGATCTGACTGTTGAGAGATAACCACCATATCCTAGCCTAGACGGTTGTTGAGAATTGCTAATACCCACCGACCCCTCCCACCACACACACACACACACACAATTGGCCGTGAGAGACAAGATCGCTTTCTTAAAAATGGGAAACTCGCTAAACGATTTTGAGATGAATAGTGAAATAAAACTATATTTACCGTCGTCCCATTATAATTGTAAATGAAATGCGAAAAATATTGACTAACAGGAGAACAGAGCCCAAACTTACTTAACTTCAGTATACTGGTTTAGAAGGCTCTACATAGTCTGTATACAACCAATTTATTCCACTACACCGATACTAAAGATAACTGTGAGCACCCAATCTATTTTTTAATGCATTAACTGACCCTGCCTCCCTGTGGCAATGCATTCCACGATTCACCACTCTTTGATTAACACAAAATTTCCTAATATCTAATCTGGTTCTGTCCTTTAACAATTTGAATCTGTGCTCTCTTGTTCTTGTAGCCGGTTATACTTTGAAGAACTTGTTATAGTCTAATTTATCCTTTTCACTTGATTAATTTATAATCTTGTATTAAGTTACCTCGAATTTTTCTCTGTTCTAGAGACCGTAGACCTTTGTACCAACACTCGTGCTGGTAGAATTATAAACGTTTTTAATCAAATTCCAGTAAAACGTATAGACCATGTTAGGGATGTGTGTGGCAAAGATGGGGCACTTCGTGCCTTGTGAAAGAATGCAGTTGACAGCGGCCATGCAGTTTAATGTAAGGTTCTTATTCAGACCGTAGTTATAATAGGTGACGTCACCAATAACTGCTGGTAACATTCCGAACAGGTAGACATCGTCGATCCAGAAGAATGGAGTTATCAAAGCTGCCTTGTACATAGATTCCATTAGATCTGTCGTTATTATAACTACAAATCCACTGCAGTAATCATAGGGAAATGTTCTCCTTGATGAAAATATATGAGATTCCACTTTCCATTTCCCATTCCTGAGAATTGGCATAGTTCCTTTATGCCAAACGTTACAGAATATCGTCTTTTTCTTCCCTAGCATATGAGGCAGATATGAATTCAATAGTTTAAACATATTCACTAAAACATCGTCGTCTATTTTTAGAACAAAGTCTGAGTTGGAACAGTGTTCGCTGACCCACCGGAATCCCATGACGCCTTTGAGAGATAGGTTGTGGTAGTGGTCATAAAAATCTCCGATAACAGTGTCGTTGTGGGTTATGTGTTCTAGCCACACGATTCTCTCCAGCGTTTGGTTTGAGGTTTTACCCAACAAGAATGCAACCCGAACTTGAAACGGGTGAAAAAGAAGTGTATCTGCAAAACTTTCTCTGATTCGTTGCCGTTTCGCAAAATTAGTTGGTGCCGTATGGACGATGATGATGATATCGATATGGCTACTTCTTTTACAAAGATTGGGGTCTAATATAAGATGACCCATTAATGTGGCTGGAAACATGGACTCAGCAGTAAGTGTTGGATCATTTATTTCAAGTTTCATCCGATCAAGTACTTTCTTAACCAAGGGACTGACTTCAGATATGTTCATAGGTTGTTTGGTATTAGGTGCTATCTTTCTATCAAAATATGAAACCGTAATATCCAAACTCTTTTGGCTGTATTCCTCGGAAGTGAACCACGTGATTACTCCATGAAATGATGGGATCAAGAAACAGGTGATAGTAATCCCCAATATGAAAGTCATAAGTGTGACTGTCTTCGGTCGTCTCAAAGCCTGCATGTTCGTGGTTTATGTTCGGTAGCCCACCTGTAAAGAAATAGATGATAAATTTGTTTAGAATCGAGGTAGAAAAAGTTTAGAGCCAGGTATAATGTTGGGTGAATAATTCCTCCTAGGGTTGTGCAACATTCTGATTGGTTTGGGTGATATGTATTTCAAAATCTGAATTTGAACCTGAAGTCAATTTTTAAAGTAACAATTACCTGTTTCTGCAACTCTATATTTGTTTTTGCCTTAGCTGACATAACGTTTGCAGCCGGACCTCGAAAGTCAGTGGATGGAGCGGAAAGGACGCTTGAAATAGGACATTTCATGTCCCTTAAAACTGAGGTGGAAGAAGAGGAAATGACTCATCAGATATAATATTTCGTGTCTTTAAAACTGAGGTGGAAGGAGAGGAAAAGACGTTTGAAATAGGACATTTCGTGTCCCTTAAAACTGAGGTGGAAGAAGAGGACATGACTCGTGAGATATGATATTTCGTGTCCGTTAAAACTGTGGTGGGAGAAGAGGACATGACGATTGAAATAAATTTCGTGTCCCTTAAAAACTGAGATGCAAAGAAAAGAAATTACTTGTGAAATATGATATTTCGTGTCCCTTTAAACTGAGGTAGAATATAGGCGATAATTGTGCGAGTAAATGCGACAATGGTCTTCATACTTTAGATAACACAGCAACATTTCTGAAATAGAGGTAAAGTATTACATATTTTACTCGTTCACAGTCCGTCAACCGATGGATCGCGTATTTGTGAATAGCTGATTCATTGATTTTACAGTAATATGAAATATAGTTACGATTTCCTATGTCAGCATATGTCTTCAACAATACACGTCAAGTTCCGATGTCCTATGTCAGCATACGTCTTCAACATTACACGTCAAGTTCCGATGTACTATGTCAGCATTCGTCTTCAACATTACACGTCAAGTGCCGATGTCCTATGTCAGCATACGTCTTCAACATTACACGTCAAGTTATCGTGTGCTATGTTATCCCTTCTAACTCAATCCATGTGTTCCTGTTTCCTTGATGTTTGTAATTGCTTCTCTTTTCCATATGTGTTTTGGCCTACCTCTATTTCTCTTGCCTTGGGGATTCCAGAACAGAGACTGTTTTTAAATGTTATTTGTCGGTCTCCTTAATGTGTGTCCTATCCACTGTCAGCGTCTTCTCCTCATATCAAGTACCATTCTTCCTGTCCGTTCCCACATTTCTACATTGCGGAGTCTATCATTCCATTTCAATCCCCCGTTTCGACGCAGGCACCCATTGATGAAAGCATGAACCTTTCTCGTTGTCGTTTTCGTTGCTCTTCCATGTTACATAACCATACATTATGACATACTTTACGTTGAAATTGAAGATTTTCATGTTGAACTCATTTCTGCTGACTTTCGTAAGTACTAGTACAATTAAATGAACACTCGCCTTTTGAATTTGATTAGTCCCTATTAGATTGAGGTTTCCGGCCTCCTAACCAACCATCGCCTATCGTATCTTACAGCATACTAAAAACAAACGTATGAAAATATAATTCTCATTATGTCAATCATCACATATCAAATGATATTATTCCATTGTATTTTACAATAAATTATAAGCAGTTTGGCATAAAATACGTGACAGCTTGCAGTAGATAACATAAGTCAAGTATTAGATGTTGTGTAGTAGTTCTATATCTGAAACAGTAATAACGTTCAGTCGTACATAACGTTCTGGTCAGATTGAATGAGTTAATTTGACCTCGACATTCAAAGTCTGGTTCAAAATCGTAATCTAGCACAGGATATATCAATCAATACCCTCATTCTTCATCCGTCTGGATCGCTGTAGTCGAGAAGTAAAGCACTTTATAAGGGTTGACAGAGGATTCTACAAAAACAACACGCTCAAACATCTCGAAAACCGTCCAAAGAAGCACAATTTTAAATTACTTCTTTATTTTAAAATAGTTAAAGATGAACATAATTATGCTAATATTTATATTTTTAGAAATAAAACTTATTCTGCCACACAAAAAATAGTCAATTGTGCAGTTTAACGGTGCAATGTAAAGTGAAAATAGATATAAACAATAACTGTCAGTAACGATGCTAAAAAATTGAAAATATATGCTACAAAAACACTACACTTCAACATGCAATGAATGAGTTGAATCATCATTGCGGTACGTCTCGGCCACACGGACACAAAAAAACTAGAAATCTAAATCTTCAGGCACATTATCTGTTTCACTATGTTCAAACATATCGGATGTCAAGAGGGCCAGCATTGTGCTGGTTGGCAGAAAATTATTGCAACAAATGTTATTATGAGCCTTATATCCACAAACATGCAGGAGATTTTAAAGCAGACTTTGTTACATTTTGTTCCTGAGTTTGGTCTTAATTATATTCATTTTGCAAAAATGGTCTCTCAACAGATGCATTGCTGAATGGTAAGGCCAACAGAGACAGGGCAAATGTTCCTAGATCATGGAAGTCGCGTTTGCCTGATGCATCTGTTTGGTTAGCAATGTCCACTCAAAACCGTTCAACATCAGTCTCATGTGGCCAAGAAATTAAGCTGAAAGTCTTTGTAATAGGGTCACCGCGGTCAAGATTATGGATCCCAAACCAATGGGCCATTGAATGCAAATTGTGAGTGTCCAACAATGACTAACCCACATTCTTGACAAAGTTTAACTGCATATCAGCCATTTCGAACAAAGCCTGCCTTGTTCCTAATATAACCTTTCATTGTCTGAAATCAGTTCAATGAAAAATTGACCGAAATTACTGTCTTTTATTAACGAATCTTGATATTGCATAGCTTATTACGGTTGTTCTAAAAGACACATGGACATCACATATCAAACTTGGAAATTATTTCAAGACGTGTCTTCTTCGTAGCGGCTTCTTTTCGGGTCGACTATAAGGATGGTGGTGGAGATATCAAAACCAGACCTATCGGTACTCAGGTTGAAATAGGACGGTCACATGTTGAAGTACGTCTTAGCTGAAGGATGACACGTGAACTTTAAACTTTGGATCTGTTTCAAATCAACCAGTACAGTGATGGGGTTCAGGTTCAAGAGAGTGGGTAGCCGTGGTTTCAGAAGGAAAGAGGAATCCAGAAATTGAGCTTTGGCGTTTTAGTGGTCCGGTCGTCCGAATTGTCTACGTAGTAGGAAATCTTAGGATTACGTGATTAGCTCACCAGCAACTACGAAAGGTGGGCGGAGTCTAGGAGGCAGATAAA
This sequence comes from Ariolimax columbianus, assembly GCA_036924085.1. Taxonomy (NCBI): domain Eukaryota; kingdom Metazoa; phylum Mollusca; class Gastropoda; order Stylommatophora; family Arionidae; genus Ariolimax; species Ariolimax columbianus. The sequence goes on from JAVGWX010000001.1 coordinate 170,556,091, forward strand.
AAGTAATATTTCAGAAATTGAAGATCAAATTTTGCAGGAAGGCATACCATAAGTGCTAATAGAGTTCATTCCGTTAATTCAGTGAGTGGTCATTATTAAGGAGCCTAACAGAACTTACAGTGAGATCGGAACAACGGTGAAGCTGAGGCTTGCACTCAATAATCTCTAGCTGACACAGATGAACTGACGCTAGCATCTGTCAAATGTCAGCGTGTCTCGTTGTGGCCGTTAACAAAATGATGGCTTATGTCAGAGAAGTGTGGGTAAAACATTTATGTCAGGAACGTGTGGGTAAAGCATTTGTGTCCGAAAAGTGTGGGTTAAGCACTTTTGTCAGGAAAGTGTGCGTATGCGTAATGCATTTGAATCAGAAAGGTATGGGTAAAATACTTGCGTCAGAAAAGTGTGCGTACAGCATTTGTGTCAGAAAAGTGTGTTGAAAATACTTATCAACTAATCTCAGAAAAGTGTGTGTAAGTATGTGTGTCAGAAAAGTGTGGGTAAAGCATTTATATCAGAAATGTGTGTGTAAAATACTTTTGCCAGAGACAAGTGTAGGCAAAGCATTAGGGATCGTATCCTTAAAGCTCGAATTTGAATATTTCCTAGCGAAACCTGAACGAACGATGCTGCAAGAATGTCAGGGTTCAGACACGTTACAAGAGATGACGAACACGATCCAAGTAGTTAGCACTTAGATGACGTTGTTAGGGAGAGAAGTGGAATTGATAAAGATTAGTAACCTGGGTATAGATTACAACAGAGGCGACATCTTGCTAAATGCAAACACCTGTCGAAAGTGGAGCTTACATTATGATATTCTTATATTGTATTGATTTTTACAGATCAAGTTATGCAATAAAATGTATTTATTGCTTTTATATTCTGAAGAAATCAGTTTCCGAGATGAAAATACGTTTTTATGAGAGGGAAAGTAATTCATGGAAATTGATTAGTGTAAGGGAGATAGACTGCTACATCTTGCCACCTGTTCAAAGTAGCTCGGGACGAGAGAGTGAGGTTGATAACTAGCACAATAACGTCCTCACCTTAATCTAAATACAGACAAGTTACTTCATCAAGACACAAAGCGTATGATGATGTCACGAGGCTTGCGAAAGGCAACTAATAATAACTTTAACCGTCATAGTCCAGAACAGGAATTGTAAACCCGTGCCCTCATACTTCTCCGGACGATTGTTTCGATAATTACACTCCTCTTCTTTCCACATACTCTTGTTTCATTTTACTATGTCTAACAATCATACTCTTGTTTCATTTTACTATGTCCAACAATCATACTCTTGTTTCATTTTATTATGTCCAACAATCATACTCTTGTTTCATTTTATTGTGTCCAACAATCATACTCTTACACACGCAATTGACTACGGTCTAAGCTGGAATAGGCGTGCTTACGCCAGTAGAAATTAGTGAGGCAAACACGTAAAATGAAAAATAAATAATATAATTACGCTTCCTTACTAACTCGAATTCAAAATGAAGCAAAAGAAAAAGCAATTGCATCATCTTTTGTGAGTCATTTTTCACGCCTACGCTGTACCATGGCCTTCTTTAGATATTCTAAAGAAATTCATGGATGTACCCCGTTTGCGTGTTTCCAGGAAAGGTGCATTCCACAGGCTTAGAGCTTCTGGTCTAACAGAAGAACGTCTGGTTGTAGTAGTAGCAGCAGTAGCAGTAGTAGTAGTAATAGTATTAGTAGTAGTAGATGCAATAGTAGTAATGGTAGCTGTTGTGGTGCTAGTCGCTTTATTTGTACTGTTGTTTTAGTAGCAACAGTTTAAATATTATACTCCGTCTTTTAATTCATGAACAAAATCCGAAGACATTTTCAATAAAACTGCATGTCATATCCAAGTGATTTTTTGTTTGCAGCTTTGTAATATCCATGACACTAAAACATTGTTATTACTTAGTCCTGTAACAGTTCCAGCTGGAGCATGGGTGTTAAGGGCAGGGGTGATGGGGCCGGCGACTCTGGCAACAGAGGTTACCTGACTGTGTGCCAAGGTCAATCACTGTCTCGACACTAAGTCGACAAAGGAAACGAGGGGTTAGGGGAAGAATGTGTCTGGTACAGGTGGGGGGTTATGAGCTGACCACTCTGGCGTTCCAATTTAGGTAGAAGTGGTTGGTAGCAGTCAGAGGTCGTTACGTTCTGCTGCAACATTTAAAGTGACAGGAATTCTGAGTGATTCGTCCAATAACAACTAGTTGAAGTGTAGATCCAAACTAGGGTGATGGCTAAGTCAGACAACCAACAGAAAACCACTGGACAGCCATGAAGCTTCTTGAGACTATATAATATCCGGCAATAGTGAACTGAGGAGACTGACCTCGAGAGAGAATGAGAGACTAGCTAGCAGGCTGACTAGAGAGCAATTGATAGGCTAGTAGCTAGCAGGCTGACTGGGTGTTCGTGAGAGATAGAATGAGTTGCTGAGTGACTGATCCAGCATACGCCTTCAAGTCAGTCTTGGTCAACTGATCTATAAGTGTGTGTACTGGACCCTCTGTGACTAGAAGAGATCTGAATATGTGCGCAGGATACCGAGTGAACGATATGGGTTCTGAAGTATGTATATGCACAGATCGACTGAGTGTGTGACAATAAGTGAATACGTGATTCCGACTAGAAGAACGTCATCGAAGTATTTGTAAATGCACAGATTGCCAGGTGGTAATTGATCTGATATTAAATGTGAATGGGAAGTATTTGTGAATGTACACATCACCTGTCTGAAGAGTTTGTGAGAGTGTGTTGAGTGTGCAGATAACGGGGGGGGGGGGGGTGTTCCGGCTAGAACTGGATGGTATGAGCTGGGGGAAATATTCAAAAGCGTGTGCTTAAAACCTCCGCTGCAGTTAAAATTTATATTAACAATAAATAATTAAAGATCATTTAGTTCAGATGTAATTTTGTCCTTATTGTTAATATGGTTTTTGTTGATATTCATGTAATAAAGCATATATATAGTGTTTACTGTGTTATTTACTGTGTGCAGTCGTGTCGTGGTGTGAAAACATGTTGTAACACCTTAGATAAGCTAACTACTAAGTGAAACCCAAACTCTGCCACAGTCCATAGATGTTAAGAATTGTGCACATCGGCGAATTCCTTTGACCTTTTATAACCATTGCAAAGAAATGGCATTACATTTAAGATTTAACAGTACAAAGCTTAATTTCTCGTCGTAATTTGTTCAAAGACATATCCCCTTTATGTCTTGATAGATCAATTGATTGTTTGTTTTGCCTTTTATGTAAAATCGCAAAGGTGGCACCAATATGCAACAGTTAGTACAGCCCATCGGTCACTATTAGACCCAATATTGTATCAATTTATGTTACTTAAAGCATTTGAATATTGAAATGTATGTGTTGTCATTGTATGTACACTTAATTGTTTTGATAAGCATGCGCTAATTCATACGAATCTGCTAATCAGTATACACACAAAGGATTATATTAAGCATTCCGAATCTGTCCATTCAAAGAGATTGATAATTGTTACTGGATGGACACATTGTAACCCAATTCGTTGCCAGTACTGTTCTTCTTTTCGGAGCACATGTTCAACTCACTTCTTCCAGAACTGAATGTCTATATTTGAAAGGTACTCACGTGTCAGCACTTCAATATCACACATTTTAAATGTCCTGTTCTGTTCGGCAACTTGTGCTTTGACTTTAGCCCACACAAGTTCTATAGGGTTTAGATGCGCATGCTATGCAGATAGTCGTAGACAAGTGTGACCGTACTCTTCAAAGATTTTGTCAATATGATACACCTTTGTCTTATTTGTCTTCCTCACAAGCTGCAACAATTCTGGCTTAAAATAATGTCGTCCAAATTCACTTGTTCCTTAGCTTGCAATGTCCTAATTTGAACTTTTGTATTTGATGCCGTTGGTACTTTGTCTTCCTGAGATACTGAATTATGATAAGATGCGTAATCCATTACTATACATGACGGTCTATCCAGAATTGGAAGCAGATCATTCGGCTTCCAGTGCCTGAAAATGTGTCCATTCATTCAAGTGTAATAGTCTCTACCGTCGGTACTTTTTGATTGGAAAATAAGTTCAGAGACAAGTCCTCTTTCACTGCTTCCGGTATACGTTAGTATGATGCGCTGCACTTTGCGGCTTGGAATTTGTCTTTTCTGTTCACCGTCAACTGATTGTCATTCTTTACCATAGGTGTGGTGAGCATTGACCCAGGATTCGTCGAAGTATACAATACTTCATTCTTGTCTAAGCCGTTCATGTATCTGTCTCAGGTATTTGCTTTTGGCAGCAATCAAATGTGACTTTTTACATACAATATTCCTGCCGCCTTAAGTTTTCCTGAATGTAACGCCGGCGGCTCTTACAATTTTCCGAAGAGTACTTTTGGAAATGTCAATACTGCAGTCGGAATGCAATATTAATTTTAGTTTCCAGAGAGTAACAAGTTGATTTTTCGTCATCAATTTCAAAATCTCCCGTTTTATGACATCTCTGTCGAAATCGTCAAAATTTCGTTTTCCTTCCTTGCTTGATATGAGTACCCTGAGTCCTGTCCAATCCAACGGCAAAATGATAATCTATCCAGACCATGCGCCAATTGCCTTCGTTTCTCTGGGTCATGGATATGGCAATATAAAGGACCAATCTTAGATTTCTTGCCAAAAACTGGTATAGTAAAACGGTAACCTTGTGCATAATTATAAATATACACTTCAAACTCATTTTGAAATTGATATCAATGTAACTTTTGAAAAAAGTAACTGTATGTCACAATAATAACACCACAAACTATAATATCGGGATACATCTATGATGACCGACAGTTTCACATGAATGGCGTTGGTTGTTTTCCGCACTCGACAAAGTGTCTAATTTGCGCACGGAAAAATCTGGAATATTTTTTTACTCAGTCTAATTGAATATCAAAACATCTGTTTTTAAAACAGTACGACTGTGTACCTTATACATGTTAAAATTATGTCCAATTCAGTGAGCTTGCTTTTAATGTAGTCTAATGAATACATTTTTCAAAATCCATCAAATTTCTTACAGAAAAAAATATCATGGATATTTTAAGGCTACATGCGAAAAACCATTTGGATAGGACATGCGGTTTAGTTGAAAATTGCTTCGAATCTTGTAAATAAATTAAAAGACGGACTAAAGTTAAATGCGTAATTTTTTCTGCTATACAATTGTTTAGAACAGTGCTCTTCTAGTGGGGGATTTTAGTTTTTGGGTAGGCGGCAGTAGAAAGATTACATGACTTATTAAAAATAAACCTGAGGAAAATATCACAGGATATCAGCAAACCAACAAAAGTGCTAATTCTGAGAACCTGTGTATTTCCTGTGGCAGCATACGGACGTGAAACATGGACAGTTGCGCAAACCTCGAACCCTGTGAGTCGAAGTTTTATAGAAAGGTACTCAGAATATCATAACCGAAAAAAAATTAAGAATGCAGACATTCGGTAAGAGTTGAGCATAAGGGAGAACTGGCTCCATCGTTAAGCAAAAAAATAAAATACTTTGACCGCATCAAAAGACACAACGTTCTTCAGGGAATGATAAAGGAGCGCATGCTCCCCAGCAAGAGAGGCAGAGGCAGACCCAGACAACGATGTCACGAAGATGTCAAAGAAAACAGTTGAGCAGGAATCTCGAACAATATGGAGATATGACAAAAGATTCAATTTCTTTCAGACGGGCTGTTATGAGAGCGACGTTCTGCATAGATGACCGTGCATCACGTTTACCGGTGTGTGTGTGTGTGTGTTGACTTCGGTCGTTTACAAATTTTCAATCGGATTATAATACACTCCATCAGTTGGTTTGCTGGATTACTGTTCTGAGAAGATGTTCGTGTGTGTATTGACGTATTGTGCCCGTCACATCTTATCTAGATGTGGTCGATACGCATAAACGTTAGAGGTCAGACACGGACACGACACACAGAAGAGGGAGTACTTCTTACAAACTCCTTCCTCGCGGTCCCCATCCCAAGGCAGCGGAGTATCCGGCTCTCCCCCAAGAGTCTCCAGGGGGTTGCTGGACGCGCAGAAGTGGCCGTCCACGCACAGAGTCGCTCCAGCAGATATCAACCTCTTCCTCCGTCCTGGTCGAGGCCTGGAACCACGCCACAGCAGTGGGTCGTGGATGTGGCTGACCTCTACCTCCGTCTTGGACGAGGCCTGGAACCACGCCACAGCAGTGGGTCGTGGATGTGGCTGACCTCTACCTCCGTCTTGGACGAGGCCTGGAACCACGCCACAGCAGTGGGTCGTGTATGTGGCCGACCGACGCAAAGGGGCCTCAGACGCCTAAGCGAGCATTATTATGTTCTGCAGAGAAGATGCTACATTGATGATTAAAAACATTCAAAATACACAGACTCAGTGTACGATAGCGCAATTTTTTTCAGGTTAAATTTGATTTGGCGGTAAGGAAAATGTACCCTCAGAAAAGTTGTAAAAGTGGGTGCCAGGTATAACAAGGTTGAAGAGAACTGGTTTAGAACCTGACACAGATCTTTCCGTTTCTCTTTGCGTCGACACCAAAACTCGAATCTGTATCTGCAGCCTAGATATGTCTTTTAATAAACAAGCGCTATCGGAAACTCCTATGCGCTTAAACAGAGAAGATGACCTACACATCCGCCAACAGCTTAAGATACTGAACACTCCCGTCTACGTAGACATAAAAATGACCCACAACTTGTTCTGGCCCCCAGGTAAATGAATTATTAATTTCTTCATTTCTAAATCGTATATGGGATATTGTTTCTGTAACTTTCTTTGAAGCACAGAAGGATACTCCACACTAAACATCCAAATGAACTACTGCGTGTGCAGATGCACGTGTTGGGGTGTCTTCTACCTTAAATGGATAATATGGCCATATTGTAGCCTCAAAAACCTGATTTCAATGTGAAAGTCGCCATATTCTGCCACCTGTTAGACACAGATTCTCCATCGAAATCACCATGCGAACAAGACATTGATGGCCTTTGAAATGCTCGTTTTAAAAAAAATGTATGGTGCAATGAAGTGCAGCGGTAGTCAAAATATATCTATCTGCTTCGGGACAGCTGTGCGTATCATCTTTTAGATCAGGGGTACCGAAACTCGCAACTCGAGGATTCATGCGGTCCACAAAGTCCGGTTGTACAATCCACAAGATTGACGTTTCAAAGTTTGATACTGAGTAACAACAGCATCAAAAGCAGGATAAAAGCTAATGGTCAGAAACTCGTAATGGTTGACCGTTTTAAATATCTGGTGTTGATTGTCAGTGATGAAGGATCAAAATGTGAGGTATTGGCCAGAATAGCACAGACAATAGCGGGGCTTGCACGGATGAAAAAAATCTGGCAAGATAAACGGTTAGCACTATGCACGACAATCAAATGAATGCGTATACTGGTCCTGTCAATATTCCTCTATGCTTGTGAGACATGAACATTTATAGCTGGCCTTCAAAGAAGGATACAGGCCTTAGAGATGAGATATTTCCGAAGACTTTTAAACGTCACGTACAAAGATCGAGTTACAAATGAGGAAATACGAGATATAATTACAACAGCAATAGAGTTTTTTGAAGACCTCTAGCAACTGTCAAAAGAAGGAAACTCGCTTGTACGGTCACATATCGAGATTAAATGGTCTTGCAACTACAATCCTCCAAGGAAAGGCGCATGGCAGACGTCGAAGAGGCCGTCCTAAAAAGAGATGGGAGGACAACATAAAAGAATGGACCAATCTCCGACCAGAAGAGTCACAGGCAGCGGCCACTGACAGAGAAGGGTGACGTGATGTTGTGAGAATGTCTTCATGTGTGCCCCAACGACCTCACCGGTTACGGGATGACCTGACCTGACCTGAACAAAGATTAGACACAAATATATGGAATTATTTACCCTATAACAGAAGTATGGTCTCAAAAAGAGTAAAAATTGATAAAATGTGAGCGGTCAGTACGCAACAGATGTTAAAACACATTTTCGTAACAACGCGACATCTATGATGTCAGAGGAGGAAGTCCCACGCCTGATCTCTGCTTTGCAGATTTGGTCTCTAATGGAGATCTTCAATGTTCATCGCTTGTTCGGCAACCCGTAGTCTGTCTGCATCAACTTTCCGTAGGTTCCACACCTCGCAGCCATATACCATTGCTGGAATAACAAACTGTTAAAGGTGTGAGCCATAGAGTTGACGTTTCCCATCTGTTGCAGGATGGGTTTAATACAGTTAAAGCTGAGCAAGCTTGTTATCCTTCGTGAGATCTCCTGATTTAGTAAATGTGAGTTTGTGATCTCTTGGTTGATCAAGTAGATATACGAATTTACATTTTCGATGCGACAACCTCCAAGACGCATATCTCCTTTTGGGCAGAAGGTTTTGTGCATGAAGTGGGTTTTCTTTCTATTGATTTGTAGGCCACCTGCAACACTTGCTGTGCTGAGTTAATTTATACTTTCTTTTCTTCGATTTTGTGACGTTGTGGCTGAAGATGACTATGTTATCAGCGAATCTCAGATGAGTAAGAATGTCCCAAATATGTTTATTCCCCTATCCTCCCAGTTCATGTGTTTAAAGACCCAGATATAGAGACACAAAAATATCAGAGGTACTACACCGACGTCTTTGCATCAAATGCGATAGTCACCAAATTAACACACAACAACGAATCTGTACTGGTACTAAAGATCGAATCCGATGAGCTGGCACATGCAATCAAACAATTTAAACCAGGTAGAGCCCCAGAGCAAGACAGAATCACAAATGACGTAATCCATGCAGGCGAGGACACAAAAACGCAGCATTAAACTACATTGTTCAACATATGTCTGAATGAATGCCAAATTCCTGACCAACGTAAAACGTCAAAATGCATCCTAATAATAAAAAGAGGGACAAAGGAAACATGGCAAATGACCATCCGATCTGTCTGCTCTCCTCCTTTTATAAACTCTTCACCAGAGTGATCGCCAACCGCAAAGAGAATCTTCTAGATGCGAATCAACCTCGAGAGCAGGCATATTTCACGAAAGGCTTCTGAACCACTAACCACCTCCATACCATCAACCAATTTATGGAGTGGGCGAATGAAGTACATATGTATTTATGCCTTGTGTTCCTAGATTATGGGAAGGCTTTCAATAGCATCGACATAACTGCGGTACTGAATACTCTGAGAAATCAGGGCATTTAAGAAAAGTACGCTCAACTGATACAGTACATAAACAGCAGGCGAACAACGGGCATCACTCTCTTCTATAAACGACCACCATACCGACGTAATGTGCCGCCCAACAGCGTGATACAATCACGTGCCGTCCAACAGTGTGATACAATCACGTGCCGTCCAACAGCGTGATACAATCTCGTGCAGTCAAACAGCGTGATACAATCTCACTAAAACTATTTACAGCAGCCTTTGAAGATGTTCTTTCTGCATTTTAATAATGAACATCACTTGACACAACTAGAACAGCCCACATTTAAAGACAACATATGCCTTCTTCTATATTCCACTTTCATTCACGTGGCGAAGTGGTCAAGCCGTTTGCCTCGTGTTCAGGCGGTCGAGGCTCGAATTCGAGCTGCGACGGTTGGTCCATGATGTCAATTTTTTCCGGAGGTCCCTGGGTTCATCGCTGGAGCTACGGAGTTCGTGCTTTTTGCGATGCTCTCGACAGATGGGGTACCAATCTACCGAGAGAGACCGAGCTAAATGGGGAAAACCCGAGACGATGAAGTCGAGCCCTCGCTTAAAGTGTTTTTTTTCCTCTCTCTCATACTAGTATTAGCGTAAAGAGAGTTTCACAGTTATGTATCACATAAAATACACACCTTATTTACGAGCGTGTAAAAGGTCAGACTATGTTTTATATAATTATGGATGTCACTTGACACCTTGCATACAATATCTTCTGTTATTCGTTATTAGACATTCTGTTATTATGTGTTCCCAATTGGAATAGGTATGTGTCTATAGCAAATTTTAATAGTGCAATTGGATTTATAATGCCTAGCTCTCTATACAAGCTACTGTAGAAATCCTTCCACATTTATAATGGCCTAGCTCTCTATACAAGCTACTGTAGAAATCCTTCCACATTTATAATGGCATAGCTCTCTATACAAGCTACTGTAGAAATCCTTCCACATTTATAATGGCCTAGCTCTCTATACAAGCTACTGTAGAAATCCTTCCACATTTATAATGGCCTAGCTCTCTATACAAGCTACTGTAGAAATCCTTCCACATTTATAATGGCCTAGCTCTCTATACAAGCTACTGTAGAAATCCTTCTACGTTTATAATGGCCCTGCTCTATACAAGCTACCGAAGAAATCCTTCCACATTTATAATGGCCCTGCTCTATACAAGCTACTGAAGAAATCCTTCCACATTTATAATAATAGGTTACAGGTAACGTTAATTTTGTTTAGATTTATACATAGTTTTATCATTCATATCAAATGTATCATGTGTAATAAAATCTGATTCCACGGCATGGCTGAATAGGATATATGTACATTGAAAGATCAACAAGAACTTCATTCAAGTTCAAGGTAGGGCTATAACATGTGTTATTGTGCACACAAGTAGTCGGTTCCACTGATGTATGCACTGATTACTTCAGGGAAATAAATGCATAGTTTCCTACTGATCTAGCGAGTCCCACATTCACTAGCTAGCTGAATATTTATTATCTAAATCATTATGAATGTCAGCCCTAAAACAAAATATATTATCTGTATAATGTGTACATTGTTCTTGTTCCCGGTAGAACTAATTCGCTCGTTCTATCAGCATCATTGGATTTACATGTAAATAACTATTTTGTCACTACACATTCACTTTCAATGTTCACATGTGTTATCGAAAATGGACGTTAAAAGATGTGACAAGGTGCAATTCATGATAAGATGGATTGTTTTCTTCTTCATTTTAGGTAAATTCATTGTGATAAAACAAGTGAATTCCTTTTGATAAAACGAGTGAATTCCTTGTGATAAAACAAACATGAAATAAATTTGCTAATACATGATTAAATAACTATATTATTGTAGTAATGTATACTAACCACTAACCACTACTACACACACACTGATATCATGAATGTCTGCAGTAGAATATCTAGAAAAAGTTTCGATTGCCAGTGAATAATCTGTATTAAATCTTCTTCTTCTTCTTCTTCGTACGCTGTATTAAATCAATAAACGCATAATAAAAAACAACATAATCTCTTCACGTGGTCACCAAACTCAATAAGTAAGCGAGCTACTGTAAAATCATTTGGCGAGCTACATGCCAACGTATATAAATGTCATTCTTTCACGTATTGACAAGTATTAGAACTTGTACACATGCATAATATAGACAAAACCAAGAAATGAGAACATTAATTTTACAATGATACCATCATCACCACCATCATCTGGCTGATCAACCTTAGGACCCTTTCCTCTGCAGTTCTTCTTTGATAACATGCAGTACTGAAATAAATTATTATCACACAGAAAAAACATAAAATTATTTCATGATTCTAAATCTTGAAAAGTGTTCATTAGTGAAACAAAATTACTGTAACAGCAATAACTTGAAATGTAACTACTGACTACTGCATTCATTATAAGCGCGATTAGTACAAACCCGGAGTACTTTTCTGTTGAGAAAAAAGGCCACACAGACTCTGAAGATGTGGCAATACTCTTCAGCATCAAATAAATTGAAATTCGTTCTGCTGTTTCTGATCATCAACGTGAAAACTCGTTATCAAACAGCTAGATAGTTTTTAAATGTCAAAGTTCATAAAAAGACCTGAAATAAATTAGGCAAGCAGCTCAACTATTTGAAACGCTAAACCTCTGTTCAAACTCTTCTCGACAATTACTCGAAACTACTCGTTTTTTAACAAGATTTTCCTCTTTGCTGCTCTCACAATTTATTTCTTCTTCCAGTTTCTCTTTTAAACAAGGAAAATATTTTGCTTCTCCTCGGTAAAGGTTATTCCAGCCAACATGCAAGTTTGTTGGCACATTCTTGAAAATGTTTTGCTTCTCCTCGGTAAAGGTTATTCCAGCCAACATGCAAGTTTGTTGGCACATTCTTGCACTGAGTGAATATAATTGCCTCGAAATGTTTGTATCGACCATGAAGTTAAAGTTTCAGTCCGAAAAGTGTATATGTGATGGTTACAAGAAAGGTCAAATCCAAAGTCATTTACGCTTTTCAATCTCTGAGTAGTTATCATCACGTTCTTAAAAAAAAACCGCAATTGCATGTCGTTCATTAATATGACAATGAACTCGTCCTTTACTCTGCCAACTTATTTATGAAGGGAGCAGATCTATATACTAGCAATACAGCGTGTCTGCCAGGGCTGTAAACAAGCGTCTTTAAATGTCATGAACCTTCACTCGATTACATATTTTAACAACAAGCTTCATTTTATCATCATTTACTTCATTGAGCACGTCCTTTGCAGAACGTCCACTGTAATGCCCTTGTCCATCTTCTCAAAGGTCTGTACTGCCTCTGACTCTTTTGTCATGTGCCATACCCCCCAGTGTCGTTCTTTCTAGGCCACTGTGGGTTTTGCTATGCCCAAAGTGTGTTTATTACCTAGACGAAATGTTGTTTAGTTGCCAGTTTTGTTCTATATCGAGCTCCTGTAGGATTTTTGCGTTTATCTGTTTCTCACTGGGAAAAAAACATGAAAAAAAACTAGTAAAAGTTGATTAAGGTTGAGCTTAATCAAAATTTAAAAATGGGTATGGTCAGATACCGCACCGAGACGAGAACACAAACAAAACCTACGTTACGACCAATAGGCCTTCATCAGGGACAACACTGAACTAACAAATCAACATATAAGAAAAAAAGGGTCAACTCATCTGTTTCAGGCTTCTGTTTCTCAATCCACCGTCCTGTAGCATTTTAGCTTGAATGATTCAGTCTTCTTCCTCAGGGTTTGTGTAGTTGACCATGGCAAGATTCAAGTCTTTGTCATCATTATTTTTCTCATTTTGTTAGTGTTCTGTTATACGTTTTTGATTTTAGTTAACCTCTATAGTACATGACCATTCTTATCTTTATTTCTTTGTTGCCAATCTCCATTGTTGCTGATAGTCGAGCCGAGGTATTCAAAGCTCATGTCTTCCTCAACTTTTTGCTTCTCTATGATCATTTTAGTCCTGGCTTTCGCTTTGTCGTTGCTCATTGTCTTAGTTTTGCAGATGTTTTGCAATATATTTTGTCCCTCGCTGTGTCGTTTGACCGACACGATCTTCTGTTTCAACTCGGTACCGCTCTTCGAGAGGACGACTGTATCATCTGCATATCTTAGATTTGGTATTTCATTCCCACCGATTGCGAAGGGTTGAACTTTTCATACGATTTGTCCTTCTTGAAATTCTCATTATGTGTTCTGCATAGATATTCAACAGATTAGAGAAGAGTATGCAACTTTGTCATACTCTCTAGTGCACATTGAACACGTCCGATGTCTCTCTAGCTGTTCTAACCTTTACTTGTTGTCCCTTATACAATGATTCGATCAGTTTAATAAGATGCGTCGCGAACCCCTTGTCTGTCAATATATTCCATAGCTTTTCGTACCGCACACCGTTGAAAGCCTTGGTATGGTCTATGAAGCAGGTGTGTATGTTGAGATTGAGCTCTCTGCACTGTTCAATAATGTTTCGCATGTTAAGGATGTAATTCCTCGTGCCTCTACTCTGACGAAAACCTGCCTCAACCAAATGTACTTCCTGACTGATATTGTTTTCCAATCTTTTCATGATAATCCGAAGGATGAGTATACTAGAATGACTAATTAGAGCGATAGTTCGGTAGCTAGTGCATCGCTTCAGATCAGAGAAGGATGAGTTTGCTGGATGACTAATTAGAGCGATAGTTCGGTAGCTAGTGCATCGCTTCAGATCACCGGTCTTAGGGAGTGGGATATACACATCCGGTAGGCCACGTTGTGCTGTACCAGATAATCTTGCAAAATGCGTAGTAGATCATGGACGATGGTTTCTCCACCTGCTTGTATGATTCAGGTGTCATCGAATCCCGGTGATATTCCTTTCTTTAAGCCTTTAATTACTAGTCGGACTTCATGTATCGAAGGTTCCGGCATCTGCTCTGGGTCTTGGACGTTATGTTGGTGTCTCCACCTTTGTCTTCGTACATGTCTCTGCAATATTGCTTCCACCTCGGGAGTTTATCTTTGCTCTCTGTCAGTGTACTACCATGGCCATCGAATATCCCTAACAGAGACGGTTTGAACTCGCCAGTAAGTGTTTTGATTTCTTGGAATGGTCTATTTCCTTCCCTTGTTTTTGTAACTCTTCTTTCCTGTTCCACGTGTCCAATATATTGCTTTCTGTCCTTTCTAATCTCTCTTCTAATTGCTTGTGTGCAGTTTATGTATATGGCAGTATTGTCCTCCATTCTGGAATGTTTCCGTTTTTTTTCTTTCATTCATGAAGTCTTTTCTGTAATGTAACTCATATTTTTATCCCGTTTTCTAGGTATTTTGCTATTCGCCGAATGACGGAAATATCTCTTGCATGTGTGGCAAGTTCCTATGGTGTCCTATCGTCTTGCATTGCCATAAGCATCTCGATTTTGTTGTGTACTTCTATGAAGTACTCTTGCAGTATAAGATTTGCGTCATAGCGTAATGACCTAGTGTTTTTCTGTAGCTTTTTCCCCCTTATGTCCGGGACTAGCAGGTGGTGGTCTGAGGCGCAGTCAGCACCTTGTAGTGTCTTCGAGCATGATACTCCTGACCTCCATCTTTGTTGCGTCATAATGTAGTCTATTTGGTTCGTATAAGTCGGAACTGGTGAAGTCCAAGTGTAGAGTCGTCTAGAGAGTTGTTTAAAGAGTGTGGAGGATAGGTTACTTAGACAGACTTTCATTAATTTATCTCCCGTTTCGTTTCTAGCACCAACCCAAAGGGCATCTGTACTCTTTCTTCTTTTCTTGCTCTTTCTCTTTCTGTTTTTGCGTTGAAATCCTCCGTGACTATCGCGATGTCTCTTTTCCCCACTTTCTTGATGGTCTACTATAAATCATTAGAGTGTTTCTTATGTTTCATCCCCTGCTGCAGCTGTCGGTGGGTAATCCTGTACTATCGTAATGTTTTTTCTTGTCCCGTTCAACCTGATTACAAGGATACGATGGCATCAGAACTTTAAGTTCCTTTAGGTTTGGCTGTCAAGGTTTCTTGAGAAAATAATGTGGTGGTTTCCACATGCCTTCCACATAGACATCGCGTATTTATGATATCTGACTTTGACAGTTCTGTCTTACTTTCAGGGCAAGTGAGTGTCCTTCTCTGTTCATTCACAAAATTGTCCACATATGCATATAGATGCATGACATCTTGCATGTTGTTGTGCCTCTGTCAGCCAAGCAGACTGTGACCTGGCTTTATTTCTTTGTTTAACAAGAGTGTGTTCCCTGGAGGAGGTCTCATTTAGGATCGGGACATGTCTTCAGGCCGTGGGCCCAGCACCCGCCGCATCTATTAAAGGACCTGTTCTTCCAGCAGTTACTGTAGGATTACATCACCCATAGTATTAAATTCTACTCCAACAAATCTCGGGGAGGGGGCAGTTTTTTGGCTCCAGTCGCTCACCATTTATCAGAGCCGCGTTAGTGATAACAGGGGACACCTGGAGTAGATGTAGTTGACTTGGCTTCAGCCTCTCTCATTATTTACATGAGTCTTACCTCAGCCCTTACCCCCACAAACTTGATTAGTTCGTTAACATTTAAATACTTTTGCACTCAGTGTCTGTTGTTGAATAGGTCCGTGGCACGAAAGAAAGTGTGCGAACATTTCATCTTTCCGGCATAAGGTAATGAAATCTTTTTTTATACCAGTAAAAGCTAGAGTGATACCCATACGTTTTTGTGTCAGTATATTCTCAGAAAAAAATATGTTTTGTTATCTCTGAGTAAATATCTTCATCTGTAGTGTAGCCTTTCAGTGGAATAATTTGTATAATCTCTTCTTTCATAATAAATCGCGAAGACCATCCATACAATGATTGATAACTGAGAGGAGACGATCGTATCGATAGATTAATCGAGTTGGAGTGATCGATATAAACATCTGTGCAAACCATGTTCAATTGTTAAAAGAAAAATCTCTAGAGATAATCACAACTCGTCGTTTCACTGTATTGTCAGAAAGCTGGCTTTTTTTTTCATTGCAGATATTCTATTGATTTGCTTTTGAAGTTGTCAAATAATGCATCTACTGTCTATAGAAAAGCTTTTTTTGTAATGTCTCCGCTTTCATGTGAGCTATTCCTTTAAGCTATATTATGAAAGACACGATTTCTCCGCTCTCGTGTGACCTCTTCCTTTTAGCTATGTTATGAAAGACACGATTTCTCCGCTCTCGTGTGACCTCTTCCTTTTAGCTATGTTATGAAAGACACGATTTCTCCGCTCGCGTGTGACCTCTTCCTTTAAGTTACGTTATGAAAGACTCGATGCTGTTGTAGTTTCGTTTTTTCGAATGCACACAGTGGGTAGGTTTACTCTTTTGTATACCTTGAAAAGGACGTTAAGGTTGCAGTAGCTTTTCTCACATCCCAAACGTGGGGTCTTCCAGGCGTTTGGGCTATGCTTGGATTCATCTGCGTGTCGATCACTACTACGGCGATTACGTCGATCTATCACCTCTTTAGCCAGGCTACCACGAATGCAACGCGATTGTGGCATTCTTCTTTTCTTTTTTTTACGCGATTGTGGCACCGTTGTTTTGTGTATGTGTGTGTGTAAAAATTGAAATATATAAATTGATTCATTTGTAGACCATGTCACTGTCACGAATAAGGCAGTACGGGACACCGTTAAGAGAGAAGTCGGCCAATTTACAGACGTTTGAATATGGTAAGAGCATGTAAGCTCACATGGTATATTATGTTTCAAGATCTTCTGATCTGACCCAGGCGATCCTGCAAGGTACTGTGCCTGGGAAGCGTAAGAGATGGAGACAGAAAAAGAGATGGGAAGACAACATCAGAGAGTGGACAGGAAGGTCGATAACTAGAACAAATATCCTGGCCCAAAACCGAGTGGAGTGGCGGGAACTGGTCCAACAATCTGCAGTATTGGAGCCTCGAGTGGCGGGAACTGGTCCAACAATCTGCAGTATAGGTGTCACAATGACCGTTTAGGTTACGGGACTGATGATGATGATTCTGATGAGGATACTGTTGATAATTGCTGTAACATATGATTTTTGGGATTAAGATGCTGAGCAGCGCATGAGCTGCAGCGGTCAGCGACCCATAGCTAACTGCTAACGCCAGGGCCAGCGGAACAGAGCTGCCTAGACCCTTCTACAGAGATCAAGATGCTGAGCAGCGTATGCGCTGCAGCGGTCAGCGACCCATAGCTAACTGCTAACGTCAGGGCCAACGAACCAGAGCTGCCAATACCCTTCTACACCTCCACGCGGTGATCCTGTGATACAGGCTGCAACAGAGCAGACTGGCAAAGTAGATGGAATCGAAGAGGGAAGGTTAACCCGGTACTCAAAAATGCCTGATGAAGTCGGATGTGTTGAACCAAAAGGTGCAAATATCACGTTCGAGCTGTAAACTACAACACATTGCATTCCGTTCTCTGTACTACATTCTGTTACTTGCTGAGCCCTTTTTAGGACTTGGTAGCGGGAGATTGAGAACGAACAAACGAAGAAGAAGAAGAAGAAGAAGAACACGAATATGATTTTTTACTGGTCTTATTTTCTCTTTCCTTTCCAACGTATTTGAAGACAAATCTGTGTGAGCAATTATTAAGGGATTCATTTTGAATGTCGTTCAACATTTGCATTATATTTTGTCTCTACATGTCCCACCTGTATAGTACATCAAATAAACTCCCGTTCCATTTGCGTCCATATTTATCTTAAAATTCCTCTTCCCATTCCGAATGGAAGGGAGACGTCTTTAAATAAATATATTATTGTCATTCTTTATTTTGTTTATTAGGGCAACAAAGTTCACAATGTAAAATCTCAAGCACGGAGAAGATTAGCACGTTGTGCGAGTGCTTTTTTTTACATTTTTAAAAATTATCCGTGTTTGCCTCACTAGTTTCTACTGGCGGAGGCGCGTACGCATCAATATGTCCACATTTTTAATGTTGGCGTGTCTTTCTGCTTTCGTCGCGTGTCTGTTCGGTTATTATTGGACTGACTTGCACGACGACTTTTGTTGAGTAAAAACCATGTTCACAATTATCACCCTCACATCGAACTGATACATCGATTTAGTGTATGCATATTTGAACTCGAGTTAAAAACTTATGCTAACGACAATATCAGTAGCTCGCGAGCGACAGTTTGGCGATCGTGGATCTATACCGTGCCTGATCCAACTGCCACCCGTGTGTTGTTGAGCTTATCTTGGTGTGGCAGTTGGTTTAAAATTAGTAGACTAAAGACTCAGTACATATTGAACACTTTCTGCTCTTACGAAGAAATGCGGATTGGAATTCATCCAGTCAAAAACGTGACTATGTACACCGAATTGGGCTAGATATTTCAAACTTCCACGAAATGGATAGAGAGATCTCGCGAAGAAGCAGGATGGTTCAGTTTCAATCACATCAGGCCCATACTTAGGTAGATGAAAAACATTGAAGCGAAAGTTGACACCTTCAACAGTAAGATCATTCCAACCATCGTATATGGCTGCCAGGCGTAGATCCTACAAACAATTGATACTGCTCTGCTCCAAGGTTCACCACTGGAAAATGTAGCTTAGAACATTGAGATCTCACTACGGGACCACATCCGCAACACAGCCACGAGGAATCAAACTTGCGTCAAAATGACATCGTGGATACGGCGTTGCACAACATTCTCATGTCAACATATGTTACCCGGAAAGGTATTGGTGTCAGTGTTTAACAGACGCTCACCTGTGACGCTTGCTCGAAGCGCGTTTTTCTCAAACTTGGCGTGTCATTATAAATTATAGCAAACAGCAACTCACGGTCTAAACTAACACAACCGTCACAAAGTGAATGTTAACAAAAATGTTAGAGTTTACACGATTTAGAGGGCGATTTAAAACGTTTTGTCTTTGAGGATGTAATTGACACATGAGCTAAACATGTTCTTGACGCTTGGAATGTCGTTTAGGGGATGTCATTATTTGTCAGCGTAGTCATTATCCCGGTCCACACACAAACGCCAATGTTGGACAAGTTGTTGTATCCCGTTGAGGAACAAAAAGCAGACGTCCTCTTTCGAAACCAGTTACACAAAGCTGCTTGCACCTCCACGTCGGAAGCTTAAGGGTGTCGCTTGAGGTGTTCTTTCAGCTCAGGAAGAAGAAGACGTCACAAGCTGCCAGATCGGAGCTGTGGGATGGGTACGGTAAAATGTCGTCAAACTTGAGACGCTCTGATGAAACCACTGTTTGTCGACCTGTGTGTGGACCAGCATTGTCGTACTGAAGAATTACGAGCTTGTCCACATGAACACGCAGCAATCGGGCTCGAAGCTTCTGCAAAGTTTTCACATATCGATCTAAGTTGACGACATTGCCATGCTAAAATATGCAGCGTGAACTACGCCCTCGCAGTCCCAAATGATAGTCATCATCACTTTTTCCAGCCGATGGCGACTACCTGGAATTTTTTGGGGTAGTTGAGTTCCAATGCTTGTACTCCATAGACTGTCGCTTATTTTCTGGATAAAAATGATGTACCAATGACAAGTCGACGAAACAAGGTATCACATTCCTGCTGTCACACCTGTTGTCGGTGCTGTTTCATATCCGGTGTGTGAATGCGAGGGACCCATCTAACACTTTCCTATACCAAAGCAGGGCATCGAAAATGTGAATGACTCGCTCAATCAAAATCATAAGCATTCCAACGATATCTTACTGCTTGACACGGCGATTGGCATGAATCCTTTTGTCCACGCGAGCTTGGTGCTGTACATCTACCTCTGTGATCGGTCGTCCACTGCGAGCCTTGTCATGTAGGTTCGTCTAAGCTGTATTGGAGCCTTTTACCTTCCTTGTCCACCCCCTGACAGTACTGACATCTTCACAAGCGTTACTATATACCACAGTCATTCTTCGGTTTAAAATAAGTTTGTTTATTCTGCGATGCATGTCGATGGACACATTTTCCGCCGTCAGAAATTCAATCACATCATATTGCTTCAACCGTATTTCCACGTAGGCCGCCATTTTACTGTCTGTTATGCGCATGCATCACAGGCGCATGCCACTACATGTCCCTATAGTCACTTCATTAGATATTATTTTCACATATGTGGCCCTGAGCACTGTCGTAGTTATGGTCCTGTGAGTACAACTTTTCAAATCGTAGTTTTAGCTGACTGGCAGCCTAGCCTTACCTAGTCAGCTGATACTACAATCATGTCGAAATGCTACCGGGGTGACGTCAGTTCGGTAGCACGGGCAGATGAATCCTGCACATACAGAAATAGAGCAGCCCTCGTGTCACAGTGTACTTCCACATGAAACCAGTCATGGCCACTGACATGTCTTTCTTTCACTGTGTGTGTGTGTGTGTGTCTCTCTCTCTCTCTCTCTCTCTCTCTCTCTCTCTCTCACTCTATCTAACTATCTATCTATCCATCCATCCATCCATTTATCTAGCTAACTATCTATCCATCCATCCATCCATCCAATCTATCTATCTATCTATCTATCTATCTATCTATCTATCTATCTATCTATCTATCTATCTATCTATCTATCTATCTATCTATCTATCTGTCTGTCTGTCTGTCTGTCTGTCTGGCTGTCTGTCTATCTATCTATCTATCTATCTATCTCTCTCACTTTCAGGCGCAGAGTAATACAGAGTGCTTTGTCAGTGCTGGCGCAATCTGCGACACGATAAAGTACTCGCCGCTGGAGCAGTGTGGCGGAGATATTTCAGCTTTACTGTAAACTACGACACAAAGACTTAACATCATTTTCAGGACGAACGACTATGTGGAATTCAGCTTTTTTGGTCTAAAATTGTCACGACGCTCTTTGGCCCAATATACTCGATTACAGAACACTGTTCAGGCGAAGTCGAGTGATTTATTAAATGCACTATTCGGCTTCGAATCGAATATTCGGCGCAGCCCTAGTTTTGGCATACGAAGGAAAATTGTAAAGGATGTTGTCAAACTGTCTGACTTGATTCCAGAATTTGACTGACTTTTATTGCGAATTATTTCAACATGTGAGATAAGTACATTTGTCTAACTGTTTCCACATCTTTGTCTGCTGGATTAGTTTGTTATTCTTTTGATCGATGTTTTTATATGTGTACTGGCGTTAAAACGTCACACTTGTTTATGTCAATATTTTGTACAAGAGGAGACGTACGAGTGCAAAGCGTTAGAGCTTTAGGCTCTCACAGCAATGGGAGCGTGCTTACCCCCAAGATGTGATGGCAACAGTCCACCTAGCTGTAATTGTGTTTCTGACATACTGTTATGGAAGACAACGCAGTGAGGTATGGAACTAGACACATGATCATATAAAAAGCTTAAAAACCTGGTACAATGACACCTCTACCACTTCATCCCCGATGACAGTGCCTGCTGTTGGACTACCTTGACCATTTTACAAAATATTATTATAGATGTCTGTGCGGACGTGATCACTTGATACGGGACTGAACCTGCTAATCAAGTCCTTATGAGCTGATACGACCTGAAGAATTCGTCGAGGCTTTTCGATTTATCGGACACTTTCTATCTACCAGGGAGGTCAGGTCAGTGAATGTCTACTTCTTTACATTATTATTCCATGTCTAAATTGTGAATTTGAGTACACTTCTAATGAGAGCAATTTGCAACTTGCGAAGTGCTTGCAAACAGTGAAGTCTTTAACATCTGCCCTGTTATGTTCTGTTCCTAGGAATCGTCATTACTGAACTCCGGGCATACCCTTAGGTGCACAGTCTCTCCCAGTAATTGGCGAATGGTATGGATACTGATGGGTTCCTGCCTCTCGTTTGTTGTACTTACTTCTGCTCTGTCCTCTATTGCGTCCCAGTCCGATCGATACTTATTTGATTTCAAAGTTCTGCCGTCTGGGAATTGATGATTTATCTATTGCGGCGTCATCACTAGATATGCGGTTATTGGTAGAATTCCAATGTAATCCCTATCCATTTCTCATGTAGCCATAATTGATGTTTCAAAAGCCAGGATGTCAGTTCTTTTGCTGCCGGAACGCCAGGATGACCAGCCCTGTAGATACACACCAACTCCTAATGGCGTGAGGCCTCCACATATGCTATCGACTCATGCCTCTGCATGTACCTTCGGAAGTAAGGATTGGGAGTCCGACACGATGTATGTCTCCGTTACAGAGGTCTCAGAGAATTATCTCAAAACTGCAGCCACTGCTTCAATCTCCATTCTCGTACTGAAGGCTGTTGTTCTGTGTGTACCGCTCTATAGGATATCAGCAAAGATGGCTCCGTAACCGGCTGCGGGTATACGTTGCTGTGCTGTTTTAATCCATTATGGATGCCACCAGACCACCGATTTGCCTGAAATTTACACTAGTCGACGACTTACACTTGTGTTCCAGGAAACGTGTTGTTGTTTTCCATTTGGACTGGTTAATTTGTTCGTTTTTTTTTTATTTCTTCCGCCCGATTATCCTGGTCTTGACATCGGCTATATGATTAGCACTACGCTTAAACCTGTGTCGTATTTCACGGTCTAGTTCAACGGCTGAACTTGCCGAAATTGGTATGGGAGAAATTTATACACGACTATAATGGACTGAACACAGCCGGGGAGAGATGCCAAACTCACTCACACACTGAGTGATGTCTCTACGACCTCTTGTGGTTATGAAAAAGGCGCGACACACAATGTTAGATGGCATCCTCCCTCCGCTACCTTGCAGGATACCTGTTTACGGGAAAGGCTTCGGGAGTAAACCCTGAGGAAAAATCTGCATCCTATGCTATCTTCAGTCGTCTCGATAAAATCATGCCACTGGTCAAAGGTAGCTCAGGACCAGAGAGTGAGGTTGACAAAAGGCGCAGTTTCTTCCTCACTTTAATTCAAAACACCGTGCAAGTCATGCATTTCAGCGGGACACAGCAAGAGAAAAGACTGTCCACTCGGCTGAACAAAGAAAGTGGTCTTCATCACATGTGACGGGCAAACATTACATCAGTACCAACTTAACCTCTCAGAGAAAGCTCTAACACTGCGGATCTCCGATCCATATCAAGCAAAAACTATGTTAGCTTTACTTAACAATTCACACTTTATGGAACCATTTACCTATAAGTAGAATTAACTGACCGAACACAGCTCCCAACCAAAAACTGTTAACTTTTAAGGCCGAGAAGCGATCGC
The DNA here is from genome assembly GCA_036924085.1 of Ariolimax columbianus. Lineage (NCBI taxonomy): Eukaryota > Metazoa > Mollusca > Gastropoda > Stylommatophora > Arionidae > Ariolimax > Ariolimax columbianus. The sequence goes on from JAVGWX010000001.1 coordinate 170,579,549, forward strand.
GTGTTAGAATGTATAAACAGTGATGTCATCAGATAGATTCCGGCCATCTCTACCAGAATCAATATGACTTTGACCCCAAAAGGAGACTCCCTTCTACAAAAACTATACGAAAAACAATTATCATAAACCAGAGCTGAGGCGCAGAACAAAGGAAGTCATCAGACGTGTTGGTCACTGACTGAGATGCTACTAAAGTCTGCAGAACTCTCTCAGTTGGCAAGAGAGATAATACATATTTGTCATCTCGCAAACGTTGTATCATTCCTTTAATGACTTGCAGAGTTTAACATTTTTAATTTAAAAAAAAAGGTTATTTATTATGTATTGAATGCTTCCTCCTATTCATACTGTTGATATGGGATTGGGGGAGGGGGGTGGGGGGGGGGGGGGGGGTGGGTGGTGGTGGTTGGGGGGGGGGGGGGAGTAATTTTAGAGAGCGAAATTTGGGGAAGGAGAAGCAATAGCGAAATAATGTGTTAATATCACAAGAAAATGTTTCAACTGCAAACAATTTATCTTTTTAAAAAGAATCACATCAATCAGTGACGATATTTTGAAACGGAATTCATGATGAATTACTACGTGCGTAGGCGCACAGTGGTAATGACGCAAGGACGTCACTGGGCTAAGTAAAGAGACTGAGGACAATTGTTAAATGCTTAATAGAGAGCACCACTAGGGGAATAATTTATACACAAGGAAGAACAAATGAAAGCAAACTAATGATTTATCATTGAACACATTAGTGAATGCATACGAGTGACTACTGTCAATCTCACTACCCATAATGGCTAAAATACAGGCAGGGTTAATGAACAGTTTTACACGAGAACAGTAACAGACGATAGTCGACGTTTTACACGAGAACAATTACATACCTTAACTAACGCGTTTTACATGAGAAAAATAACAGATGTTAATTTGACGAAAAGCACCTACGAGTTAAAAATTCAGTGGCGTAGCGAGGGGAGAGCTGGGAGGGCGGCCGCCTCAAGCGCCAGCCTGTGGGGGGCGCCAAATGGGCTAACATTTAAAAAACAAAGTTTCACTATCTGATAACAAATTTAATAGTTTCAGGGACAGCATTGGTACAGAATACTAGTTTCTCATCAAAATTTAAACACTATGTCACACGATACACACACACACACACACACACACACACACACACACACACACACACACACACACACACACACACACACACACACACACACACACACACACACACACACACACACACACACACACACACACACACACACACACACACACACACACACACACACACACACACACACACACACACACACACACACACACACACACACACACACACACACACACACACACACACACACACACACACACACACACACACACACACACACACACACACACACACACACACACACACACACACACACACACACACACACACACACACACACACACACACACACACACACACACACACACACACACACACACACACGCACGCACGCACGCACGCACGCACGCACGCACGCACGCACGCACGCACGCACGCACGCACGCACGCACGCACGCACGCACGCACGCACGCACGCACGCACGCACGCACGCACGCACGCACGCACGCACGCACGCACGCACGCACGCACGCACGCACGCACGCACGCACGCACGCACGCACGCACGCACGCACGCACGCACGCACGCACGCACGCACGCACGCACGCACGCACGCACGCACGCACGCACGCACGCACGCACGCACGCACGCACGCACGCACGCACGCACGCACGCACGCACGCACGCACGCACGCACGCACGCACGCACGCACGCACGCACGCACGCACGCACGCACGCACGCACGCACGCACGCACGCACGCACGCACGCACGCACGCACGCACGCACGCACGCACGCACGCACGCACGCACGCACGCACGCACGCACGCACGCACGCACGCACGCACGCACGCACGCACGCACGCACGCACGCACGCACGCACGCACGCACGCACGCACGCACGCACGCACGCACGCACGCACGCACGCACGCACGCACGCACGCACGCACGCACGCACGCACGCACGCACGCACGCACGCACGCACGCACGCACGCACGCACGCACGCACGCACGCACGCACGCACGCACGCACGCACGCACGCACGCACGCACGCACGCACGCACGCACGCACGCACGCACGCACGCACGCACGCACGCACGCACGCACGCACGCACGCACGCACGCACGCACGCACGCACGCACGCACGCACGCACGCACGCACGCACGCACGCACGCACGCACGCACGCACGCACGCACGCACGCACGCACGCACGCACGCACGCACGCACGCACGCACGCACGCACGCACGCACGCACGCACGCACGCACGCACGCACGCACGCACGCACGCACGCACGCACGCACCTACCTACCTAATGAAAACAGCACAAGCCAAAGTAAAGCTACGTGGAAAGAAGCAGAAAGAAGATTATATCAAAGAAGAAGAATTGATGTCTAAGTGCTATCACAGATTCAGTCAGATAAGCAACGATGGCGAGAAATTTGGAAAAGAGTACTAGCCTGTTTCCGGTTTCTAGCATCTCAAAATTACCATTTCGTGGTCATATAGAAAGTTTACATGCTGATGATAGGACTAAATCTTAGCGTCTGGCAAGATAAACGGTTAGCCATTTACACAAAGATCAGATTAATACGTACATTGGTCCTGACAATATCCCTCTTTGCTTGTGAGACATGGACAATTACAGCTGACCTGCAGCGGAGTATATTAGCATTGGAGATGAGATGTTTCGAAGATTTCTAAACGTCACGTACAAAGATAGAGTTACAAATGAGGAAATGCGAGAAAGAATTAGAACAGCAATATGGCCTTTTTGAAGATCTCTTGGCAACTGTCAAAAGAAGTAAACTCGCTTGGTACGGGCACATATCCAGATCAAACGGTCTTGCAAATACGTTCCTGCATGAAAAGGTGCAAGGCATACGACGAAGAGCTCGCTCTAAAAAGAGGTGTCAGGACAACATAAAAGAATGGACCAATCTCCAAACAGAGGAGGCACAGGCAGCGGCCGCTCGCGAATAGAAATGACGTGGGATGTTGGGGATGTCTTCATGCGTGCCCGAACTATCTCACCGGTTACCGGATGACCTGATCGGACCAGTCATGATGGAACAAATATTGACAACGTTCTTGCCTTATTCAAATTAATGTCGCAGAACGATCCATTGATGCCACACATTTGAAATCTGCTAAAGAAAATCCGAGACCATTATCTCACCTATCGCTCGAAATTCAGAATGAATGTATTAGTCTTCTTGCTAACAATTCGAGGAATCCGTTACTGATTGATATCAAGAAGAGCTCTCAGAAGTAATACGATTTGTTTAGGTGGATTTTGTAAACAAAACAGTGGATATTAACGAATCGTATATGAGTTGTATTGAAATTCACGTCAAAGAGCAACGCTGGAAAGAGTCCTATTGGGCAAACTTTAAAATGACAACATCCTGTGACTGATTGCGGATCTTAATGCTGCGACAAGGCTGTGGTGACTGGCACTGTGTCATTGGTGACTGTGGTATCAGGTCTTCAGCAAAGGATCACTACAAGAAGTCATTAGCTTGAACTTAACAGGAGTTCATTCTGCCAAGCAGGATCCAATCGTCATTACGTTCTTCATACAATCGAGGCCATATATATTTTTTCTCACGTTCCACACTTCGCTGGGAAGAACTAGAAAAAAATGTGCCGATAACTGCAAAGCGTTAATCTGAATCCTGATGGAGAGCACGAGCAGAAGTTGTTAAAGAAATTTTTGAAGGATTGTGTGAACTGTTTTACTTGGGAAATTTGTGGAAGATAGACAATAGATAGCTGATGCTAGAGCTGATGAAAACTTGCGGAAGATAGACAACAGACAGCTGATGCTAGAGCTGATGCAAACGAAAGTCTGTAAAACATACTTAATTTTAATTGTATGGCTTTGCTGTATTTCTGGAACACCAGTGAATATGTGGGTACAGGGAGAAGTATGTGAGTGTAAGGTGAATGTGTGAGTATGGGGGCAAGTATATTGACGGAGTTGGTGATTTTATTTTTGTTGGATTTTTGTTTTTTTTAATTTTTTTAATTTTGTTTTTGTGTTCGCCTTATTTATCTATTCCCCAAGGCGTGTGTGCGTTACACTGAGGTTTTTATTTTGCGCCTGTCGGCCCAGTGCATCCGACTTCAGCATGCATTTTATGTAAGGGTCGGCTTCCTCCTGCATTTTCTAAGGGTTTGCTTCCCCGGGGTAACGGCCGGTGCTGTGATGGGGATCGAACCCAGCACCTTCTGGTTGTGAGCCGTGCCACTTAACCACTAGGCCACGCCGTTGGTGATGACAATGATGCAGCTGGCACCGGAATCTATAATCCCAATCGGTAGAATGACAATAAATGTGTTGTCAATGATGTTCGTTTTTAAATTTCTGCATTTCTGATCTAAAAATGGATGGCTTTGCTTAAATCTTAATCAGCAATTTGTTTTTAAATGTAGGCTTAATTTTACGAAGGTTAACTCATGAGTGGAAAGCAACAGCAGATGCCTCACACTTCCAAGCTGCTGACGTGGACACAATGTCCTACTCATGCTGGTGTTCCGAGCAACGAACGAGCTGACATCCGGACCCGGGAAACGCCCATTATGATCACAGTATATTAATGACCGCCTGCTGGATAATGACACCTGGCTTCAACAATATACAGACCACGTGGGGATGAGCGTCATGGAGAGCATGGGAGGACGGAGAAGAGTGTGTACAATCAACGAGCTATCTGAACCATCAGTATTCACGCTCTTCACCATACACTGTGAGCGACTGGGCACCTATGGTTACGTCTGGAGTGCAGGGATGTCGATTCTTATGAACAGAACAGACCTGCAAGAACTAATGTCTGAACACGTTTCAAACATTTACAGGTGATTTTATATCCATTTAGTGTTCTCTGGTACAGTAAAAATTGAGTCTTTACCGGGGTTCGAATCCGTGTTATATTGAGTAGAAGACAGGCTTCCTAAAGTCTCGATAATTCGTTCCTGTTTTACGAGAGTAAGTTAGTAAGTAGGTCACAAACTGATATGAGATAGCTGGAAATTGTAGTTGGTAGTTTCTAAAAGTTCATTAGGTGGCAGCAACATCCAGCTTTGTGATTACTGTAAGTAGCAGACGCTAGACGTCGCATGCGCGTGGGCAGCTCAATAACAAAAATGGCTTCCGTGTTTACAGGGAATACAGTGAAATAACAACGTGCTGTTGTTTGAGTTTTTTTGTTTTTTCAAAAGGACTTTCTACAAAGAATATTCATTAGTAAATGCTTCATGTTTACGGCGAAAAGTGTTTGCAGAGTAACTCGATACAAAACTGGGACGATATATTTTCTCAAGGACACTAACAAATGGCCGCTGAAGCCCGATCTGGCGTCCTGTTCAGATTGCGACAGAACCATCTGTGAGGCGGTTTGGGAAAGATGATTCGATCTAACCTACCATCTAACCTACCCTCTAACATATCATCTAACCTACCCTCTAACATATCATCAACCTATCATCTAACCTATCATCTAACCTATCATCTAACCTATCATCTAACCTATCACCTAACATATCATCTAACCTACCATCTAACCTTTCAAATAACTTATCATCTAACCTACCCTCTAACATATCATCTAACCTACCCTCTAACATATCATCAACCTATCATCTAACCTATCATCTAACCTATCATCTAACCTATCATCTAACCTATCACCTAACATATCATCTAACCTACCACCTAACCTTTCATATAACGTATCATCTAACCTACCATCTAACCTACCCTCTAACATATCATCTAACCTACCCTCTAACATATCATCAACCTATCATCTAACCTATCATCTAACCTATCATCTAACCTATCATCTAACCTATCACCTAACATATCATCTAACCTACCATCTAACCTTTCATATAACTTATCATCTAACCTACCATCTAACCTACCCTCTAACATATCATCTAACCTACCCTCTAACATATCATCAACCTATCATCTAACCTATCATCTAACCTATCATCTAACCTATCATCTAACCTATCACCTAACATATCATCTAACCTACCATCTAACCTTTCATATAACTTATCATCTAACCTATCATCTAACCTATCAGCTAACATATCATCTAACCTACCCTCTAACCTACCATATAACCTACCATCTGACCTACCATCTAACCTATCATCTAGCCTATCATCTAACCTATCATCTAACCTATCATCTAACTTACCATCTAACCTATCGTCTAACCTATCATCTAACCTATCATAAACAGAGAAGCAACTACAATATGGTGTTCGCATGGTTTAGCGTACCGCAAAATGCGTGGAGACATTTCGCGAATGACAAAGAGGTTGAACGTGAAGTGCAAATATGACTGAGACAGCAGTCCAAAGACGTTTATTTTGCATCTTTTGGTGCACTGATAAAGCAATGGAATTAAATGATCAATGTTGGTGGAGATTATGTTGAGAAATAAGTAGCTGCAAAATGAAATGAAATGGTTTTCATCTTCGTATCTCATTGAATTCGGTTTTTTATAGCATTTAATTTATTTACTGACTAGCCCTTGTGAAACTATTTATGTTGCTGTTGTTCTAAGCTGCTCGTGACAATTTCAGTTACCTCTTGGCAACGTTTATTTGGCCGTTAATTTGCTACAAGTTAATGGCTCTTTTTACAGCTGGAGTCATACTTGTAGTGCAGTTCAGGACTCCTCAGCAAGCTCACCACTATGGTTACACTTTCAATCCCCACAGTGTTCACTCGACTGCTGTGTCGCAGCCTGTTTTCAAGCACACTGCATCGAAGTGGTCTTGATCAATATTTAAATTAAGCATGGGCTGAATTTACATAAACGTGACATTTAACTCCACGCCTTTATACTGATTTCGAAGGTTCTGCGAAGTACAAGTATGTATGCAACCAGTTTCTTCTGCTCATTTTGATCTAAAAATAACTAAGTGAGTTTAATCTATTTTTGAATGCATTAACTGACCTTGCACCCATTATTTTCTGGGGCAATGCATCCCAAGCATTTACCACTCTTTGACTAAATAAATATTTCCTCAAATCTAATCTATACCTCTCCTTGTTCTTGTGGATGGCTGTATTTTGGAGAAAAAAAATTGTTATAGTCTAATTCATCCTTTCCTCTGATCATCTTATAAACCTGTATTAAATCACCTCGAATCTTCCCTCTTCTAGACACTGTAGGCCGGTTTTTCTGTCTTTCCTCATAACTACAATTCCGGAATCCCACTATCAGTTTTGTCGCTCTTCTTTGTATCCTTTCCAGCATTTGTATCTCTTCGATAAGGATTTCACTCCTGAACACAGTACTCCAATCTAGGTCTAATTTAATATATAGTTTGACTATCACATCTTAATTAGACTTCAGTGGCATACAAGACACCAGCCAAAATTGTATGTTCACGTTTAGTAATAGACAACGAAGTAGCAGCGTAGCAACATACAACACTGGCGTGTCAACAACTCAGACAAGATACGGTAATGGCTGGAAGACCAGGGATGCCAAGGCAGCATCGAACAGCACACAGATTATGTTCATCAAATGACGACAACAATTCTAATCACTCTTATGAAACTGTTTCATAACACCTGTATTATACGAGACCAAAACGTCAGAAGCTTGACCAATCATCTAACCTATCATCTAACCTATCCTCTAACCTATCATCTAACCTATCATCTAACCTATCATCTAACCTATCATCTAACCTATCATCTAACCTATCATCTAACCTTTCATCTAACCTATCACCTAACCTATCATCTAACCTTTCATCTAAAATATCATCTAACCTATCATCTAACCTATCATCTAATGTATCATAGTGCTGTTTATTGCCATTTATGTAGAACCCCCAGATGACTTATTTGACTGAAGAATAACGGTCGCTTGTCACATCAGTTGCCACACACTGTACAGACTAGGTTTTTATTTTACCTCCAGTAGAAAAAAATCCAGACCTTCGCGTGGTTTTAACTGCGCGTCTTCGTTGCGGGTAGACCCATTGCCAAACTGTTCTACTTTCCGTTTTTCTGACACGCCATTTTGTGTGCATATATCCTCTCACTCTAATAGGAGCATGGTGCCCACTACTACATCATTGCAGACAGCCTAAGTCAAAACATGTACGTGCACTTGTACATGTTGTTGTAGTACGTTATTTTACATGATGAGGTTGTCCTATATACAGCCCTACTTAGCGATTGTTTAAATATGACATCAGACATCACACACACACGATTTGTGTCAATACTTACCCCCCCCCCCCCCTCGTCAGACAAACCAAGGTCACTTTCTATGTGACATCACAAATATGTTACCAAACAAATCCCCCCCCCCCCCTTTCTTGTTTTCTCTCTCACCTGCTTACTACATCCACTCCTTGTAAAACACATTTTTAAATACCGATAATGAAAAGTAAATATAGTGCAAATCAATCAACCACACATACAAACAGCATTTTAATACAGACATGGAATGTGACGCATTTACCTTTTATATGGACTGATTGGTTAAGTTAAACATTTATACAATAATAATTTGTTTAAAAAAACAGTAACGTTTTATCGAAAGTGTTAATTCTGTGAACAAATCTACAACAGTGCGGATTTAAAATGTGTCGTAAATTATAAACGAATTATTTCTCGTTAGTATTCCAAGTCAAAGTCAAATGGTCCTCTATTGAACGAACGATAAATGTTTGTATCCGCTTGTCTAGCTTTGTTATGGAGTTAACTAGTGCAGATGTTGTTGTGTAAGCTACTCGGATTGATTTCTCCACTCTTGGTGAATGTTCTAGTGCAGATGTTGTTGTTTAAGCTACTCGGATTGATTTCTCCACTCTTGGTGAATGTTCTAGTGCAGATGTTGTTGTGTAAGCTACTCGGATTGATTTCTCCACTATTGGTGAATGTTCTAGTGCAGATGTTGTTATGTAAGCTACTCGGATTGATTTCTCCACTCTTGGTGAATGTTCTAGTGCAGATGTTGTTGTTTAAGCTACTCGGATTGATTTCTCCACTCTTAGTGAATGTTCTAGTGCAGATGTTGTTGTGTAAGCTACTCGGATTGAGTTCTCCACTCCTGGTGAATGTTCTAGGGCAGATGTTATTGTGTAAGCTACTCGGATTGAGTTTTCCACTCCTGGTGAATATTCTAGTGCAGATGTTGTTGTGTAAGCTACTCGGATTGAGTTCTCCACTCTTGGCGAATGTTGTTTTTCTGGTGTCAGGTTACAATGGTTCCTCCCGTGGAGTACTGAAGAAGATCGGTCTGGGTTCACTAGCTGCAGAGAACCGCTAAGCTTCCCAGCAACCTCACCACTACGGACATCGCAATGTAGATCCCCCTATCGTTGACCAGGCTGCTGTAACACAGCATTCCCAATGTACGCAGTATGGACGTGAGGTGGACGTCTCGGTCAGTTACCTGACCATACCAGGAGGGGTGTGGCGAGGGGGGGGGGTGGTTTGCTCACCACGATGACCCTGGCCCGGTTCACCATGTTACACTCGACATTTGACGCCAGGTGGAAGTTTTGTTCAGTATGCATTCCCTGACTCTGACGCCACGTAGGGGTTTTGGTCAGTATGTATGCCCTGACTCTGAGGTTAGGTGGGAGTTTTGTTCAGTATGTATCCCCTGACTCTGACGCCAGGTGGAAGTTTTGTTTAGTATATATCCCCTGGCTCTGACACCAGGTAGTGGTTTTGTTCAGTATGTATCCGTTGACTCTGACGCCAGGTAGTGGTTTTGTTCAGTATGTATCACTCACTCAGACATTAGGTGCGATCTAGGCATGGCCTTCTTTAGATATAGAAGGCCATGGTCTAGGTCAGTAGGTTACTCCTGACCATGGCGTGAGGTGGGGCCTTGATCAGTATGTTTCACCTGACGTTAGGCTGGGACATTGCGACTATATGTTACCTTATCTGACTGTAAAATGCGACATTGGTCAGTATGTTTCACCTGACGTTAGGCGGGGTCATTGCGACTATATGTTACCTTATCTGACTGTAAGATGCGACATTGGTCAGTATGTTTCACCTGACGTTAGGCGGGGTCATTGCGACTATATGTTACCTTATCTGACTGTAAGATACGACATTGGTCAGTATGTTTCACCTGACTTTAGGCGGGGTCATTGCGACTATATGTTACCTTATCTGACTGTAAGATACGACATTGGTCAGTATGTTTCACCTGACTTTAGGCGGGGTCATTGCGACTATATGTTACCTTATCTGACTGTAAGATGCGACATTGGTCAGTATGTTTCACCTGACGTTAGGCGGGGTCATTGCGACTATATGTTACCTTATCTGACTGTAAGATGCGACATTGGTCATTATGTTTCACCTGACGTTAGGTGGGGACACTGCGACTATATGTTACCTTATCTGACTGTAAGATGCGACATTGGTCAATATGTTGGACATGACACTGACGTGAGGCAGAGGATATCTTTTCAAAAATGTGTTGCTCTGAAATTATTGTTTTAAAATGTGTTTCATACAAATATTGAATGTTCATTTACTGAAATGATCTTTTCTGTTCAATTTTTTAGCGTCTTCTGACCGTTGACATTTTGACTCTTAAGTTAAATGCATTGTTTGGATTGTTCTAAGCCCGTATTGTGTTAACATTTCTGTTATGCCATCGTTCGATCTGTCACGTAGCCTTCTTTGCGATTTGTTATCACCATCATCATCATCAGTCCCATAACCTGAAAGATCATTGGGGCACCAATACTGCAGATTGTTGGACCAGTTCCCACCACACCACTCGGTTTTGTGCCATTATGTTGTCTTCCCATCTCTTTTTCTGCCTCCCTCTGTTACTCTTTCCAGGCACAGTACCTTGCAGGATCGTCTGGGTCTACCCAGACGATCTTGAAACATGTCCATACCAAAGCTTTTATGCTTTTACCATAGTCAATGGGTCTTTATATTGGCCGACCTCTCTCTCAACGGTGTCTCGAACTGCCTTATTCGTGACGTGGTCTAGATACGAAATGGAGAGGATTTGATGCAGACATCTCACCTCCATTGCACCCATTCTTTGCTCTAGAACTGCTGTCAGTCCAAGTTTCGCGTGCGTAAAGGTTCACGGAAGTGACAAGTGCATACATTAAACTCAACTTGGATTTAAGGTTGATGCTTTTGTCTCTCCATACCGGCCTCAGTTTGGTCAGAGCATTCGGGGTAATCGCTATTCTTGTCTGAATCTCAGTTCTGGAACCTTCCGCATCCATCAATGCTCCCATGTATTTAAACTGTTAAACAATTTACAATGGTTTGCCTTTGATTGCAGTCGGACTTGTTAGATCCTCTGGAGTATGACGTATGAAGAGTCAAACCGGCTTATCAAAGCCAGATACATGACCAAATGGGAAACCGAACATACTGGTTACACCAAAAACGATGCCTATTACCAGTTGAACCGAAGAGAGCAGGTCGTTGTCTTCAGACTTCGCACTGGCCACAATAGACTGAGGTACCACCTATTCAACAAATTGAAGATAGGTGGTACCGACGAATGCCCATGCGGTACCGGTAAAATGACCGCTGAACATCTGCTGCAGAACTGCCCGACATACGGGGATCAGAGAGAGCAGATCTGGCCATCACCAGTGGAACTGCAAGACAAGCTCTATGGCAGTGGCGACAGCCTCAGGATGACCGCCGCTTTTTTCGAAAAAATAATGGTTACTGTCTGACTGCGTACGAAGAAGAAGAAGGGAGAAGATCCTCTGGAAAGTTGAACATGATTTTATTCTTCTCTGCACTAATTTCCATTCCAAACTTGTGAGCCGCATTGTCAAGGTTTGAGATTAGACACGCAAGTTCTAGCTCCGTTCCAGCCAGCCCGGTAATGTCATCAGCAAACCGTAGATTAGTGAGTGAACGACCACCTGTGCTGACTGTACCTACATGATCCACCAGAGCTCAGGACATGATACATTCAAGAAAAACGTTAAATAGGGTCGGTGAAAGAATACATACTTGTCGTACACCGGTTGACGCGGGGAACCATTCCCCACTGGTCCCGCTAAGGAAGACTGCACTGGTGGCCTGTGAATGAAGTTTCTCAATGACGTTGGTAAGCCGACACCCCATCTTATATTTTCGCATAGTTGCCCATAGGGCCTCATGCCAGACCATGTCGATGGCTTTTTTAAAGTCAACAAAGACTTGGTATAGCTTTTGATTATGCTGAAGGTATTTTTCGTTGAGCAGACGCAGATTAAAAATTAGTTCAATTGTGCTGCGGACCAGTCCGAAAACCGGCGTGTTCTTCTGGAATAAAGTGTTCTGCCCTTGGTTGCATTCTGTTCAAAATAACCGTAAGCATCACTTTGCTGGGGTGGCTGATAAGATTGATGGTTCAGTAATTTTGACATTGTTGAAGGTTACCCTTATTAGGTAGTGCTATAATCAGTGATTTTCCAAAACTTGTTGGCCATTTCCCCATCTGCCAGATCGTGTTGCAGATCTTCGTGTGAATGTCTATAACCACAGTCCCTCCACGTGTTAGCAGTTCGCCTGGTATGCTGCCTATACCAGGCACATTGTACTTCTTGAGAGACTTAACCGCCACCTCTACTTCTTCGCGTAGGATGGTGAAGTTATCGTCTTCTTTTATTGCGTCTTCTAGTAATATTACTCTAGAGTGATCAGTGGTCTGTACGTTATATAACTGGGAACAGTATTCTGTCCATCTCTGAATAACATCTTCTGCCGCCAGGGTGATCCCTGTTACATCTTGTATTGTTCTCACTTTTGGTATGTTCTTTCTTGGAAGGTCCTTAACCAGCTGGTACGCTCTCTTTCTGGTAATGCAGGCCTGTATTTCTGTACATTGTTCTGATATCCACTCCTTCTTTGCTTCTGCCATTTCTGTGCGTATAGTCTTATTAATTTGCCTGTATTTGTCAGCCCCATAAGCATTATTTTTCTTTTTTGAGAATCCATCTGGTGTCACACAGTGACAACATATGTTCAGTGACCCAGGGCTTGCACCTTTTTTTTTCCCAACATTTTCTAAGTGGTGTTCCTGAGAATGTTGTTGAAGGATTATGTCATTGATTGGGCATCCCCACCTCCTTGTCTGAACCTGTGCCAAGTAATGGGACAAGCTTTCCACACAACGTGGTCTGAAACGCCTCTGCTACGTGAGGATTTTTTTAACCCGTCGAGGTCAAATATGATCCTGTATGTTTGTGATCTTGTCATTTTCTTTAGTTTGAGGCGAAATGTAAAATGTAGCATAAGCACGTCATTGTCACTGCAATTGTCCGCTCCGGAAAACTTCTCGTTTGGGTTTTATTAATGCTGGAAAGGTATCTAGTCTGCATCAATATGTAGTCTATTTGGTTATGGTGTTTCCCATTGGGAGAGTATCATGTGGTCCATCTCGAAGTCTTGTTGTTCCCCAGCGTGTTTGCAAGCACAATGTGCAAGCACAAATTTTAGTAATCTGTTCCTTCTCTCGTTTGAAGTTCTACTGCTGTAGAGTCCATATGTATCTGGCCAGGTTTTACATGCACCAAGGCCAAATTTAGCATTCCAGTCGCCTTGTACAATGAGGATGTCCTTCTTGTATGTTTTAATGACACAGTTCTGTCTTATATGGGCGCGTATGTTTGTTTCACAGTAATAGTGAAAGGTGTGGCGTTTAATCGTCGCATACGTATACGCCATGGGGTGGCATTCCAATACTGAGTGTTTGTTATCTCTAGGGACCAAAATCCCTACTCCATGTCGGTGGATAGATTTCTCGGCGCTGTGATAAAATTTGTGATCCTCCTTGGTGGCCATCTCTCCGAAACCGGTCAATCTTATCTCACGCAGTCCCAGTACTGTTCATCGATATCTACTCATTTCATGTGTCAGTTCCTTCAGACTCCCCACCTGTCCTAATCTACGCACATTCCATGTGGCAGTAGTAATATTGCCACGTACTCAAATCTTCCGCCTGGACGGATTGACCTCATTGGTATGATTATCATATTGAAATGGCTAGCACATTTCTGATTTGTCTATATATTTTCTGTATTATTGGTGTGTCTTGGGTCTTGTTGCACCTGGCGGAGCTTATCCCTCTCCAGGCAACCTGACAAGGAGCTTGACCCTGAACAGATCCTTCCGTTTTTTAATTTGTCTATGATCTTCCTGTCTACTCATTGTAACCATATGGTCTTGTGTTACATGGGCGCAGTTATGGTCGTTCAGTTTTCATTCTTGTCTCTCATATGTCTCTGCCTTTTAATATTTTTAATATATTCACCACAAGTAACTATCACAATTTGTGTATTTAAATCTAATACCACGATTTCTCTTTATATCTATCTGCTGGTGATATTTCATTTAACACACTGTATGTGTCTTCTTCTTTGCCTTGAGACTAAGGGACACTGATAGCAAATAGCAGATAAGAAAAGTAAGTATGCGGTAGACCCCAGTAACAATATACAATATTTAAAAATAGGAGATAATAAAAGCACGTATTATGTGACGTCATATTTATTCCATATACCCCCCCACCCCCCACATCCCTTTGCATTAAAATAGTGACGGCCACCTCCCCCCCCCCCCACCCCCGTCTTATGGGAACTACATTTTACAGTTGAAAACAACTGTAGCTGCACTACTGCGAGAAATGTACATTTTGGAATGTACTTCACCGTCAGAGCAAGGAGTGTTTTTGATTGTTGGTCACGAAGACTAAACAGACAATGAAAGCTTCGTATTTGTTAGGAGAGACCAATTTTAAGACCACGCACACCACATTGAGACTAAGATCTACTGCTACAATGCCAGCACAGGTCAAGTCCGTTCATTTTTAGTACAACCTGTGCGAGTATTAGTTCTAGAAGTGTCACAATTATTCAAAGACGGATCGCGTCATTCTTATGTCCCTACTGATGTCATTCGAGGTTTCACCGTAACACGGTTTGAAGTTAGATATGCATTGCTAGTAATTTCATTTGTATGTATCTATTATATATGTGTACTGCTCTTATATACATTGCCACATAACCTTTGTACTGCATATTTATGGTTGAGGCAGACGAGACTAGTTCCAGAAATGTCATGTAATAGCCTTCAGTCTATTATGGCGGCCAGAGGGAGGACACAATACCCTCTGGCTTATTTGTATGCTTTCTCTCCCTGGTTCCTAGTTTCTATATTAGGGAGCGGTCATGATTACTCGGTTTCTCATTTTGTCAAATTAAGTTGGTGTTCTGGTAAATGCGACAGTAACCTTTAAAAGAAAACGTAATGGG
Organism: Ariolimax columbianus; assembly: GCA_036924085.1. Lineage (NCBI taxonomy): Eukaryota > Metazoa > Mollusca > Gastropoda > Stylommatophora > Arionidae > Ariolimax > Ariolimax columbianus. The sequence continues at coordinate 170,594,979 of JAVGWX010000001.1, forward strand.
AGCTTCTTTGTGACATTTTAAAATTGGGATAGGGCATGCGTTTTTCTCTCCATTTGTTACCTTTTCTATCATTTAAGACCACAATATCATGGATTATCCTCGTTCGCTGTTTAGTTGCTCCCCCGTATGATGTTACGGAACCAACCTTTCATATCCTTTATAAGAAATAAGTATATAATATATAATGTTATTCAGTTTGTAACAATTGCTTTGACATTTACCGGACACGATATAAACATTGTCTATATTAGATGCGCACATAAAATCCGAAGCGGAAATCCACGAGACACTTGTTACCGGAAAGCGGAAGTTTACATTGCGGTACGGGCTTGTGCAGCAGACGGTTTTGTTGGATTCGTTGACTGACTGGTTTGTCTCAGAAGATTCAAGAACATGGACAGATAAACATCTTAAGTTCATTTACACATGTAGCATTGGAGTACATTATGACAGACTCAAATATTAAACCTATTTACACATGTAGCAGTGGAGTTCATTATGACAGACTCAAATATTAAAGCTATTACACATGTAGCAGTGGAGTAGTTTATGACAGACTGAGACTCAAATAGTAAAGAAATTTCAGAGATTTAAACAAATCCTGTGGTAATGTAGTTGTGATTACGTGTGAAATTCAATACAGTATTGAGTATACAGTTTTGAGCTCCAGAAGTCCAGTTGAGTATTCAGTAGTTCAACTCACTCAACACTTATAACGCTGCAGTTCCACGGCCACACTCATCCATTAAGTCTTAATCATTAATCAGTGATTAAGTTGATTAAGTAATAATAGTAATATAACAAATTCAAATACCCACAATAACAATGACAAATGGCGTTATTTCAACTTGACTATTGTTTTCAAACGTATCTTTACTGTATTTAAACTGCGCTCTGTATAAGTAGTAGGGATTTCTTAAAATTATGCTTAAAATATTGCTAATTATGATATGTTTGCCAGTTTGTTTTAAATGAGAAAAAAATATCTCAGTGTTGGTGTGCTATTATTTAACACTCTACACAATTATGTTACTGTAGATCCAGCTTGTATAATTTTATACAATTTGATTTCTCATAATTAATATTCTGGCAGAAAAAATCATTTTTTAGTTCAGTTGTCACCTATGGTTTTACAAAGTATCAGAAATATTTATATTGACTAATATGACATCATATTTTCTTCTCCTTTTTTTACAGAACAGCTGGTCCAGTAACATACATCTCTGAGTGCCATGAGCAGCTTCTAAGAGTGTGTCATCAGGATACATATCTTCTGATTCTGACAAGTGTCATTAGTTATGATTGACAATGTCACTTGTGGCCATCACCACTGGAACAGACAATGAGGACCACCCTAATATTACGGGTGATGGTATCATGCCCAATGTGACGGACCCTTGGTCTGGTTCCTACCCACCGGCCAGTCACAGCTGTGACATCAGCACTAAATATGGAATCATCTCAAGCATTATTTCTGCCATATGCTGTATATTTGGAATTCTATATACATTTTTTGGTGAGTGAAAATCTTGAAATTGAAATACTTTTGTACATTATTTTTCTGGAAAATACATTGGTAGTTTGAATAGTAAGCTGCAGTGAAACTGAGTGAAATATGTACAAAGCCATTAAGGTCAAAATGACAGTTATGGGACAGCTTAAAACGTTGCCATGAGGGACTACAAATAAGAAAGATAGTTGTAGCTAACAAGCTGAGTGAATCGAATGAGAGCAAATAATATATGAGGTATAGTGAAAACATACCTTCAGATTTTATTATGAACAGAATATGCACAAATAATAATGAAAGCATTTAATCACCTTTTGACCTAGTCCCCACCATGTTGTAACAACACACCAGTACTCACTCAGCAAGATGCATTTTAACCTGATTACAGGTTTGAAGTGGTTCTGAACAAATCACAAAATGATTCACTGTTGAAAATGTAAAACTCCAGGATTGGGTCTTTACTGTTGTTAATATGTACCCATTTGGCCAACTTTCAAGACATTATTTCATATCAGGAAAAAAGAAAGAGAGATAGAGATAAAAAAAAAAAAGCCATACAATCAAAGACACCAACACCAAATGTAGCCAAGGAGTACATGGTGGTCAACTTTACCCAGCAAAAATGAAAAGATGTGTTTATACAGCTTTAAAAAACCAGAAATCTCTCGGAAAGGATGAAATTACAAATGCAATGTTAAAAGACCTAGGATACAAAAGTAAAAAGAAACTACTAGAAATCATAAATGTAAGCTGGAAAGAAGGGATAGTGCTGCAAATGAGGAAGGAAGCAACCATGATTTATGTGTTAAATCTATCTATTGTCTGAACCTGGTTTGCCTTCCGGCATCAGGTGTCTAAGTGACATCTGGACAGCACAATAGTGTGCACTTCGAATAAGGTGAAACTGGCTGCATCGGATATTCCGTCAATCCATCTTTTGCGGAGTCAGCCTTCTAGCTCTGGTAGCGCTGTGTTTAAGTGTTAGAGCCATCTCTGGCACGCTGCTGTGTTGCTGTTGCGATATGTGACCAAACCACTAAATTTGCTGTTTTCTAATGAAGTCTAGCCCATCTGTTTCCTGTTCTCATCGTTTCTAATTCTGTCACATTTAGCATTCGCCTCAGGCATTTCATTTCTGTTGTTTTTATTTTTCTCTTATCTGTTGCTGTCAGTGTACAAGTTTGACACATATACATAGTGTAGGCATGAAAATGGTGTTGAACAGGGCTCTGTTTGTGCCAATATTTACGTGCTTGTTCTTCAGTATTGTTGACATATGGTCAACGATTTGGTTTGCTTTGGTGCATCTGTGATTGATTTCTTCTTGCATTCTTCCATTAGATGATACTATGCTTCCTAAATATTTGAAATCCTTCACTTGCTTGAGTTGTTGCTGTTCTATGTAGATCTTAGCTGTTGTTGCTGTTCTATGTAGATCTTAGCAGTTGTTGCTGTTCTATGTAGATCTTAGCTGTTGTTGCTGTTCTATGTAGATCTTAGCTGTTGTTGCTGTTCTATGTAGATCTTAGCTGTTGTTGCTGTTCTATGTAGATCTTAGCTGTTGTTGCTGTTCTATGTAGATCTTAGCGGTTGTTTATGTTCTATGTAGATCTTAGCTGTTGTTGCTGTTCTATGTAGATCTTAGCGGTTGTTGCTGTTCTATGTAGATCTTAGCGGTTGTTGCTGTTCTATGTAGATCTTAGCTGTTGTTGCTGTTCTATGTAGATCTTAGCGGTTGTTTTTGTTCTTGCTATTATCATTGTTTCAGTTTTACTCACGTTGATTCTCATGGTGTGTCCTTCTGCAGTTAAGTTAAGGTTGTTTAAGCATTGCTGCTGTTCTTCAGTGTTTGCAATGAGTGCTTGGTCGTTGGTGAAGAGGAGTTTGCTACAGCTGTTGTCATCGTTAGATTGGGCTTCTTTGCTGATGTGGTCAATGTAGGTGATGAACAACAGGGGAGAAAGCACATACCCCTGTCTAACTTCAGTTTTGACAAGAAACCGTTCTGACTCACCCACACTTGTTCATACCATGCACTGACTATTTTTATACAAACATTCACATATGGTTATCAAGTTTTGACCAACTCCATAGTTCTTCAGTGTTCTCCACAGCTGTTGTCGGTTGACCCAGTCGAATGCTTTTTCTTGATCTATGAATGCCAAATAAAGAGTTTCGTCATATTTTATGGTATTTTTTGCTAGTTGCAGCAATGCAAAGATGGCATCAGTGCAGCTCTGTTTTTTTCTGAAACCCATTTGCGCTTGGCTTAGTTGGAATTCTATGGTTGGGCGAAGTCTTTTTTCTACTATTTTACAGAAAATCTTTCCCGTGTGGCTCAGCAGTGAAATATCTCTGTGTTATGTGTTAAAACATGGTAAAAACAGAACAAAAGTGAACAGTTACAAACTAATCAGTTTACTTAGCTGCACAAAACTTATGGAAAGACTGGAAATGTCAGGTTTGTGTGTCACGGGGAAAGTTAAAACTGAATTGCACCACAAACCGGCTTCATGCAGTAGCCAACACATATAATGCAAGAGATTAATGATTCTTTCCAGGAGAAGGAACACAAACTGGCAGTCCAGGAAGATATCAAGAAAGACTTTGATCAAATGTGGAGAGTGAGATCAAGAAAATAAAACTACCCAAGTTGTTGGGGGCATGCACACATGGATAGACCAATTTCAAAATAGATGTACCAGAGTCAAAGTTCACGGCCACATAAGCCAAAAATGTAAATGGGGATAGCAGTGACCAAGTGCAGTGTCTTATCAAATACGCTGATCCTGAACTTCATCAACAATATAATGGATAAAATACTATAGACTGTACACAGCTTGCTTTACACTGATGATCTGGATTTATGGGTAGCTGAAGAAAACATCAAAATGGCAAAATAATTTGATGAGTGGACTAAGAAATGGCTGCTGAACATAAATGAGAAATAAACAATGTGCACAAACTGCACATTTTCAAATAAGGCAAACAAAATCACAAAGCAACTGAATGGGCACGAAACACCAGGAGAAAAGAACACATCATCTGTAGGAATAACACTTGACAGTACAGTAATATGGAAAAATCAAATTGAAAAGTGTCAACAAAAAGCTAAGCAGCGAATGACTAATGACAAAATTAGCTAAATTACATGTGATGCAGCCATCAAATACTGAAACTGCTGTACACAAGAAATTTTTAGCTAGCTTTAGAATGTGTAATTAGAAAAAACATAAAAAATCAAAACCAAGCAGAAAGAATTATTACATGAGCTATGATTTCTACACAAATAAAAGAAAAATACCATGACTGAGAGAAGAGATTACAGAGAACTACAACTGGCAAAACAATTCATTGACTTCCAAATCACACAAAGAATGCAAGGCTGGAAGGATATGGTTGAGGCAGACTCCAGAGAAGATCCTTTGCACAAAACGCACAAGAACTTACCGAGAATCTAGCTGCAATAGCCATCTCAGAAAATAAGGACCATGCGAAAGGCACAATAGTTTTCCTTATAGATTCCTTATCCGTCATAATGGCCCCCAGAAACCATAAAAACAACCAATTGGACAGCCTGTCAGAGGAACTCATGAAAACCAGCTACAATTTCAGCATTGTAAAAATACAGTGCACTCCTGCACACTGTAACATACATGGAAATGAGGAGGCAGATGGAATAACCAAAGAGAAAGGAAGTAGAACCCAGTCTGAAGAAGAATGAAGAAATAAAGACAATAATAAAATTAAACTTCAAAGACAAATGTCACAGAGAGCACTCATAATCTGAAATAGCAGAAGCATACTAGGCTTATCAAGAAGAGATAAAGTGCCAATATTCAGACTATGAACAGGCTACTGTAGACTAACGAATTATCTGTTCACCAAATTTGCTACACAGGCATGTGCCTATGGGAAGAGAAAAAACAGTAGAACCTTTTCTTCAAGTCTCCACAAGAAGAGCAGTGTGACAGCATGGCCTTCCCCAACCTATTTAAGGGATGAACTGTATGGCGACTAGAGAAGTAAGGGATAGAATGCCAATTTTATAGGAATGAAAGCCATATAGTCCTGCTTACAGATGCCCTGGCCATAGTCACAGCACTAAAAAGCCAGAAAAATACTGAACTTAATGATTTAAGAGCAGTACTCTGTCAACTATGCCAGCAGTCCGCACCAAAAAGAGTAGTGGTACAGTGGGTTCCATTCCACTGTAACATCCAAGGCAACGAGGAGGCAGACAGACTGGCAAAAGAAGGTGCAAGACTACTACAACCAGAAACTAGTATGACATACGAAGAGTCAAAACGGCTTATTAGAGCTAGATACAGGACCAAATGGGAAACAGAACATACTGGCTACACAAAAAACGATGCCTATTACCAGTTGAACAGAAGAGAGCAGGTCGTGGTCTTCAGACTTCGCACTGGCCACAATAGACTGAGGTACCACCTATTCAACAAATTGAAGATAGATGGTACTGACGAATGCTCGTGTGGTACAGGGAAAATGACCGCTGAGCATTTGCTGCAAAACTGCCCGACATACGAGGACCAGAGAGAGCAGATGTGGCCATCACCAGTGGCAACACTAGACAAGCTCTATGGTAGTATCGACAGCCTCGGGATGACCGCTGCTTTTTTCGAAAAAATAAAGGTTGACGTCTGACAGCGTAGGAAGAAGAAGAAAAAGAAGAATGCCAATTTTATAATGCGAGTATTTGAGAGTGAATGAAGAAGAAGTGTTTCATTGCAATTTTTATTATAATTTGTTGCCGAGTTTGAAGCTTCCTTATTCCCTTCTTATTGCAGGCTACAGATTCTTCAAAGCCATCATGTTCCTTACAGGTTTCATCTTTGGAACAGTACTTGTGTTCATGATCATTACTGAGCAGCAAATCCTTCCACCAGAAGGGACACTAGGATGTGCATTAGGGGCAGGCATTCTTCTAGGACTTGTTACCATGTTGCTTCAACATACCGGCCTCTTCCTGACAGGATTTAACCTTGGAGTGGCGGCTGTTGCTGTAACCCTAGTTGTGGTAGAGCAGTTTATACACCCTCATACTAAGTGGATCCCTTTAGGGGTATTTCTAGGAGTAGGGATCATTTTTGGAATCTTGAATCTTAAGTTTCAAAAGACATTGACGATTATAGGTACAAGTGTGTTTGGAGCAGCCATGGGGTTGGCAGGCATTGACTATTTTTTGGAGCTGTCTCGTATGGCACTTTATGTCTGGGATCGTGTCAAGGCAGCGGCATCATCACGCCTATGCTGGTTTAGTTGGTTTGTGTTTGCAGTCTGGCCTGTGCTTGCTCTGAGTGGTGTCATTATTCAATGGAAGTACACTAGTTTTGGAATTGACCATAGACTTGGTAAGTCATCATTTGGGATGTAATATAATGTTCACGAAGTCGTTGGTCTTCCTGCCTCTCTGTGTATTTACATTCATCTTCGTTCTTATCCATATACTCAACTATGTCTGTGCCTACAGTATTGATAAATTAAAAACTGTTCCTCTGTTGATAATTTATACAGTAAATCCTTGATATACGGGTTAGAGTTACACTGATTGATAAATACCCTGTTGGATATATATATATATATACTCATTGCATAATGAATATATATTACATAAGTGTTTGTAATTTTATTTTCATGATGGGATACCGAATATATTTTTGTTTTCTTTGTATGAACAAACTGTTTATACTATTGTTGTTGTTGTTGAATGACCACAATGAGGAACTTTACTCTTGTGTGCACCTTGGAAAGGGTGTTGGATGGCAGGTTGCAGTATCTTTCCTCACATTCCAAGCGTACTGATGAAGCTTGGGTCCTCCAGGCGGTTGTACTAAGCTTGGCTCATCTACATGACGCTCACTACTACAGCCCCCACCTCGTTAGCCAGACTGAAACAGTCTGTTTCCATGGAGAACTGCATGGGCATTGTCACATGTCAAGAATATCATCCATCATGCCAACAACTCCAAGCACCGCTGGGCTGGTCATGTAGTCAGAAGGATAGACAAACGCTGGAGCACAGTAACCACTCTGTGGTACCCGCAAGGCAAAAAAAAACTACCTGGTAGACCCCCCACTAGATGGCAAGATTTGCTCAAGCTGCACAACACTCGCGATCCTAAAACAAACAAGTTAGACGTCCACTGGAGAAACCGTGCCCGAGACAGAATCAACTATAAACCGAGATGAGACCAGCACAAAAACCACAAAAAACATAGCACTGCTCGAACCCAGCCCGCTAACCAGAGAAATGTACCCAGCTACTACCAACTCGCACAAGAGTTAACGCCCTTGTAGGTGCACAGGTAGTCTAAGACAGACTGCATGGAAATGAAGTGGGGTTTTGGTCAGTATGTTTACCTAACCTTGACGTAACATTGTCCGATCAGTATGTTTTTCTTGACCAGATGTTAAGTCTCCTGTCCCCATTTATACTGTAATTATTATGCTTTCATGTGAAGATATTGTAATGGTGTAATGAAGCAACAACTGTGATTTTTTTTAAACTTTAGTGGAAAACTTTGGAACAAATTAACTGCATAAGTCTGAGGCTTACTGTTTATGATTTACTAAACAATCTGAGCTTTCACTTATCAGTAAGAGTTTGTTTGTCGTAATTTCCTAGTTTGTGCTGAATTATAAAAATTATTTTGAAATGATAACGATGCTTGTTATAATCTCTTGTTGAAAACGTAGCCCTGCAAAGTCAACGAGAACAGGGAGCTAATATTCAACAAATGCGAAGCCGTGAAAAGAAAGAAACCCAACAAACCAGATATCGCCACTTGTATCAAGCACGTCGAGTCAAGGGGGATGTGATTTCTCAGGTGAAGATAACTTTTGAAATGAGATCTTGGGGAAAACATTACAGTGAGATAAAGGAATACTGATATTGTCTAATCATGTATGTTTTCTGATATTAATCGTGTATAGTAGGTCTTGGGGGACCCAGTGGTCTCGAGGTAAGGTTATCTCCTCGGGTGCTGGAGGTCGCGGGTTCAAATCACGGTGGAGACCGGGATTTTTTCATGTGAATCATCTGGTAAAAATGTTCCCTGATGTACAAGTAGTGAGATGAGACACACCATGTGCAGAATTCAAGTTAAAAATTTACTCAAATTATTCTAGGGATTTTCGCCCAACAGAGAATATGTCACAAAAAGGGAAATGTGTAGCTATAACATCAGGTCTTGGTTATGTGGTTAGCAGAGTGGCAAAGATTGCGCCTGACAGGCTGCAGGGCTACGTTGCTCTAATTTACGCTTGCATCACCATCAGTTCCAAAAATAGGCGATCGTATATTCCAGGGACTACCAACCTAATGGTTGGTAACTTCTTCGTCTTCTTCTTCGTCGTACGCTGTCAGACGTCAACCTGTATTTTTTCTAAACAAGCAGCGGTCATCCTGAGGCTGTCGACACTACCATAGAGCTTGTCCTGTGTTGGCACTAGTGATGGCCACATCTGCTTTCTGTGATCCTCGTATGTCGGGCAGTTTTGCAGCAAATGTTCAGCGGTCACTTTCCCGGTGCCACACGTGCATTCGTCAGTGCGACCTATCTTTAATTTGTTGAATAGGTGGTACCTCAGTCTATTGTGGCCAGTGCGAAGTCTGAAGACCACGACCTGCTCTCTTCTGTTCAACTGGTAATAGGCATCGTTTTTTTGTGTAGCCAGTATGTTCTATTTCCCATTTGGTCATGTATCTAGCTCTAAAAAGCCTTTTTGTCTCTTCATATTTCAGACTAGTATCTGGTTGTGGAAGTCTTGCACCTTCTTTTGCCAGTCTGTCTGCCTCCTCGTTGCCTTGGATATTACAGTGGGATGGAACCCACTGTACCACTACTTTTTTTGGTGCGGGCTGCTGGCATAGTTGACAGAGTACTGCTCTTAAATCATTAAGTTCAGTATTTTTCTGGCTTTTTAGTGCTGTGACTACGGCCAGGGCATCTGTAAGCAGGACTATATGGTTTTCATTCCTTTTACCTGTCACCATTTCTTCTACTGCCGCCCTCAGTGCCTCTGCCTCAGCTCTGAAATTGCTTGTTAATTTTCCAGTTGCCTCTGATAGTGTTATTTTTCTGCCATTTTGTAGGCTCAGGAATACCCCTGCCCCTCCGTTCTGTGATGTGTTTGTTACAGAACCGTCGGTGTATGCATGGGTCCAGTCCATGCGTGGGTAGTTTTTCGTTATGTACCTGAGGGTTGTATCTCTTCTTTCTTTTTCAGTCTGGCAGTTTTTGTTTCCAATATCTGGTATATTTTCTACCACCTCTGGAAATATATGCTGCCTCCAGGTAGGTTTTCGTACAGTAGGGATGGGCTTTGGTATTGTTAGTGCATTCACAGGGTCTTCGTACATCTTTGCTTTGGCTATTTCTGCAAAGTTTCTCCGCTTTAGTTTCCCATTTCCAAAATTGTTTAGTCTCTGATGCATTGGATGGTCAGTCAGTCTTCTGAGTTTCTCTGCTTGCTGCTGGGCTCTGCAGTCTCTTATGTTTTGTAATCTTTTCAAGTTCTACAATTGGCGTTGACTTCATGCCTCCTGTTATAACTCTCATGGCTTGGTTTTGAAGTTTGCTAATTTTATCGAAGTTTGCCTTTGCTGCTGTTTTCCATGCCGCAATGCCATACTCGAGAACTGGTCTCACTCTTCCAGTGTACAGTTTCTTTAGTATACTTTCGTCTGCTCCCCAGCTTGTGCCAGCAAGTTTCCTCATGATTGCCATTCTTTCTCTGGCTCTCATTCGGTTTCTCTCGATCTGACTTTTCCATGTCATGCGACGATAAAATATGACTCCCAGGTAGTTTGGGTTGCCGTTTGGCCGCAGGTATTTGCCGTTATGACTTATTTTGGTGTTTTGGGGTTTGTTTGACAGCGAGAATATCGTACATGTTGTTTTTTCCTTATTTATTTTGCCCAGCCATGAGTTCGCCCACTCTTCCAGCGATGTTAGGGCCTGCTACATCCGATTACTTGCTATGGTGAGATTCTTAGGTTGGTAACAAATACTGGGATTGACCTGGCAAGTCATCAGCGGATATTTGCATGCCAAAAAAATTAATGAAACAAAAGGAGGTCACACCTCTCAACGATGAGGAAGAAACTGCACCTTTTGTCAACCTCACTCTCTGGTCTTTAGCAACCATTGACTAGTGGCATGATTTTTTCTAAGACGACTGGAGGTTGCACAGAAAGCAGATTTTTTCTCAGGGTTTACTCACTAAGCCTTTCCTGTAAACAGGTCTCCCGCAAGGCAAGGGGGGGTTGTGTGTGTGACATCTATTGTTGTGTGTAATATGTAAGTGGTGTATTGGGCATTTCCCCCGAGCCATGTTCTAGTCCATAATAGCCGTGTCTTTTAATATTTTTTTTTTTTGTGTGCATTCGTTCTCAATCTCCCGCTACCAAGTCCTGAGCAGAGCTTTGCAAGTAACAGGATGTATTCAGGAGAACGGAATGCGTTGTGTTGCTAATTTACAGCTTTACTGTGATATTTGCACCTTTTGGTCCGACACATCCGTCTTCGGCAGTATAGCTGTGTTTAAATTTTAGTTGCACCAAAACCGACACTGTCTGCTGCTAGAGCGAAGGGCGTCAATCTTGTTAAGTTCAGCCATCTGCACTAGATCATGAAAATGTGATACAGGTGTAAGCGTAGTGCTAATTCATATAGCCAATGTCCAGGCCAAGATAATTGGAGGGAACAAAACACCAAAAATGAACTAATTAACTAGTCCAAATTGAAAACAACGACACGTTTCTTTGAACACAAGTGTAAGTCGTCTAAGAGTGAATTCCAGGCAAATCCGTGGCCTTTCAGCATCCATAATGAACTAAAACATCAGAGCAATGTAAACTCGCAACTGGTGTGGCACCATCTTTTCTGCTCTCTGCCATGCTCTCTGGTCTTGAAGTAAAGGAATATGCTGATACATAAGTCGGTCTTTAACATTTTATATATCGTTATAATCTTGTATGTTAGAGTGGTACCTGTTAACTTGTATGTTATCCTTCTGCAGCCCTGCAGCTTCATGTATTGTTTTTGAGTGATATAAGTAATATTCTTTGTATGTGACCACTCATGTATAGCAAATACTCTCAGTAAATGTCAAATTCATAAAATATGTATCATTTTGTAAATACTTTTTGGTTTTTATTTACAGAGTTTTATTCAGAATATTCATCACAAGCTGTCACCAGCCGTGCAGAGTCTGTCAGTGCTGAACTCTGAGCCAAGCAATGATGAGGAAAGTACGGCCACAACTACCTTGACTTAGTCACATGAGGCACAACATGTCAGCCATGAGAACACATCTAAGTGCACACTGGTCAAACACGAACTTGCATTAATGATAACTAACTGTTGAAGTGCACATAATATTCACACAATTTATCTTTCAAACTCTATATTATTAGGTATGCACCAAATAGGAATTTTTACTATTCGGCTTAATACGAATAAAGGCCTTTCATTATTCGACTTGATATGAGTATTGAGTGAATGTTTGACATAAAAAGTTGTGTTCAATATGTCTGCCATTTCCTATAAAGATATTTTCATTGATCTTTGCGACAAAACATGCTTGTATTCTACTAGATGTTTGTATGACAGATGATTATTGAGTGGAAATGTTGAAAATTTCAGTTGGTCGTTACACCATCCCATGATGTAACCGTTTCAGCTATCTCCCTGTTCACACACTGAAAACTTGTTTAATGGGACTATACTTTTTGGTAACAGTGATCACTGCTATAGAAGAATAAATGGTATTTATTAAACTTAAACAATCTTACACATGTTTGGTTTTAACCTACTGGCTCTTATTTTCTGCCTTATCAGCTGATACAACTGGCAACATGATAAAGTAGTTATTGCAAGGAGCAGTTTGTCAAGTTGATACGAAATTGAAACTGAAAGTACTCCAACTTTTTGGGTCTAAAATCGAGTGTGCGTTTCAGAGAATGTGTAGCCGAGAGTTGTCGTGAAGCAAAAGAATGCTGACAATCAGCATGCCACGCCTTTTGTTCTGAATTGCGCATCACAGCTTTTTCAATGTTTTACAGTAAGCAACAGAGTTGATTGTTTGGCCTTGGAGCATGAATTCTACCAGAAGAACATGGTGCACAAGATCTTCCTGGTTGAAATTGTTCATCTGAATTTGTTTATTTAATACGAATCAGCATGCTTCCACCACTGCATAGACTGCCATTTTGATTCTGGTGTGTTAAAGGACACCAATGTCTCTTCTGTCACAATATGGCTCAGCATTGTGTCTTCTTCCTCGTGATAGCGTGTCCGAAATTCCAAAGCACACACAACACATTTGTTGTTTTGCTACTCTGTAAGCATCTTTGGCATCCATCTTTGACATATCCATATTTGATTGCATGATACTATTCAGGCCAAATATGAATAGTTCATTGAATTCACTATTCAATACCGAGTTGAATACAATTTTAATATTCAGTGTATCTCTATTAATAATAGTTCTTCATTACTTCAGTGTCAAATAAATGGCAAATTATCAGAACTAACTTGTTGGGAAAGTACTGATGTTTACAATTGTTGCATCACAAAAAAATCTCATATAATCTTTGTACAAATGTGAAGGCTGGATCCACATTCATGCTGGCTACTAGCCTCACAACAATGTTATTGATCTAAATATTGGCCGAGCCTCCTGCCTTGATCCATTCATACCAGCTCAGTTCACATCTTCCCTGTCTCCTGTATGTTCCTAGGCAACAGTAGGTATGTCAGTGATGTAGATTCCTTATGGTTTTCTCTGTACAATGCCATTAACTCTCTTAACAGACTACCTTCTTTTGTCTTTGATGATTTAAGTTGTAATTTTCATTTTGATTGTCTTGTCCATATTTGTTAAAATTGTTGTGGCTTAAAGTTTTTGCAGGATGAGAAAGCCAGCTCCATGCCCAACCCTCCTTAGTCACCTTTTATGACATGCTTGGCAGGCTTACAGTGCTACTATTCTTTACTCACCTTTCAGGCATCAGTAACGCTATGGCATTAGCCGAACCTACATAACTATATACTAATGGACAAAGAAACTCCCTCCCTCCTCCCAACAGCTACCATTATTGAAAGTTCAGTTCAGTTCAAGTGCCATTTCTACATCAAAGATTGGCTGCAACGAATCTTCAGTGGACTCCTATCTCTTGTCATAATGTTGCTATCTGATTGGCTTTTTTCCAGTTTATCTTTTAATGTTATCTGCCCACTTAAAACGTCTCTCACTTGGATAACTGCCTTCCACTCTACCCTCTAGTATGTCTTCAACAAGGATGTATATCTTTTTATATGGCCAAAACATCTTAGCTAATCTTGTTTCAATCATTAATTCTCTTTTTGCCCTCAACGTACTCAGTACCTCTACATTTGTTTTCTTAACTTTCCACGAAATGCTGTTTCATTTTTATATGCATACATGGTTTCTTGTCACTTTTCCTACGTATCATAGTCTTTGTTTTCTTTATGTTTATGTCTAATTCAAACGCACTCTTGACTTATTTTGTGTATTGTTGTCACAAGCTCCTGCAATTCTTGCATACTTTTTGCCATCAAAACTGTATCATACCCATATCTGAGGTTATTCATTGCCACTCGTTCAATAACAAGCCCTGGCATTCCCGCTATCTCATTGAATATTTGTTCTGTGTAAGATATTAAAAAGACAAGGGGATAATACTAATTCTTGTCTCACTCCTCTTTTTACATCTATACTTGGAGAGCATCTTCCAAATTTTACTGTCGCAGTTTGTGGCAATACAGATTACAGAACAGTCATATGAAAACTTGTATCTATATATACACAGTCTATTTAAAATGTGCAAAAATGCATGTGTGAACAAAATTCCTAATCTCAGCATTCAAAATTATGGTTTGCCAGTTTGCTTGCCACCTTCAATAACTGTTTTAAAAAATATGCCATCGTCTACCAAAATGTTGATTGGCAGTCATTCAGTTATGTGGGTAACCTACTGAAAAGTTATATTTAAAAATAGATTCATACAAACGTGCAAAGGACAGGTTCAATTTGTGCAATTTATGTTGATTGTTGGTGGAAATAGGTTCTTTTAGAACAGTGTTCTGGCAAAACACTGCTCTTGTTTGGAAACAAACATTGTCAAAAATGTGAATTTAATCATAGTATGTGAATACGTTGTTTTGTGTTTTACTAAATGTGCTTTATGGATGCTGCATATGTTCCCAGGCAGATTCCATGCATCACTTGTTATTACTTATTGTGTTTTTGCAGACACAACAAAGCAGATGTTTTTACTGAAGTTATGCGACATAAAGTCTTTTGAGCTAGACTTTAAATGTTGCAATAGATGAGAGGTTCCGAGTGGTTTGTTGGGGTCTATGTGTATGACAAGGACAAGAATAGCACCACTGCCCCACAGAGAGCATGTCATAAGAGGCGACTAACTGTGTGACATGGTATAACACGGACCATGGTTAGGTGATTTGTTAAGAGCAGCATAGATGGTGCCTAACAGGCTGCGGGTCTACTTTGCTTTAGTGTTTGAGTCTATTAAGATGGACTCGCACATCAGTTAACCACCCTCCATAGGGGAATAATAAGCTGCTTGAGCCTAGCCCGCTAAGCAGGGAATCCTTATCTTGGCTACATCCAGCTCACATCAGAGATGGGACCTGCACAGAGGCTTTTGCCCATGTAGAAGTACAGGTCAACTAAGACTAAGAATAGATAAGAGATAAGGCACTCAACTTTTTAAGAAACAAAATAATGAAACAGTGGAGGTTCAATCCCACAGTCTTTAAGCGTCACCTGGTCTCAAGAAAGGTGAGATCGTACCTAGTCCTATCGAACTCTGAAGCCATGTCTATACATTGTGTATATAAAACAGCCGTTGACTGTTGAAAAAATAGAAAAGTCCTGGCAAAATTTTAAAAACATAAACATGAACACCAAAAGGAGACAACCCCCTCCATCATGAAGACACAACAAGCCAATCACCTGTTTGTCTGCACGCTCAATTGCAAGTATATACTAAAGGACTTCTTACATCCCCAGGGGTAGAAGAGGAGTGTTCAAAAGAGAGAACGACTATGAGAAAATCAGTGAATATCCAGTTTTGGATTGCTCATGGAAAAGAGACAATTTTGGAAGTAATTGATTGTTAATGCTGTAAGGCATGCCATCTGGTGGTGACAAATTTAATTTTGAGTTCTTCGTTTGTTATAAAATTCCATAATTGCTTGCTTGAGCTAGTTATTCCCTTTCAAGTATGTCTTTCAGCATATTGTAAAATATTGTTGTTTGAGTTTGGAGATCTCATTTTTTGTATAAAAAGCAGTTGCTTGTGATTATATAACAAAATATCATTAAAAAATTGAAACCTCATATAGATATTAATTTGTGTGTTTTTGTATGCGAGTTTTGAGGCTGAAGATACAGCAGTGAAACTCATAGCTAGCTGCTTGCATCAGGGTCAGTGACCCATAGCTGACCAAGATCCTATTCCGATTTCAAGTTGCAGCCCTGGAAACAGACTGCTTCCATGCAGCTTGACTAAGATACTAGGGATAAAAGAGGGAACCTAAACCGGAAACCAGTCCGGAAAATGCTGTGCTGAAAGTGGGTGTGTCGGACCAAAATGTGCAGATATCACTGCTTCGCTGTAAACTACAACAGAATGTCACAAACATCGTTTTCAGAATGAACACTGAAGAATTAGTATGTGAGTTTTTTTTGTTTTTTTTTTGTTGCTTTTGAGAAGACCATGCCAAGTTTAGCTGGTTTTCCTAGAACAATGGTTGAACAGATCATGGTTTTGCCTAAATCAGGCAGAATCTCATTTAAAAAACTGACTACATATGCAGTTTCAATTTTATTTTGATATTTTGTTTAAGTTTGTCCAGTTGCATTTATAAAAATACACTCGAGTGTAAGGCACAAAATAATTCCCCATGATTTACGAGCCACTGTCAGAAGAAGGCACTTACTGTAAATATAAATGTGTCATTTTGTTGTGAATAGCATCTGTAAATAAAATAAAGTACACTTTTTAGAAGTTGTACATTTTGCATGATGACTGATAATTTTCTGTGCACCCTATTGGGTGTACATTTAAAATGTTATAGTTTTTGTAGTTTTCTTTTTCATGTTTTTTTTAAAGTATCTTGTTTCTCAGATACATAGGCAATGTGCTTAGGTTATTAGAAGATATTACCCATGATGAATTTAGTGAACTTTCTTCTGTGCTTTTGAGCAGTACTGACAAGCACACATATTTTAGACATAGCTGATTGGCTTATGCCATACTGACTTCTATGATTATAATTCTACTCTAGTAATTTGATAGTAAGTCTAATTTGATCTTACATTTGATATAGTTGAACTAAATTTTGAGGTGCAATGTTTTTAATCTAGAATGTTGAGAAAAACTGTGAGAAATAGATAAATATAAATATTTTAACATCCACAATATAATTATACTTGCACATTCAGTCTGAAAATAATTGTACATTAAGTATTGTGAATGTTTTTGGACAGATATTTGAGTATATTTTGAACATCCAATCTGAGTATTTTGAAAATTCAGCATATTAATAGCATATTAATATATTTGTACATTCAGTATGTGAGTAGGATTGGACATCAAATCTTAAATATATTTATGCATTCAGTCCATAAATATATTTTGAAATGCCGTTCTAATATATATTTAAAGATTCAGCTTATATATATTAGGGATGTTAGAAAGTAATTTCTGTTTGGATATTTTTTTTTTATTGTAGACATATTCTGTAAGTGGTATTATCTTTATCACATTGTTCAACCTTTATTCTACTTTTCAACATAGCCTTCACTTATCGTATATTTTGTGTACCCTCCTCATAGAAAGATGGACCTGCGATGTTAGCCAATCCTGCATATAATTTTTCAGATCATTCCGGTTGTCATGACAATGGCCATTGAGGAACCTTCTCAAATACAAGAACAGGTGAAAGTCACTCTGTACCAAGTCAGGACTGTAAGAGGGCTGGCCCAAATGAGGTGATTTAGGTTTGAGTGAACACCGCAGAGTGTTGTCGAGCGTTGTCGTAAAACAAAAGAATGCCAGTACTCAGCCTTTTGTTCTGAATTGCATGTCACAGCTTCTTCCGTTGTTTCACAGTAAGCAATAGAGTTGATTGTTTGGCCTTGGGGCATAAATTCTACCAGGAGAACATCTTGTCTGTCCTAGAACACGGTGCACAAGATCTTCCTGATTGAAATTGTCTGAATTTTTTTATACACTACGAATCAGAATGCCTCCACTGCATAGACTGCCATTTTGATTCAAGTGTGTTAAAGGACACTCATGTCTCATCTCCTGTCTCAATATGGCTCAGCATTTTGTCTCCTCCCTCGTGTAAGAAGTTCCAAAGCAGACACAACACATTTGTTTTCATTGCTCCTATGTAAACATTTTTGAAATCCAACATGGACACACTTTCCCAAAACCAAATTGATTTCTCACAATGTCATGGAGTAGAGTCCTTGAAATATCTGGAATCTGCATGGAGAGAGAGAGGAAATTGTGAAACGCCTGCCCTCATAAACTTTTCCGTAGCCATGCACACCAAGTCATCAGTCACCAAAGATGCTCGCCCAGTCGTCACCTCACCATGCACATTCTTTTGTCCTTCATTGAACATTCTCACCAAATTCCTAACCATGGTATCACTCATTGCAATTTCACCATGAACCCCACAGATCTGATGACAAATTTCTATTGGTCTCATTTTTTTTGCATAAAAAAATGAATAACTATAGCCGTTCAATTGCAATAAATATGTTGAAACGCCTAATAACAACCTCAAGCATAAAATAAATATCACAACATGTCATCTGTGTATTGCTAATGGATCGGGGGGGGAATCAATTGCACATGCTTGAAGCAATACTCTCGGTAATGCGCAATGATTATAAGCAAAGTTACTTTCTGAACATCCCTCATGTATATATATATATTTATGTATATATACCTTGTCAACTATGCTCGCCTAGCCAACAATATTACCATAATTTTTCTTTACACACTTTATTTTTTATGGAGATATCATGCTCAATACCCTGTTTCCAGCTACCTCATTAGTGCACTTACCCAAGGGGCAGTCAATTTATAAGTAAATAAAGGGTAAAGCAGGCAATGGGAATGGAGCAGCAGTTGGGCAAAAAAAGTGAAACTAATGACCTTGATCAGCCCATCCCGCTGATAAAGAGATGGCCAATGCCAACCCCAGAACCAACAGCCCACACCCCCTCAGCGCCAGCCAGCATAACCGTGCGAGTACAACTGAGGGTGAACAATCCAATCATCCACTGGTCACTTTGTGACAACCACATGACTGAACAAAGTGCTGGGGCCCGCACAAGATTAACTGCCATGTTGAGAAACGGTTCGCTTATTACCATGACTCATATATATATATATATGTATACATATATACACATATATGATGCGAGGTTGGTCCATAGAAGCAGTGATTGCCTTTCCTAGCAAATGAATCAATAACTTCCTTTTGTTCTTAACTTAACTTAACATCTTTATACTGGTTTAGAAGACCCTGCAGAGTCTGTATACAACCAGTTAGATTTACATCACCTTGCTCTAAAATCTATGCGCATCCAGTTTATTCTTAAATGCATTAACTGTCCCTGCCTCCACTACCTCCCCTGGCAATGCATTCCAAGCAGACACCACTCTCTGACTAAAAAAATATTTCCTAATATCTAACCTGGACCTCTCTTTAATCAGCTTGTAGCTATGCCCTCGTGTTATTGTAGGTGGCTGTATTTTAAAAAACTTGTTATAGTCTAATTTATCGATTCCTCTGATCATCTTATAAACCTGTATTAAGTCACCACGAATTCTTCTCTCTTCGAGACACTGTAGGCCGGTTTTTCTGAGTCGTTCCTCATAACTGTAATTCTGGAATCCCACTATCATCTTTGTCGCTCTTTTTTGTATTCTTTCTAGCATGTTTATGTCCCCTCTATGATAAGGACTCCACACCTGTACACAGTACTCCAATCTAGGTCTAACTAAAGTTTTATACAGTTTGACGATCACTTCCTTGCTCCTATGTTTAATATTTCTTTTTATCATACCTAACATTGCATTTGCCTTTTTCACTGCTACCTTAACTTGCTCACTCACCTTTCCTGTATGATCTATTATAACCCCTAGATCCCTTTCCTTATCTATCTTTCTAATATTGTTTTCTCTTATTCTGTAATTATGTTCCATATTGGATCTACCAATGTGGATGACTGTACATTTATCTACATTAAACTCCATTTGCCAGCTTACAGACCATTCTCGAATTTTATCTAAATCCGACATCAATATATCCACTTCCGCTTTAGATGAGACACTACTGCATAGTTTTGTGTCATCAGCAAATTTTGCAATCATGGATCTCATATCAATGTCCAAATCATTTATATATATCAAGAACAAAATTGGTCCCAAAACCGAGCCCTGTGGCACACCACTTTTCACTTCACTCCACTCAGAGTACTCCTTATTTATGCCCATCCTCTGCCTTGTTCCTTTATTTAGCTCATAAAGATTTTTTGTAAATCATTAAAAAATACATTTTGGTAGACTTAATTGTGTTTAATGTTATTGCTACCCTACACGGCTTAATACAAGTCACTATTTCTTACAATATGACTTAAACGTGATTATGAAAGGAAATACATTGGTAGACAATCACAAAACACTGCTTTCACAACTTCTGTGGCTGGCAATAAGTCAGTGTGGCGTGGGGGAGAGGGGATATGGCTATTTTAAAGATGCATGAGAAACAATAATTAATTTGCTTCTGATCAATGAACAACAAGCATTTTTGCCACGTGATCTTGGATGAGCTATTAATAAATTATTGATACATGCGTATTGTCAGATGTACCAGATATACTAAAGTATACATCTATTGTTCTGTGCTTAACGTTGTAAGGCCCAAATGAAATTCTTCATCTTAAGGAAGAATCTCTCTTTCGCTTTCTATCACTGAGGGGTATATAGACTATTCAACCAACCCTTGCCAAGCAGCTCTGTCCTGTGCAATATTTTCCACTTCCAGCTTTTTCCTTTTTTCTTTACTTCCGCCTCCAGATCTCATCTCTATGTATTCTTTAGTCTGCCTATGCCTCTCCTTCCCTGGGGGTTCCATGACAGGGATTGCCTAGGGCTTTTTTAATGTAGGCCCCATCCATCTCAACTTTCTTCCTAAGATTTCCTGTTCCAAGTTACCTTGTGCCACTCTCTCCCACAGTCTGTCGTTTGTAACTTTGTCAAACCATTTTATACCAAGAATTTTTCTCAGGCATCTGTTGACAAAACCATGCAGTCTCCTGTCATTGCCTTTGGTCCTGCCCCAGGTTTCCACTCCATACAGCAGTTCTGGCTTCACATTTGAATTGAAAATCCTTATTTTTGTCTTCCTCCTTATTTCCTTGGAGTTCCATATTGGTTTCAACATTCCGAATGCAGCTCTTACTTTTTGTGTCCTTGTTGTTATATCCTCATCTCTTCCTCCTTCCTTGTTGAGGATACTTCTTAGGTATGTAAATACCTCTTTCAGTAGCGTTCCTCTCAGCCTGATTGGTTCTGTGTTTGCTGCATTCACCCTAATTATTTTTGTCTTTTTCTCATGTACCTTCAAACTGACTTGTTTAGGTTGGAATCTAGTGTATCCATTTGCATTTGGCTTTGGCTGTGGGACAGAAGATCTATATAATCCGCAAAATCCAGGTGCTCCAGCTGTTTATTCAAGGCCCACTGGATTCCTTTTCTCTCATTTGTTGTTACTCTGATAATCCAGTCCACGTCCAGGATGAACAGGAAAGGCAACAGTAGGCAATCCTGTCGTACCCCTGATTTAATTTTGAAATGGCTCTGTAAGGTGTCCTTTGTGTATAACTCTACTATGCATATTTTCATACATCTGTCTAATTATGTTTGTGAGCTTTTGAGGAATTCCATAGTGCCTCTGTAGTTTCCAGAGTATATCTCTGTCCAAACTGTCAAAAGCCTTTTCGTAATCAACTAAATTGATGTACAAACTCAAATTCCATTCTAATGATTGCTCCACAATTATCCGCAAAGTGGCTATCTGGTCAATGCTTGATCTATTCTGTCTGAAACCCGCACTCATCCCTTATCTTGTTATTCACTGCGTTTTTCAACCTTTCTAGTATTACTCTATGTAACACTTTCTCGGCACTGATAATAACATTATTCCTCTTTTGTTTTTTGCATTCCTACAGATCTCCCTTCTTAGGCAATTTCACCATGGACCCCTTACTCCAATGTTTTGGTAAGCTTCCTTGCTCCCAGATAGCGCCTATCAAGTTGTGGGGCATGTTAGTAGATGTTTCAACATCTGCTTTTATGGCTTCTGGTGGTATCCCATCAGGTCCTGCTGCTTTTCCGTCCCTTGGAAACTCTATTGTCCTTCTAATCACTTCTTTACTTGAATTATCACAGTTGATCAGCAGGTTCTCCTTTGCTGGTGGGTTGTCTGGTGCTGGTCTGTTCAAAAGTTCTTCAAAGTATTCTACCCATCTTTTCTTCTGTTCTTCGAGGTTAGTTATCTTTTCTAATAGTTTATTGGTAGCCTCATATAGACTTTTCATACTTCTCTTTCCTACAGCCTCTTGCGCTTCTTCAGCCAGGCCATCAATGTAACGTCTTTTATCCGCCTTCATGCTCTTTTTAACCTCCTTGTTGCTCTTTACATATTCTTTCTGTGCTGTGCTTTTTGCGGCTCTCATTTTACTATTTAGTACGGCCATTTTCTTATTTCACCTCTTCTCGATCTCAGTGATTGTTTCTGCTGTTATCTATTCTTTCTCCTGCCATTTATTCATTCCTAGCTCTTCCTCGCATGGACTTTGTACTTGTTCCCATTTATCCTCAATGCTGGCCCTTTCATCTAGCTGCTCCCAGTGCTTGATATTTATTCTAGAGTGTTATATGGAACTCAAGATGCTGAGCAGTGCATGAGTTGCAGTGGTCAGCCACCCATAGCTGACTGCTAGCGTCAGGGCCAGCGAACCAGAGCTGCCAAGACCCTTCTACACCTCCATGCGGTGATCCTGGATAACAGGCTGCAGCAGGGCAGAATGGCTAAGGAGAAGGGATCAAAGAGGGAATGCTAATCCGATACTCAAAAAATGCTTGCTGAAGTCAAATGTGTTGGACCGAAAGATGCAAATATCGCAATCAAGCTGTTAACTACGACACAATGCATTCCGTTCTCTGGACTACATTCTGCTACTTAAGCCCTTTCAGCGTGATTGAGAACGAACGAAGCCAAGCCATACGGAACTAGTTTTTCTTGTCATCTTCTTTCAGGTATTGTACCCAGTACCGTGGCCAGCTGACTTGCATCGTTCTGTTTATCTTTAACTTAAGCTGTACCTATGCAATTACTAAAAAGTGGTTTGAGTTCACATCTGCCTCCCTGTCGACCCTGACATCTAATAATGATCGTCTAAATTTGGAGTTTACACAGATGTGGTCAATCTGATTTTTCGTTTTCTGGTCTGGGGATACGCATATTGACTTGTTAATGGCTCTGTGTGCAAACATACTTCCTAGTCCCTCCCTCCCTCCCCAAGATCACCTCATATCCCACATTGTTATATCCTATTTTTGCCTTGAAGTCTCCCATTAGTATGGAAATGTCACTCCTTTCTGTATCCTCCACTAGTTGCTGTAATCTGCTGTAGAAAACCTATTTAACTGTGTCTTCCTTTTCATTTGTTGGGCATATCCCTGAATTATATTTAGTTTAACCTTCTTGTTCTTTGTTCTAAATGTAGCCATCAACAGTCGTGATCCGGCTGCTCTCCACTCTTTGAGCGCACTTTGGGCCTCCGCTGAGAGCATTAGGACCGCTCCCTCTGTGTGTGGTGCGTTTTTCTCTTCCTCATGTCCTGAGTATATCACAGTCTCCCCTGCTGCCAATAGTACCTTTCCTGACTGAGTCCATCTAGTCTCACTCACCCCAAGGATTCTAATGCCATATTGCTCTTTCTCTTTTGCAACCTGCACTGTCTTCCCCTCCTCCCACATGGTTCTAACATTACAGGTGCTGATTCTAGAAGGCTTCCTTGTCGAAAGAAAGGTAGTTGGCAGTCCAGCTTCATTTCAGGTTTGGCTGAGTCGTGCTACAGACCCTGCTGAGGAGACCTTTTCCTTCGTTTTTATAGCAATTGTTTTTTGACGAGGTGGGGTAGCTGGCCCCCACGCTCAACATTCATCATTTTTCATCTGGGCTTATGGCCGGCCATGGCAGAGATTTAAAGAAGAATAAAACACTTTAATTGCAATAATATGAAGAATGACAGACTGACTGTCATAGCGTTATTGTAGATAGAAAAACAACTGCTCAATACTCCGCAATCCAAGGAGAATTTCTATGACTTGGTCATTAATGAATTTGTGAAAACGGAGTGCAGTCTAGATATTGTTGGGCCTGTTCCAAAAATGTCAACTTTCAGGGGCAAAAATTTATGTTCCCAGCTTATGTTGTCCTACAATATAATCCAAATTAATTGTGTAATAAAATTATAATATACATTTTATAGCTGCCTACAAGGATTCATTTGACAATTATTTAAAGTCTAAAAAATCTATATATACAATATAAAAATGCACACATATATGTATACATAATGCACATGCACATTCAATCTATGAATATATTTGGTAATTCAGCCTATAAATATATTTGAACATTTAGTCTAGAAATATATACGTTCTGACATTAAATATACTTGAACATCAGATCTATGAATATATTTAGACACTCAGATGATGAACTTACTTTTTTATATTATACTTATTTTGTCATCACTTAGGTTGTTGTTTGATATTATTCAAATACATTGCTCCTATTTGGAAGGATTATTTTTTTTCGTATTAACCTTTTCCAGTCTTGGATAAATTTGCCGATTTGTGTCTTTCAATGCCTGGGGCACTTGTCACAACTCCATATGTCAAATAGTTTTATTTAAAATAAAATAAATGAATATTAAACAAATTGAGCAAAAATTATGCTCAAACATAGTAAAACCATCTTATTCTTGTGATCGCATCATAGATGTTTACACCATCAGGCGAGCTTCTGCAATGAACTCGACCGTAATCAAACCGTCTATAACATGGAGAATTCATAATACAAATTATATATTTGGATGAAGCGTTAAATCTTAGTAATATGTAGCTCCAGCTGCCGGGTGTATTCCTGTGCTCCATCCCAGAAATGTCCCTTTTTCTGTGTCCCGGTCAAATTCTGAAACAGGAATGTGTTGAATATCATGTTGAATATCCATGTGTAATCCAAATGTGTGATCATTGGTCTGATCAAATAATACAATCATCACTTTGGTTTTGGCGTTAAACTTTTGTTGACTTTGACACACTCAAAGCAAGTGTATATACTGGAGGAATATCACAAATAATACTTTAAATGAAGGCTACACATGTGCAGAACATCAGGTTATAATTCGAGTCTGCTACCCATTGAGAACTTGTTGCTATGTAACAATAGACAATGCTAGTGTTTTTATACTGATTTTAACGCAATCAAATGGAAACTGATGGCTTGTCTTCCACTGATGCCTACCACAAAGTGTGAAAACAGTTAAGGAGCTTTATGTTCCTTCACCAAATATACAGTGGCAGTATTTGGTCTTTGCATGTTAATGCTATTCACATCGTATGTAGTCATAAATACTACAGAATGCTGATAAAGTGTGTGTCACTGTTATTAATTCACTGTCGTTATAATGTTGTAAAAAGTATTTTCCACGAACATTGGTTTTTCAACGAAAGCATCATTGCCATGTAAAATACATTGTTGTTTTGGTTTTAGATAAGGTTGTGAAAGGGGTATCTTGGTTTCTGTTGGCTAATTATTTGGTGAGAGTTTGTAAGTATGGCACATTCATTCCTTCTAATTTAATGTTTGATGAGAGTTTGTAAGTATGGCACATTCATTCCTTCTAATTTAATGTTTGGTGAGAGTTTGTAAGTATGGCATATTTATTCCTTCTAATTTAATGTTTGGTGAGAGTTTGTAAGTATGGCATATTTATTCCTTCTAATTTAATGTTTGGTGAGAGTTTGTAAGTATGGCATATTCATTCCTTCTAATTTAATGTTTGGTGAGAGTTTGTAAGAATGGTAAATTGATTTTTTCAAATTTATTGTTTTTTGACAGTTTGTATGACAGCTACCTCGGATGCATTTAATTCTGTGTTACGGGAGTGTTTGTGTGAATAGTATATTTGTTCCTTATAATTTAATTTTTTTGGTGAGTGTTCGTATGAGTGGCACATTGGTTTCATCTATTTTAATATGTAGTGAAAGTTTGCAAAAATTATACGTTGATTTCATCCAATTTCATTTTATTCAGTGTTTATCCTGAAAAGAATGTTGTGATGTGTCGTACTTTACAGCGAGACAGCCGTATCTGCACCTTTCGGCCCAACACATAAGATTTCAGCTTATTTTTGTATGTACCAGGTATGACTTCACGCTGTGATCCCTATCCCATAGCCATACTAGTGAATAGTGCAGACTGTTTCCAGGGTCAGTACTTGAAGGCAGAATAGGGTTTGGCCAGCTGTGGTTGCTGACACTGATGCATTCTTGTTGTTGAATGCCCACAGTGAAGAAGTTTGCTCTTTTATGTGCCCTGAAAAGGGCATTAAGTTGTGAGTTGCAGTAGGTTTTCTCACATCTCAAGCAAGCTGATGAAGGTGGACTGGGATCCTCCAGGTAGATGTGTTATGCTTGGCTTCATCTGGGTGTCGCTCACTACTATGGGGATCACATCAATCCCCACCTCGTAAGTCAGACTCCCATGAAACAGGTTTGTTTCCAGGAAGAAATGTGGGAAGTGAGGTAGGGGTCATTGTATTACTTGACCCTAACTAACATGTCCGATCAGTATGTTTTGCCTGACCCTAACTAACATGTCCGATCAGTATGTTTTGCCTGACCCTAACTAACATGTCCGATCAGTATGTTTTGCCTGACCCTAACTAACATGTCCGATCAGTATGTTTTGCCTGACCCTAACTAACATGTCCGATCAGTTTGTTTTGCCTGACCCTAACTAACATGTCCGATCAGTATGTTTTGCCTGACCAGACAAGAGTCTCCTTTACCACACATGACCCCCACCCCTCTCCTTCCCCAACCTAATTTAATGTTCGGTTAGAGTTTTTTTACATAAATAAATGATTGGAGTTGCCTAAATATACTTTTGTCCAAGTGTTGCCAGACCAGAAGGGGAACAATGGATAATAACACTGTAAACCTACCAGGCATGTCATAAGAGGCAACTGAGGAGGGTTGAGCATAGAGCCAGCTGTCTCATCCTGTAGAAATGTTCAACCATTGACAACTTCTACAAATAGGGACAAATCTACTAATAAGAAATATACCACTTGTTGGGTACACCTGAATGTTGCATTGCAGAAAAATATGAATAGTTTCTCATTTTTCTTTTTGCTAAACCTGTTATGCCTTTCAGCGTCAGGTTATGAAGAGATCTCTAGAAAGAGCCTGTCTGTGTGTCTCATGCACGGTAGCATTTACTGCCTCAGATGTTTCTGTAAGCCACCTTTTACATGGTCTGTCCTTGGCTTTGAATCCGTTGTATCTAAATAGTTGCTTGTAGAGGGGGGGGGGGGGGGGGGGGTTGCTGCTGTGTGGTGGTAGTCTTGTAATGTGGCCAAATCATTTTAGTTTGCTGTCTTTTAATGTAGTCTAATACTTGTGTTGTTCCCACCAGTCTCCTGATGCCATCGTTTCTGATCATGTCTCTCTTTGTTGCACTCAATATTTTTCACAGGAATTTCGTTTCTGTTGTACACGATGCAGCGCTTTTCATTTGATGTTATTGTCCAGTTTTTACAATAATAGCTTAGTGTAGAGATGAAAATCGTGTTGTATAAAGCTCTTTTGGTAGTTATTGTCACGTGCTTTCAATTAAGTATTGCAGTTAATTGTCCAATGATCTGATTTGCCTTATTGCATCTTTGTTGGATTTCTGCCATAATTCTTCCATCTGCTGATAATGTGCTCCCTAAGCACGTGAAATCTTTCACCTGTTTGATTTGCTGTTTTTCAATGGTGATATTTATGTCTCCAGTTATTCTAGATATTTTCATGACCTCAGTTTTTTTTTCTACATTGATTTTGATGCTATATTTTTTACATATTGTTTTTAGTTTATCAATTTGTTGCTGCAATTGTAACTCTTCTTGTTTCTTCTTCTTCTGCGTTCGTTCTCAATTTCCCGCTACCAAGCTCTGAACGCGTTGCAAGTATCAGGATGTAGTCCAGAGAACGAAATGCGCTGTGTTACTAGTTTACAGTTTGATTGCGATATTTGCACCTTTCGGTCCAACACATCCATCTTCGGTAGAGCTGAAGTTGCTATGACTGTTTGCTTGTCAGCAAAAAGAAGTTCATTTCAGAGTTCATCAATGTTGCTACCTTCATTTGAGTTGGCTGTTTTACACATGTGGTCTACATAAGCAATGGACAACAAAGGTGATAGCACACATCCTTGTCATACTCCTGATTTGATATGAATTTTGCTGAGATTTTGGTTATTGTTCTAATAGAGCACTGGCTATTGGTGTAGAGACTCTTGCACAGGTTAATTAAGTGACCGATTACTCATAGTGTGCCAATATTTTCCATAGAAGATGAATAGTTTCATAAACATCTAAAAAATACTGATTAAAACCCTCTGAAGGGTGAGCTACAGTAGCTTTGCTTACTGTACATACCAGGCAGAAGAAGTCCATATTTTGCAACATTCTTTGAGAAATGGATGATTACACCATATTTCAACATCAGGTAAAAAAGAGGCTGACAGAGATAGCAGATACTCGTAGCCTCATAGCTTAGAGGGAACTCAACAGTATCATCGATACAGAGCACTATAGACATGAATTTTGTCCTAATCTAAATAAAGAGCGAATCTATGTTATCTGGGCCAGAAAGGTCAGCAAAGAATAGTAACACTGCTACCTGCCAGGAATGTTGTAAAATGTCATTAATTAGGGTTCAGTTCGGGCAGACCAAAAAAAATATTAGCCACAATAAAAGTAAAATAACATCACTACCCTCCGTGTCAAGCCTAAATAAAGAGTGAACAAAAATGTTCTAAACTGGTCTAGAAGATGTGAGATGGAATGAAGTAAGAGATACCACACTGAAAGCATGAGAAGTATCAACTATTAGAAATATGAGATGAAAACCATGCACAAACACAGGCGGTAGCTTTTATGACATCAGCATAATTAAGGAAGTCACTCAAACAATTGGGGTCACAATTGTCCAGAAAATATAACAACATGATTCCTAACAAATATTCCAGACAATATTAAAATAGAAATAAAAAACACATTAGAGGACTTTGACATAGGCACAATTACAAAACTGTAATGACATATATGATACATGATGCATACCCAAAGACTTTAAGATGTTAGTCTCAATCACTTTGTCTTTAAAACAAAACACCTTAATCAGTGAATTGTACAGGACAATCAGCTGGATGAGTCACGTGACCAAGAAACCCCTGAAGATTACACAGGAATGAATTAAGAATAGAGTAGACAGTGGAGTAGGTGAAGACCAGCTTGGGTTTATAAAGAACAATGGAACTAGAGAAGCAATACTTTGTATGAGAATGTTGGCAGAAAATTACATTACGGTATGAAAAGTATATATACATATGTTTCGTAGACCATAGCAAAACATTTGACAGTGTCCAGCATGTAAAGCTAATTGAGTGTTTCCAACAAATTCATCTAGATGGAAAAGACAGTAACCTGTATTGGGAACAGGTAGTGACGGAAAGATCTGGAAAGAACTATTTACCATATATTGATATAAAAAGAGGTGTGAGACAGTGACCTGTGTTTAACATCTACACAGAGAATTTTCAGGCATGTTGAAGGGATACCCGGGCTTAACGTCATCATCATCAGGTGCCCTGTGATTGTGGATCTCCATACGTTTCTATCACGTGTATCGTTTACCAACTCTGTTGTTGATTGTCGCCCATGACATTCTCTCAGGCTTTCCAACATGTTCTCTCTCTGCATTCCGCTGTCTCTCTTTCCTGCTATCTTTCCCGTTGTCACAACGTGCTCCAAGCCACCTTTTCTTATGACGTGCCTGAAAAAGGATGACTGTCTTGTTCTGATCATCGTAGTGAGTTCTCTTTGTGTTTGTGCTTCTTCGAGTACTGTAGCATTAGTCTTCTTTGCAGTCTATGGTATCCGCAGCATTCTTCTGTAAAATGATATCTTCGTTGCTTCCAAGGATCTATGCACTTGATTTGCTGTTTGTCCATGACTCACTGCCATATGTCAGTACTGGTTCCACATAGCACCAAATTACTCTCTTTGTCAGTTCCATCAACAAGGTTTTGATTTTACTTGGGCTATTCTGCATTTTATTTCGTAATTGCATCTTCCATCTGATGCTATGTATGTGTCCAGGTATTTAAACGTGTTAACTTGGCTCAACCTGGTCCCCTTCACATTAACGCACCATTTTGGAGCGTCCGGTTTCTTAGTCACTATCACCACTTCCAATTTCTTTTTATTTAAACTGAAACCTTTTGTTTTCACTTTACTGAACTACCATTTTTACTATTTCCTGCAAGTTGTTTTCTGTCTGGGATATCAATACAATAGCATCAGATTTAGGGGCCATGCCTTTTGTAAATTTTTTTTTTTTTGGTGAAGCATATCGATTTTTCAAATTGTTAATTTTTATGAAGTTCGACATTAATAGAATCATTTACATATAAAATAATGTTATTTTGCAAGCTTATTAACATTTAAAAATTAATTAATAAACACCTTACCCCCCTGTTCCAAAGTTGACCTACTTTAAAAAGATACCGAAAACCGATGATAAAATACAATGTTTGACACATAGCAACAGCTTTTTCAAAAAAGTATAATGGGTCATATTATATATCATAATGACCGGGGTCCAAAGTTCTCTTCAAATTTTTTCATTCGAAAGCAAATGCTAGCTTTGTCTAAACGATACGATACTTCAAATATAACGACTGACGCGATACTTCATTGGTTTGATTATTTTAATCTTTCTGATTGGTCGAAAAAGGTATCGTCCATGGGAACAAAATAGTCGTGCATGCGCAAAAGAGGGGTTTTCCAATTCCTCGTCGGTCTAACATTTCCATTCTTTCATTGTGTTTGAAACTGTTGCTAGCATTTAGAAACAGCAAAATTCCAAAGAAAGGATACAGCAACGACAACAAGCATGCTCACCAAAAACCTAGAGGGATTCACGCTCGAAACTAAGAGAACCTCTAAATTCAAGGTAAGTTTACTGAATTATGCTTATTATTTACGACCACGTTGTTTTGTACCTTGCCTTGCTTCAATATTTAATTCAAAAAGAACTCTACGCTATTCAAGAAATATTATTTTGTGTAGATCGTGTATGTACTTATTCAATAAGTTACTCACTGTAAGTATTACTTTAATATCTGTTATATTACTAGAGTTACGAGTACACATTTATTACTAGACATTAATAGTTAGAATGCCTGTGAAAATTTATGAATACATCGTGAAAGTTTAGAAAGATAGTTTAGTCTTAGATTGGACAGAATGTTACATGTGAAAATGTCAAACTGTCATTTATTTTGAAAATAAATTGGGCTGTTTGTGCCATGCGTATGTGTGCTTTGTTAATGTGAGTTTATTTGTCATTGTATTTGATATTAATGGGTCATTTTCTGTATTCCAGTTCAACTGTGGATGCTGAAGTCATGTGAGCCTACAGGTGCTGTTGAAATTATAGAACCCCCTAAGTGGTATAAGAGCGGAGCAGAAGTTTGAAGTGTACAAGAATCTTATTGAAGGGATACTGAACAGTGATCAGTATACTTTAATCCATCAAAGTTTTCTACATTCTCTTGTTTCCACAGTTGGATGTAGAAATTGCAGAAGCAATAATCTACAGTTGATTACAAATAACCAAATTGTCTTGCTGTTCTTATACAAATTCTCTGTCCAGATTGTAAGTCAGAGTGGTCAGACTGGACATCTCCACAAGTGAATAAACAGCATGACATCAACTGTAGGACAGAAATTGGTTGTAATGACAATGGTATTGGCTATGCAAAGTTGCAGCCAATGCTGTCCACCATGAACATAAAGAACCAGATGCACCACAAAACATTTTACAAGGTATCGAAAACTGTTAGTATCGCAGCAGAAGAAGCAATGTGTCAAGCAGCTCGTGTAGTTGCAGAAAGAGCAGCAGCTACAGGTCCCCTCCCAGGCCGTACCAAAGTAACACAGGGTGTCCTATCATCGTTGTGTCTTAGTACGGTACATGGCAAAAACATGGCCTTTCATCGCATGGAGTTGGTGTTGCCATTGACGTTGACAGTGGCCTAGTTTTGGATACTCAGGTCATCAGCAATTATTGCAAAATATATGCAGTTGGTCCAAAGCCAGGTTCTCCTGAGTTTATGAATTGGATACAAATGCACAAACCTCAATGCCAGCAGAACGCAGATTGTTCTTCAAATGCAATGGAGACTGGCAGCAAGGATTATTTATTCAAGGTCAGTTGAAAAAAGATCTGATTTATGGCACTATGCTTTGCGACGATGATGCAAAGGCATTCAATGAAGTCCAAAATTCTAAATGCTCTGACATTGAGATAAAAAAAGAGGATTGCATCAACCACATAGCGAAAAGAAAGTTTAATGCTCTTAGCAATTTGAAGAAAACAAAAGAGTCACTAAATTTTAAACTGACCACGTCGCCAATCGAACAAATTACAAACACATATGCCAAAAATTTAAAAGACAATGCCCCTGATGTTGCAAAAATGAAGCGAGGAGTGTTAGCTGGGTTTTTTCACATAATGAGCACTGACAATGCACCCAACCATAGACTTTTTCCAGAGGGTGAGAATTCCTGGTGCCTCTTCCAGAGAACTCTGAAGACATGGTTGCGCGAACAACATCGGCCTACATTTTTGGCGGAAGTTGGCAGACTCATCTACCCAATTGTGACAAGGCTGAAAGATACAAATCTCCTCTTGCAAAAATGGGTACGCAGAATGCCAATGAAAGTTTCAACTCATTGATTTGGCAGCGCTGCCCTAGAACAACATTTGCTTCACTATCAGCGGTAAAGCCGGCAACTTCCTTTGCCACTCTATCTTTCAACTGTGGTCCTGTAGGGCTAAAAATGGTAACAGGCATAATTGAACTGGAATGCTCTCATTAAAACCCCAAAGTACCAAATTAAGCCTAAATGGCAAAATCCTGCAGCCAAACGACAACCCAACCTATCTGGGAGTCACATTTGATCGGCGCATGACATGGAAAAGTCAGATTGAGAGAAACCGAATGAAAGCCAGAGAAAGAATGGCGATCATGAGGAAACTTGCTGGCACAAGCTGGGGAGCAGACGAAGGCATACTAAAGAAACTGTACACTGGAAGAGTGAGACCAGTTCTCGAGTATGGCATCGCGGCATGGACAACAGCAGCGAAGGCGAACTTCGATAAAGTTAACAAACTTCAAAACCAAGCCATGAGAATCATAACAGGTGGCATGAAGTCAACGCCAATTGTAGAACTTGAAAAGATTACAAAACTGCAATCCATGACCGACAGAAGAGACTGCAGAGCCCAGCTGCAGTCAGAGAAACTCCGAAGACTGACGGACCATCCAATGTACCAGAGGCTAAACAATTTGGGAACTGGGAAACTAAAGCGGAGAAACTTTGCAGAAATAGCCAAAGCAAAGATGCACGAAGATCCCAAAAACGCACTAACAACACCAAAACCCATCACTACTGTACGAAAACCTACTTGGAGGCAGGATATATTTCCAGAGGTGGTAGAAAATATACCAGGTATTGCAAACAAAAACTGCCAGACCGAAAAAGAAAGGAGAGACACTACCCTAAGCTTCATAACGAAAAGCTACCCAAGCATGGACTGGACCCATGCATACACCGACGGTTCTGTAACAGACACTACACAGAACGGAGGGGCAGGAGCATTCCTGAACCTACCAAATGGCAGAAAAATAACACTGTCATTCGCTACTGGTAAGTACACAAGCAATTTCAGAGCGGAGGCAGAGGCACTGAGGGCGGCAGTGGAAGAAATGGCAACACACAGTGAAAATGAGAGCCACATAGTAAAATTGAATTATCTCAAAATCTTTTTGTCCCATTTGTTATTAATCTGAAACCTTAAAATCTCAACTAATATAGAGGTTGGAAACATGCAATTTGGTGTGTACATTTCTAATACACTCTTGTTGGTAATCTTTTAAAGAAAAGCTAATTTGGTCAAAGATATTTTATTAAAAAACATTTTTTTATGCCAAATGTTGATGTATTTTGTCTATTTTTCGTGGAGCAAATAGAAAAATTGAAAAAAAATTATTTTTGAACCTTTTTCATAAAATAAATATGCTCTTTCCATAGAAATATGCTTAACATTCATGGATCATCCATATTATTTTTAATACATATGTTTTTTTTAAAAATTGAAGGTATCTGAAAGCAAGCATTTTTTTCAAGGTCACCGCAGTTATCATGCAAAAATATCTACATTCATAGCCTAACATTACCATTATAAAATATTTGGTCTGATTTTATTAATTTAAAAAAAAATAATTTTGGTAGCCTGGCCCCTTAACATCAATGGAAGAATAATCAATCTGAGACATGTTGATAACATAGTATTGTTGGCTAAAGTGAGCAAGAGTAGCAGGAACTGGTAGAGGCAGTCAACGATAGAAGCCAAGAATATGGATTGAACAATAATGTTAGGAAACAATAACCTATGATAATTAGCAAAACAGACGTGAAGTCCAAAATAAACAATGAGATACAGGAAGAAGTCAACAGTTACTTGTACTATGTACAGATAATAACAGCTGTTGGTAGGTTAGTTAGTCGTCGAATCATCTTCATCGCACTCAGTCCATACGCGCTCAGATCTTATTCTCAGTATGTCTGCCAGCACGTGATGACTGACCGTTCCGGTCCTGTGCTGGTTATCCAGACGTCCATGGATCCCCGTGTGATGTTCCGTCCTCGCCGCCTCTCGTTGCACACTCAATTCAACCAGTCACGTCAAGGACGTAGATTCTGGATCAACCTCCGAATCTTCCTTCTAGCCAATTTGCCTAACGGCGTTCAGGATATCGGCTCGTTCCATTGATCTCCCGCCCTCCACTACAGCTGTACTCGCCAACCTATTAGCTCTCTCGTTCTCTTCGACACCTGCATGTCCCGGAATGAGTATGAAGGTGGCTCTCGGCAAACGTGACCGCACTATCGACTCTAACCACTGGCTCTGCGCGCAACCTTCCTGAGCATCCTCATCACCGAGAATGCACTCATTGTTTCAAGCCTTCGTAAAAGCCATGATCTCCATGTTCAGACTGTTTGTGGTCACCGCAAAAGCCCCAGGCTCATCCTTGATCGTTTTCCCACCCCACTTGAGCAGTGAAGGCCCATGCGCTTCACAACCCACGGATGACGGATCCATCTGTGTAGATAATGACATGATCATCCGTGGAATTTTCACTGATCACAACGTTAACCTCCGACACCACGTCAACAGAATTCAGTTCGACATACACTCTGTCAACTGAGACAATCACACGGAAAGTCTGCAGGAAATTCTCAGGTAATTTCATCCATTCTTGGCCATGCGTTATGTCTCCCAGCGCACGCACCCTTTGTACAGCCTGACCCATCCACGATTGTCCCCTTACAAGACTTGTACCTTTCGTAACCTCTCATGGAACGGATGCTCTTCGTTCGCGCTGATGTAGAGATAAGCTCGAGCATGACACATTTGCCGCCTAAACCCCACAGTTGGCAGGTCCAACAGCAACCTCATGGCAGTTATAGCCGTGTCTCTTGTACAAACGGGAATGATTCTCATTCTGAATCTTTTCCAGCTGCGTCTTGTTGAGCGTGAGAATTGTCAATGCATATTCTATTACGAAAAGGACCAGCCCTTGAAATAACATCAATAAGAGTCTCTGTTCGCAGTGAACCGCAGCCATCAGTCTCATGACCGCCAGACCTTTAATGATGTTTTTCGATATGTTCCTTGAACCGCAAACTTCTGTCGAAGAGGACTCCCAAATATTTCAATGTGTGGAATCTTTCTACTTGTTACCCGGGTAATCATAACCGTGGTAACGATGTGTGGACGATATTATTGTTTAGAGAGAACCATATCGCCACATACTTTGTCGGATTAATCAATGCCCCAGATTCTCTACACAAATTCTCCAAAATGGTTGAGCTCTGTTTAGAGCTCCCCTGCGATCGGCTCCCGCCTACTCCCTTGATGGTATACCAGGACATCGTAGGCGTAAGACAAAGTTCTACCATTGTCCGCAATTATCTGCTCACCAGTAATCCCAATCGAGAACACATTGAACAGTGCTGGAGACAAAGGCGATCCTTACGGGAGGCCCGGACTTACCGTCATTGGTTCTGACACGCTACGACCAAACCTAAGAACAACTCTCCTTTAATAAAGAGCGCAATAAATCCGGGTAATCAGGAATGGACAAAGCCGGAGTTCTACAATCCGAGCCGTCAAGGAGTTAACCGCAACTCTGTTGTTCGTAGTCTCCAAATCAATGGCCACAGCACATGTTTCTTTACGTGATTGGAAACCATCAAAAACGTTATAAGCGATGACACCCGCATTACACCATGTCTCTCTGTGTGGACGGTACCCTCCTAGGCCTGAAGGAAATAGCTGAAACTGTTCAGTATGCCTCATTACACCAGGTCTCTCTGTATGGACAGTACTCTCCTAGGCTAGAAGGAAATAGCTGAAACTGTTCGAGGTGCCTCATTACACCAGGTCTCTGTGTATGGACGGTACCCTTCTAGGCTTGAAGGAAATAGCTGAAACTGTTCAATGTGCCTCATTACCTACATCGCTTTTATTCTTTCCAGTAACATGCCCACTGTGTTCTGCATGGTGATTATGCGAAAACCTTGCACCTTAGTCTGGTCTTTGCAGGGCTTAGCGAGTGGTATCAGGTAGCGGTGCAGCCAGTCTTCGTTAATAATGCCCCACTTAACACTGTTGTTAAGCGCACCAGCCAGACTATTCAGCCTACGTATGTCCTCACACCTAATACCGTCGCGCCCTGGTGCAAAGTTTTTACACCGGGCAAGTGTCGCCCTAATTTCGCCAACTGTCACATATGATGTGTCAGAAATTTCCTGGGTCTTGCACAAATCCCTTAAGTTGTTCTGGCGGCTACACAAATCTATGAGCGGCTCTTCAAATAACAGGGGTATCCCTAGCTTCCAGGACCTCTCCTGGAGTAGAAATGACGAGGACAAAGGCACTGCTTTGTTCACAAATTACCTGCAGAAGATAGGTCAGAGGGACTAGGCGGGAGGCAGTACTGCTAAAAAGACATTATTGATAGGTGTGAAAGAGAAATCATCATCATGTAGCATGTCCTTTTTAGAACGTCGCTCCCATCACAGTCTGTCTGAAAGAAACTCGTTCTCTTGCCAAAACTCCAGCCTCCGCCAGTTATACCCAGGCATTCCTGGATATCTTGGTGTCATCGTCTTCTTGGTCTACCCCTTCCTCTTTTGCCTGGCACCATACCTTCCATCACCGTTCTCTCAAGACCGTTGTGTCTCTTGATGTGACCAAAGTGTTTGTCTTTTCTAGCCAAAATGGAATTGATAAACCAGTTCTCCTCTATGCTCAACTCTTGCCGAATGTCTACATTTGTTTTTTTCTCTGTCCAGTGTATTCTGAGGATCTTTCTGTAACATTTTGACTCGAAGGATTCGATTCTTTGTCTAGAAGTTTTGGTAATCGTCCATGATTCACAACCATAAGCTGCCACAGGAAAAACACAGGCTCTCAAGACTTTTACTTTTATCATTTTGTTGGTGCCCTGCCATAATTTCTTCAGGCTGTTCAGTCTCTGCATTGCCATGGATAGTCTTCTCATTTCTTTCGAGCAGTCGACATTTTTGTTAATTCTGGAGTCCAGATATTCTAAATATGTAACCTGATCTATTTCCTTACCACCCACTGTAAATTTATGCTGACATTGTGTTTTGTCGGTGGTCATTATCTTTGTTTTATTTATGTTTATGAACAGGTTTTAATCTTTACTATGCCCATTAACGGCTGAAAGTAGCTGCTCTAGCCCTTCTGCACTTCTCGGTAGTATCACTGTGTCATCTGCGTATCGTAACTCTGGAATCTCGTACCCCCCAATCGTAAATCGGTCGAAACTTTCAATGGTCTCGTCTTCTCGAACATTTCTCATTATACATTCCGCATATATGTTGTACAGATAAGGTGAGAGGATACATCCCTGTCGGACAACCTTTTGTACTGCAAACCAATCTGATGTTTGCCCAGATACTCGGACAGCGGCTTGTTGATCTTGGTATAATGCTTCAATGAGATGGACTTTATGCAAAGGAAACCCCATTTCCTTCATGATTCTTCACAGATTTTGATGTTTTACCGTGTCGAAGGCCTTGGTTTAATCAATGAAACATGTGTACAGGTCTACATTAACCTCTACATTTTTCGTAGAAATTCCTTAAATTGAATATGTGGGCCCTGTAAGGATATAGAAAACCTACAGCAACAAGGAAGAGAGAGAGATGCATTTAAAGCAATAAGAACACTGACAAGGGAGTTCCGTCCGGTTCCACATGTCATAAAGGACAAAGAGGATAACACATTAACAGAAACCAAAGACATACTGAATAGATGGAGAGAGTACTGCAGAACCATGTATGGAGATAGCACAAAGCGCTCAGTTACAATCCTACCAAAGGATGAGAAAGAACCTGAACCAACATTGGAAGAAGTACGCTCTGCAATTAAAAGCCTGATAAAGGGAAAGTCCCCAGGATGCGATGATATCCAAGCATATCTAATACAAACAGGAGGGGAGGCATGTGCTCGAGTTTATCACAAGCTGTGTAAACAGATATGGCACAGTGCAGTGTGGCCAGAAGCATGGAAGAAATCAATCTATATTCCCCTCCCCAAAAGAGACAGCCTGAAGCTGTGCACGAACTACCGAACTATCGCGCTTATCAGCCACACTAGCAAGATACTCTTGCGAATCCTATTAAGAAGGATAGAGAAAAGGTTTGAATCTGAAATTCACGTAGTCCAGGCAGGTTTTAGGAAAGACAGAGGAAAGAGAAATAAAGAAGAGAAATGGAATGGCTAAATACACATTTGACATCATGAAAAATATATTTAACCTCCAGACAAATAACAAATAAACTAAAATTAGAGTTATCAGGTGCTCTGTATATTCCTCATTACTATATGCTGCGGTGACGTGGACGGTAGGCAAGAGTACAGGCTCTTGGAATGTGGATATATAGAAGAAGTGTCGCATTTCATGGAAAAAAAGTAAAGAAGACCTGACGATATAGGAATGGAAGATTGGAAATACTGAAAGACATACACATTAGACAGATCAAATGTTTAGGATATATCAAGAGACACGATACATTGATGAAAACAATACTGGAGGTAAAGATTGAGGGCAGGGAAGCGGAATACAGCGTTTAGAAATGGGAGAGCAATATCAAGAGATGGACTAATAACAGTCTGTCGGAGAATACCATCAAGGCAGGGAACAGAGCATGTTGAAGTTCATCGCAGTCAACCTTTGATGCGGAGACGGCACTGACATGTTCATAATCAACAACAACACTTTGTAATGCCTCCTAGAACTGACTTTGTTGCATCTTGATGCCGACAATGCTCAGTCTCTTTCCTTGTTGAAAGTGCCGACGACAGCACGAACTGCATTGCTCCTGCAGTGGTTCAAAAATGTTCATCAAGTACCCATTAATATCTGGGTCAACTGAGAGAAAAATTACATGATATGTCCAGTCTGAGCACGATGTGATTTGAACTTGGTACATTCAGATTAGTAAGCAAAGCTCTCAACCCCTAGGCTATGCACTTCCCCTGATTCCTAACAATTCAAAGGGAAACCACCTGTATTCCAACAACTCCAGTATTAGGCTATATTAAAATACAGCAACTGGAATGGCTTGATCACGTAACAAGTCTACCACCACATAATATAAAAGTACCACCCCCCCCCCCCCCCCCCCACAACGCTATTTATTTACAACGGATTCAAAGCCTGTCGCAGACCATGAAAAATGGGGCTTACATAAATACCTGATGCAGTTAATGTTACTGTGTCCGAGGCACATAGACGGGCTCGTTTTAGAGAAAGAAGGGCTAGTTCTAGAGATCTCTTCATAACCTGACGCTGAAAGGAATAAAAGGATAAGCGAAAAGAAAATTACAAACTTATTTACTTCATTCTTTTGTGAAAAAAACCTACATGGGTTCAGATTCTCAGAATAGGAAAGAGCATGACGAAACCCTGTCGAGATACGAGTGTCATTGACAAAACCCTGTCGACATGCGAGTGTCATTGACGAAACCCTGACGAGTTGCGAGTATCATTGACGAAACCCTGTCAAGACGCGAATATCAGTGACGAAACCCTGTCAAGACACGAGTATCATTGACGAAACCCTGTCGAGACACGAGTGTCATTGACGAAACCCTGTCGAGACGCGAGTGTCATTGACGAAACCCTGTCGAGACGCGAGTGTCATTGACGAAACCCTATCGAGACGCGAGTGTCATTGGCGAAACCCTGTTGAGACGCGAGTATCATTGACCAAACCCTGTCGAGATGAGAGTGTCATTGACGAAACCCTGTCGAGACGCGAGTGTCATTGACGAAGCCCTGTCGAGACGCGAGTGTCATTAATGAAACCCTGTCGAGGCGCGAGTGTCATTGACGAAACCCTGTAGAGACGCGAGTGTCATTAACGAAACCCTGTCGAGATGCGAGTATCAGTGATGAAACCATGTCGAGGCGCGAGTGTCATTGACGAAGCCCTGTCGAGACGCGAGTGTCATTGACGAAGCCCTGTCGAGACGCGAGTGTCATTGACGAAACCCTGTCGAGACGCGAGTGTCAGTGACGAAACCCTGTCGAGTCGCGAGTGTCAGTGAAGAAAATATATCGAGACGCGAGTATCCATGACGAAGCCCTGTCGAGGCGCAAGTATCCATGACGAAATCCTGTCGAGACGCGAGTATCAGTGACGAAGCCCTGTAGAGACATGAGTATTCATAACGAAACCCTGTCGGGACGCGAGTATCAGTGACGAAACCTTGTCGAGACGCGAATATCATTGACGAAACCCTGTGGAGGCGCGAGTATCAGTGACGAAACCCTGTTGAGACACGAGTATCAGTGACGAAACCCTATCGAGACGCGAGTATCAGTGACGAAACCCTGTCGAGACGCGAGTATCCATGACGAAACCTTGTCGCGACGCGAGTATCAGTGACGAAGCCTGTCGAGACACGAGTTTCAGTGACAAAACCCTGTTGAGACTCAAGTATCCATGACGAAACCCTGTCGAGACACGAGTAGCAGTGACGAAACCCTGTCGAGAAACGAGTATCCATGACGAAACCCTATCGAGACGCGAGTATCCATGACGAAACCCTGTCGAGACGCGAGTATCCATGACGAAACCTTGTCGCGACGCGAGTATCAGTGACGAAGCCTGTCGAGACACGAGTTTCAGTGACAAAACCCTGTTGAGACTCAAGTATCCATGACGAAACCCTGTCGAGACACGAGTAGCAGTGACGAAACCCTGTCGAGAAAGTATCCATGACGAAACCCTGTGGAGACACAAGTTTCCATGACGAAACCCTGTCGAGACACGAGTATCCATGACGAAACTATGTCGAGACACGAGTATCAGTTGGACAGCAAGACTTAAATATACTCCTGACGCCTGTTCTCGTCACGTTTTGATAAGTGGGTGTTTTGTTCTCCCTAAACTGGTCTTACAACATATGTTTTGATAAGTGGGTGTTTTGTTCTCCCTAAACTGGTCTTACAACATATGTTTTGCATAGTTAGTCAACTTGCATGCAATCGATGTCTTTGCACTAGTTAGACCACGTTTCTGTTTTTCGAAGAAAAATGTACATTACATGGAATTCTATATTCTTGTCCAAACTTGATTATCCCTTATCACATGACACAATTCCAATAATAACTCGGGCCGTAGAAAATAGTTTTGCCGCAAATTTTATATTCCTTCCCTAAGAACAACCTACACTGACCCCATTACGCCCTTAGGAAAAAGGCTTCAACGTAAAACTTATCACAATTTACTTCCTTGTAAAGATTTCAAATATCTGACGTGCTGAAATCCCTTTTCTGACATTTTATATGTCCCACAGACAAATTCTCATTATATTCGAAACAGAAAATGATTCGTTTATGAATACTTTGAATTTCCATTCTGAAAGTTGGGACCCGGATGCAGCAGTCAATAAGCTGAAAATATTCAGCGACACGTAGCAGGCGTTTTTCCGCTGACCCGAGCATTCTTCTTTTTCGTCCCGACCCACCGCCAAATGACGGCCGTGTTAATACGCTGCAACCTTGCAGCCTGACTAAGAGAATAAAATACCGTGCTGAAATTGGTTGTATCTGACCGAAGATGGCAGATATCGCATCCTCGCTGTAAACTACGACACAACTTTCTTTTCAGGACAAACACTGAAGAAGACAAAAATGAATCTTAACGGGAAAGTTATGCAAACTGTAGGTGTATAGTGGACACTGAAAGAAAATAAATTGAACAATGAACATAAAGATGAACATTGAACGTAAGCAGAGAAATGAGATGTCATTTTGCTGGTAGAGAGAGGTTACATGAGTCCGCACTGTAGTGTGTGAATGAATATTGAAACAATAACCGCAGCTTAGAGGGTCTATCTGGTGATGATGTTAAGTGATATCTCTGCATCGAAAGCTGGCTGCAATGGATATTTACGATCCTCTGCCTCTTGCCTTGATAGTACACTGTGACATACTTGTCCATCTCTTGTTTTTGTCTTCCCACTTAAAGCGCCATTTTCTTCTAGCCCGTCTAACGTCAACATTTCCCCCCAGTATTGTTTTCAGCAATGTGATTTGTCTCTTTATACGTCCAAAATATTGTAATGACTTAATTTGTATTTCCCTTATTAATACTCTTCCCATTCCCAATTTCTACGTGACCTACCTATGTGTTCGCTTTTCCTTCCATGAGATGCAACCCATCATTTTGTATACAACATTCCAAAGGTCTCCACTTTGTTCGCAACTGGTTGTTCATCGCCCCCGTTTCCGCACCGTAGAGAGAAGACGAATAAATGTAACATCTGACGACTCTCATTTTGAGTGCCAATATATTTTCCATGTTATTACATTTGTTTTGACCATTCCAATTTCTTTCTTCACCTCCATCTCACATCTACCACCGTCTGTTAGGATTTGCCCAAGGTATACGACGATATTTACCTGTTCCAGCATCTCTCCGTTTACTGTGATGTTCACTGTTGACTGCGTTTTTGTTTTGCTAATTGTCAGTTTTTGTTTTCCTAAAGTGAATGTCAAAACAATTATTCATTCTTCTGTTGTTGACTGTCTCTACAAGGTCCTACAACTTCTGCTCGCTTTCAGCCAACAATACTGTTTCATTAGCATAACGAATATTGTTAACTATCCTGCCTTTTATAATTTAGTCCTGGCATTCCCTCATCCACCTCTACACCTCATGGTAGAAGAGGAGCGACTAAGTAAGTAAGTAATTCCCTCATCCTATCTGAAAATTGCCTCTGTGAATATGTTAAACAGATAAGGTGATTACACACACAATTGTCTCACACTTCCTGTTGGATTAATATCTGCCGAGTAATTCTTTCCCGGTCGCATTGTTGCCACCTGTTCCCAGCATAGATTACAAATTAGTCTGTCTTTTCTATGTAGGGCAATCATTTGGATGCATTGAATTAGTTTGACACGTAGGACTCTGTTAAATTCCTCACTGTTGTCTATAAAACACATGTAGATACTGGTGCTGTACCTCTGTGTACCTTCCTGATAGCATTCGTATACAAAATATTGGTCACTAGAACTGCACCATCATCAAATAGCATCTCCCTAATGAACACCGTCCTCACCTTGGTCCTTGCACCAAGTTCGGGACAGTTTAAACAGCCACCCATCTGGCCAGGTGCGCAGATAAACACCGTCCACAGATGTGTCATAAGTGTAGGATAGGAGCACGGAGCACACATCTTTGCTTCACTCCACTCTTGATGGGAAAAGAGTTTGAAGATGAGCCATCGTATAGAACTGAGCCCCTCATGTAAGTGTGAAAATAAATTAAGAATAATACTCGGGGAAATCTGGACGAACAGGTGGGCAACGAGAACAACAGGTCGCAGTGTATTTAGAGAAAGTCACAGCCAAAAGTAACGATGACAAAAATAAACTACACAGAAGAGATCAAACTCTTTCAGTTCCG
This sequence comes from Ariolimax columbianus, assembly GCA_036924085.1. Classification (NCBI taxonomy): domain Eukaryota; kingdom Metazoa; phylum Mollusca; class Gastropoda; order Stylommatophora; family Arionidae; genus Ariolimax; species Ariolimax columbianus. The sequence continues at coordinate 170,639,098 of JAVGWX010000001.1, forward strand.
AAAAGGACATACCACAGTCAATAGCCACTTGACCCGATAAATTCCCAGCACCTGCACTTGTGCAAACATTGCTATCATCCTGATGAAACAGTTCGACATCAACTCAAAGAGTGCAATGCGCTTGCGGACATGAGGAAAAGATTCTTACATGCACTGCCGACAATTGCCAACACACTGTACGGAGGAGTGAAACAGGTGAAGAAGATCTGTATCTATATAACAACGGCATTGGGCTGCCAAGAGCAGTCTGGCTAACGAAGTGAGGGATCGATGTGATCCCTGTAGTAGTGAGCGACACGTAGATGAAGCCAAGCATAGTACAACTGTTTGGAGGACCTCGGTCCACCTTAATCAGCACGCTCGGGATGTGAGAAAGACTACTACAACCCGTCACCCAATTTCCTTATCGGGGTGCACAAAAGAGAAAACATACTTATTGTGGGAATTCAACAACAACAACAACCACAACAACAACAATAACAACATCAGTGTAATATTGCGAATTCAGTAAAAACAATTGGCATGGAATCCTGAACGATCAATGCACAGAAACTAATTTTTTGCCAGGAACGGTGTTGTCGCACTTTTTTTCAAAATAAATAAAAAAGAAAACTTGAAAAAGAAAGCAAGTATTAGTATGAATATTTTTTAACATCTCTAGTTCCTGAGATTGGAACGAGCCTTCTGCGTCCTGGCTATTTCATGTTGAGTTTGAAGACAAAAATGTTTCTGCAAGCTACAGAACCATAATTTAAAAATAAATGTAGAAGAAAAAACCGATGATCGATTTGATTGGTAATTTTACTTTGAATCCTGTTATTCAAACATGCATATTTAATGTCTGTTTGCAGGTAGCCGAACCCTTCGACTATGCGTAGTAGGTATTTTAGAACTTACTGCGGCCTACTAGGCCTTGGAAATGTACAACTAATTTGGGTAGATTTTTAACTTGAATTTTTTAAATTTGTCCTGGCAGTGGCTGTTAAGCCTACTATTTTCGGTTTATGACTGCCAAGACATGTTTAAACGTGCTCGACACTGAACGCGTGAGTCCGATCTCACCACTCAGAGATCAGGGGAATATTTATCAGAAGATCCACATGAAAAAAAAAACGTTCACCACCGAGATTCGAACCCGCAACCTCCCGAGGCGGACACTTACCTCGAGACGACTGATATCATGAAATAAGAATGACATCATTTAACAGGTATTATCTGTTATTATATCAGAGTATTATCATGACGACTATAGTTGGCATTCTAGACAGATGGGCAGACCACTTCTGCAAAATACTAAACTACCCATCGTCCATAAATGAAGAGGCCATCCGGCGAATGCCGCAGGTGGAACTGAACCTGGCGTTGGATGAAGTCATTACTGAGGAGGAAGTCGACAGGGCAATCAGTTCACTATCTATAGGAAAAGCTCCAGGAGCTGATGCAATACCAGCAGAGATATATAAGACAGCTGGCCCATCCCTCACCAGAAGGATCACTGAACTCTTCTGTCACATGTGGGCTGAAGGTAAAATTCCGCAGGAGCTAAAGGACGCCTCAATCGTTCACCTGTACAAAAGAAAAGGCAACCGTCAGGAATGTGACAATCATCGTGGAATATCTCTACTCTCCGTAGCAGGCAAGATCCTAGCGCGCTTACTGCTAAACAGGCTCAACAAACACCTTGAACAAAGCCACCACCTCCCAGAAAGCCAATGTGGATTCAGAGCCGGAAGAGGAACAGTGGACATGATTTTTGCCGCTCGCCAAGTACAAGAGAAATGTCGAGAACAAAATCAGGCCTTGTACACCACATTTATTGATTTGACAAAGGCATTTGATACAGTAAACAGAGGAGGGCTGTGGATGATAATGTCTAAGTTTGGCTGCCCCAACAAGTTCATAACAATGGTGAAACAGCTACACGAAGGCATGTGTGCTCGTGTACTGGACAGCGGTGCAATCTCTGAAACGTTTCTAGTATCAAACGGAGTAAAACAAGGATGTGTACTCGCCCCGACTTTGTTCAGCATGATGTTCGCGGCCACGATGACAGACGCCTTCAGATCATTGGAGCTTGGAATACCCATAAAGTACCGCACAGATGGCAAGTTACTCAATTCCAGAAGAATGAAGGCCAAAACCAAAGTGGCTGGCGATATAATCAGGGAACTTGTATTTGCTGACGACTGCGCTCTAATGAGCAACTCAGAACTGAACATGCAGGTTGGAATGGACCAGTTCTCTGCCGCATGCAAAAATTTTGGCCTGACCATAAATGCCAAAAAAACAGAGGTCATGAACCAACCAGCACCAGGCATGCCGTACACAAAACCAGAGACTACAGTCAGCGGGCAGACGCTGAATGCCGTAGACAAATTCACATATCTGGGCAGCACTCTGTCGAGATCTGTCAGCCTAGACGATGAGGTGGCAAGCAGAATAGCAAAGGCCAGCACAGCCTTTGGTAGAATGCGCTCGATGGTCTGGGCACGTCGTGGCATCAGCGTCAAGACCAAACTCAAAGTCTACCGTGCAACCATCATTCCAACCCTACTATACGCTTGCGAAAGCTGGACTGTATACTCTGGACATGCAAGGAGGTTAAACCACTTCCACACAGGTTGCCTGAGGCGAATATTCCACATCCGATGGCAAGATCGTGTCACTGACATCGAGGTCCTCTCGAGGGCTAACATGCCCAGCATCCATGCACTGCTAGAAAAAGCACGACTAGGATGGGCCGGACACCTCGTCCGTATGTCAGACGAGCGGCTCCCAAAGAAGCTTCTCTACGGCGAGCTGAGAGAGGGATGGCGCGAGAGAGGGCGCCCAAAGAAACGTTTTAAAGACGGTCTGAAGGACTCACTAAAAAGTTGCCAGATAGACATCGACACCTGGGAATGTCTTGCGCAAAACAGATCTGACTGGAGAAGCGCAGTCAAATCGGGTGTAGCTGCCGGTGAAGATGACCGTGTTGTGAAGCCCAGAACAGACGAGAGACGCGGAAATCCCGAGCAGCGGGAACACCATCCCCTTCTACAAACCTCGTGTGCCCGATATGTAGCAGATATTTTCGTGCTCGCATTGGCCTGTTCAGCCACATGCGCACCCACACCCAACAGGGAAATCTGTGACAAGGATGATGTCGGCGGTCCTCATCGACAACGATGGACAGCTATTATTATTATAGTTGGCCCACTACACATCTCCGCAACCACCACCTCACCCCCCACCCTTTTTTTTCTCGTCCCGCGTTGCTACTGGCCTATTGTATTATATCAATAGATCGTATGTAAATGTATATATATATATACGAACATGTTCTTAGTTAGCAACATCACAGAGGTAACAGGATATACACACTTGACACTGACACTCTGCACCGCTTAAAAACACACCATACATGTTGGAAAGAGTTGAATTGAATATTATTTGAAAGAACCGCACAAAAATCGTTGAGATCATCCAAAGGTAAAAGACTTGTTTTATATATATATTAATGTATGCACATCCATTGTTGTTTTATGAATGTGTGTAAAAACACGCTTACATCTGTTTTCTTTAATTAAAGATGAAAGTTCACACATGTTTTTCGTCGCATTAGTTTTTACAGATTTAAGTGACTACAGAAGAGACTAGTTTACATGTAGAAGGTGTGAGGAAGAACAACCATTTGAAGTTATAATGATGGCTTGTTTTGTCAAAATACATTAACAAAAGCGACGGAAATCAGAGACTAAAGTGTTGTGGACATTACCGTGCGTATACTACGATTAGTGTTTGACAAGAACGTCAAAACCCCTACTTAATAAATACGTTTGAAGCCTATATTATTAGCAATAACAACTTATTCGTCTGTCGTTCGCTTGAAAATATAATGTTTATATAATGATGTCGCTTGTATAAACTTCACTGTCTTTTGTAGTTTACATATAGATCCATAAAGTTTCTGTACCAGTGTTGTTTCTCTGGGTCAGTGGACTTTTCTTAATAAATCATCTTCGGGGAAGTGCTGTAGTATGTGATCTGCAGTCTGGGGTGATTGCCCGCATGTACACATGGCTGAGTTGCCGGTCTTCAATTATGTGTTCTTGTAGCTACGGACTCTCGTTGCAATATCCACTACACTACAGTCAATTATCGTGTTAAATATCTGTAATTCTCATTTGTAATACCCATTTTATACGTATAAATTCGTTCTTAAGTGTTCAGAGATCTCTTTGTGAAAACATTGATTTTGTAAATCAATAATCAATCAAAGCCCGTCGCTCTTCTCTCATAGGCCATCGACAACATCTCACGAGCTTACACGGTCCCGGGCTCCTCTCTCATAGGCCATCGACAACATCTCACCAGCGTACACGGTCCTGGGCTCCTCTCTCATATGCCATCGACAACATCTAACCAGCATACACGGTCCTGGGTTCCTCTCGGTGCATAGGCCATCGACAACATCTCACCAGCGTACACGGTCCTGGGCTCCTCTCTCATAGACCATCGACAACATCTCACCAGCGTACTCGGTCCTGGGCTCCTCTCTCATAGGCCATCGACAACATCTCACCAGCGTACACGGTCATGGGCTCCTCTCGGTGCATAGGCCATCGACAACATCTCACCAGCGTACACGGTCCTGGGTTCCTCTCTCATAGGCCATCGACAACATCTCACCAGCGTACTCGGTCCTGGGTTCCTCTCTCATTGGCCATCGGCAACATCTCCCTGCATTTGTTGCTGCAATGACTATTGTTGGCTTGGTTTTGCTCATGTTGATATTCAGTCCCAGTTTGGCCGATTGCTCTTTCACCTTATCAAGTTTCTCTTGCATTTGACTATGACTGTGTGACAAAAGTACCAGATCATCTGCGTAGTCTAGGTCCTCCAATTGTGACAAGAGTGGCCATTGAATACCAGTTTCGACAGCCTCAGGATGGCCGCTGCTTTTTTCGAAAAAATAAAGGTTGACGTCTGACAGCGTACGAAAAAGAAGAAGAAGAAGAAGGAGAATACCAGTTTTTTTTTGGCTTTCGATTGATGTCTTCATTATCCAATCTAAATCCAACAATGTATCTCAGGAAAGGTGAGAGCAGGCATCCATGTCTCACCCCTGTTTGGATCCCGAAGCTGTCAGTCAGTACTCCTTCATGTACCACTCTAATAACTGTGTCTTTGTACATATTCTGGATGAGGGTTGTGTACTTCTCTGGTATACCATAGTGTCTCAACAGTTGCCATAGAGTACTTCGATCCCCGCTGTCAAACGTCTTTTCATAGTCTATAAAATTTGCGTATAGGGATGATTTCCATTTCAATGCTTTGGTCTAATATGATGCGCAGCGTAGCTATATTATCTGTGCATGATCTTCCCTGACGAAATCCTACCTGTTCCTCTCTGAGCTTTTTGTCTACTTCAGTTTTTAATTTGTCCAAGATGATTCTGTTGAATCTCTTGCCTGGAACCAACATCAATGTAATCCCTCAATAATTGCTGCAATCTGCCAGTTTAATCAGACGTCCTTCTTTCCAGTCTGTTGGTACTCTCTCCTTTTCCCAAATCTTCGTGAATAATCCTTGCAATGTATCAGTGGCCTTATTAATATCTGGCATTATGGCTTCTGCTGCTATTCCGTCTGGTCCTGTCGCTTTCCCTTTCTTGAATTTGGATATGGCTCTTTGGATTTCTATCTTACTTGGTGGGTTGCCGTCCAAGTGCAGTCTCCTCCGCTGGTAGGATGTTTGGTGTTTCTTGTGGTGGAGGTCTGTTTAGACTTTCTTTGAAATACTCAACCCATCGTTTCTGTTGTTCCTTCGATGATGTTAATATCTTACCTTCTCTATCTTTGATTGATTTGTCTGTCTGTATATATCTATTTGCCCATTTCTTTGGTAATTTCCTTTCTCTGCTGCTTCTTCTGCCCCCTGTGCCAGCTTGTCAATATATTCCCTTTTATTTTTTTTCTTATTCATATCTTGACCACTTTGTCTAAAACAGTATAATTACTTTGTGCTTCTGCTTTGGTGGCTCAAGTTCGGCAATTATTGAGTATAGCTTTCTTCTTTTTCATTTCTTCTATTTTATGTAATGTCTCTGTTGTGATCCATTCTTTGTGTTGATTTCTCTTTCATCCCACAGTTTCTTCACATGTCTTATTCCACATCTCTTTAGCCTGGTCTCACATACTATAAATGTCCATATCTTCATCCTCATATAGCTCTTAGTAAATCATATTCTGTGAAGTTCTGTAGTATATCTGCAGTCTTGGGTGCCTGTCCGCATGTACACAAGTCTAGATTCTCGTTGCAATATTCACTAAAGTCAATTGTCGTGTTAAATAACTGTTATCTCATTTGTAGTGCCCATTTTATAGATACAGATTCGTTCTTACGTGTTCAGACGTGATATCACCTTGGTGAAAACATTGATTTTGTACTGTATATATATTGTAAACATTTTCAGCTGCATTTTCAATCAAAACTAGATTTGTGATTGGTAATCTAAGTGACATGACTACAGTGTAGCTATACTACGAGAGCCGATAAGAGACAAGATAACACTATCCATTACCTCTGCACTAGAAATAGAAACATTGATAAATACGATTAACGAGTCTATAAAAGATATTGCTTGGGCTGTAATGGTAAAACTGTGAAGACCAATATAACCCAAAGTAACAGATGAAATACTCAAAGTATTTGAGAAAGAAGATCAACATTCAAATGCAACATATTCGAGAAGAAGAGGAAAATCAATACATTAATGTCATCAATGCGCACACACACACGCTCGCACGGCCACGCGCACGCGCACGCACACGCACACGCACACACACACGCACGCACGTACGCACACACACACACACACAATCTCTCTCTAACAAAATTGAAGAATGAAATAAAGATAACACAAAAAGAGTCGCGAGCTAGTAGACATCTTGTCACGACAAAATCAAAGACGATCAGAGAGGTCGATGAATAGTCCTAACTATAGAGACATATATTCTGAACAAATTGACTCACTATTGCTCGAAAATGTATAATAATAGTAAGAACAAAAAAGTTATCTTGTCAAGTAACCCGCCTAGGCAATCAGGGCCTTCGCATTGACCGTCCTTGGACACATTTGATTACAGCAAATGGGCAGATAGAGCGAAGGCGATGTGTCTCAGGTAGGTGTTCAGCGGGTGGTCACTGGGACGACTACATGAAGGTTATGGGGTTTTCCTTCCTCTGATTTCCATTGACAGATGTAAAATCGACAGCTTGATCTATTAGCAATTGACAGACAAATTGTTGTTTTATAGAGATCGAATGCTTTTCTGTAGTCGATGAAGGTGAACATCAAGGGATTCTGGTATTCTGATGCAGTCTCGATAAGGCAACAACTGACTGATGTATGGTCAAGGTGAACATCAAGGGATTCTGGTATTCTGACGCAGCCTCGATAAGGCAACAACTGACTGATGTATGGTCAAGGTGAACATCAAGGGATTCTGGTATTCTGACGCAGTCTCGAAAAGGCAACAACTGACTGATGTATGGTCAAGGTGAACATCAAGGGATTCTGGTATTCTGACGCAGCCTCGATAAGGCAACAACTGACTGATGTATGGTCAAGGTGAACATCAAGGGATTCTTGGATTGACACAAGAAATCAAGGACACCCTAAACATGAACATGGAGCAGAATGGTAGACTGACTGCTGATCGAGATTCCTATCGAATGGCTGTGATGAGAGCGGCACGTTCTATCAAGGACATGCTACGTCATGATGATAATGACACGCACGCATGTGCGCACGCAAGCACACACACACACACGCACACACACACACACACACATATATATATATACATATGATGGGCCAAGATTTCAAATACATGGGGAGCATTTTTGCTGAAGATGAAAGACTGATTCTAAAAATTGAAACTCGATACCGTAATGTATCTTTAACCACTACCTAAGCACCTGAACTTCAACTTTGTCACGCAATCGACAACTAATAACCAATATTTTCATTCCAACTCTGTGCTACCAACGTCAGGCGTGGTCTTTATGCAGGGCACAGGAAAGAAAAATGAAGAGTTCTGAAACAAACGGTTTGAGGAAAGTCATTACTATCACCAGAAGAGATCAAATGATAAATCGTACTTTTTGTACAGAGCTTAGCAAGACATAAAATAAGATGGCTCCTTCATCTGGTGAGTTTGCAACATGCTCAGCTTCTAATGCCTGTGTAAAAAATACAAGATTACGACCTTATGACAGGTGACAGAATATAAATAATACAACATAAGCCTTTCAACGAGTAAACGCAAGCAACATACTTGACCCAGTAAATGACTCCACCTCCTCACGGCGCTTGATAGCACAATTTGGTGGAGTGTGTGCGGGCGCACGCACGTATGTGCGTGTATGTATATATACTCATATTCCTCTATCCTACACACGCACACAAGATGGGTTTATTTGTATCCGGTTCACAGGCTCTAGGGGAGAAGTGCTCTACATTGTTAAAAATTAGTCGAGTGCGTAAATACAAACCTGATTTTAGAAAGTGAACATTCCTGGAAACTCTTATGGGCTTTGACATGTACGTTACAAAGAAATCCTTTTGTACGGGGAATTGTCTAGTTTTATCTATATAAGGCGAGCTGTATTTGAGGCCGGTGTGTAGTATACGTTCAGCTGGAGTGTTCAAGTTTGACATGCTGAAACAGAAACAGCTTTAATAGTGGTATTCTCTATTTTTATTTCTCTATGAATCCAGCTCTCGTCACATTTTCGTGTTTATATCTTCTGTCCTGAAATCTAGGAAGTCGTTAAGACTTCACCTTTCACTATATTGTGAACTGCATGTTTTCCCCGCTGTCCTTCGCCAGTGTTGCTGTCTATCCATCGCCAGCTTTGCTATCTCATCTGTCCATGGCCAGCTTTGCTATCTCATCTGTCCATGGCCAGCTTTGCTATCTCATCTGTCCATGGCCAGCTTTGCTATCTCATCTGTCAATCGCCAGTGTTGCTATCTGTCTCCCTGGTTTTTCCGCCCCTTTCTGAACATTATCGTTCCAGCGCAAACTGGTTCTTTCTTATTTTTGGTTTGGGGTTTCCATTTTGGGAGTGAATGGGTATTTTAATATTTCCAAAAATTGTTTCTGAAATGTGTATCGTTAGTCATTTCTTTGAGGATCTTCGCCCGTGTAACGGAGTCCGTGCATCCATACTGAAATTATCTTCAGTGTGTGCGTTTGTGTATGGCCATGTATGTGTGTGGTATTCTGATATTTTTGGGTAAAATGTGCAGGTAGGCTTTGTAATGTAACACGCGTCATTTAACAAGTGTTTCCCTCGAAAATCTAGTGTGTGGGTTCAGTTCTTAGCAATATGAGAATGATTTATTGGAACTGTGCCAGTAGTAAACAACGTCGATTCGAGATGGAACGCCATGTTTAAAGTGCTGACATGATTGCTTTACAGGAAATACAGTTTCGTGTTGTTGGTGAGCTGAGATTGGTAGGCTTCTGCAGTTGTTACAACAGACGGCATCTGGGACAAGCCATCCTAATACGCGAACTTTTGGTGACGGAGGGGTGGGACACATCCCTTTCATCCCTAGTGACGAGCTACAACTTCAGGCCATTAAAATCCATTAGCGAGGTGTGCTTTTGTGTCGGTGAATGTGTACGCAGGTAATGTGAAGGTGAATGGCCAGAAATGGCAGTGCCTAAATGAGATCCCGTGGCACGAACTTCATGTCATTTTCTGTGGTCACTTCAATGATAAAGGCAATTCTTGGGGCAACACCTCTGTAAATAAACAGGGCGAGTAGCTCGAAGGTGCGTTAGTCACGGCTGATCTCGTGTGCATTAACTGTAAAGGGGTAACCAGAATAAGGAGCCGCCCAGGGGATGACGACAGCGTTATTGACCTGGCTTTGGTGAATCCCTCAATGGCCCTAACATGCAGATGGAGAGTATTGTGGTATCATGGCGGTAACCACCTTCGTTGCAGTATATTGGTAGCGAAAGTGAGAACTAAAATAAAGCCGAGGGTATGTTTCTTCAAATATGACATCACAGGTAGGGATATTGTTGGCATAATTAGACGAAGGAAAGACTGTACGGCCATGACGGATATGAACAGCCACCTTGGTGGAATGAGGGGGTACAAAGAGCATGGGTTGACAAATGACTGGACCTTGCCCGATGGCAGAAGAGTAGAGCTCAGGGTGAACCTCTCAATCTACTGAAACAGATTGTGGGCGAGAAAGTGAACCAATTGAAGATTGTCACGAATGAAGCTAAGGCCACCATGTGGAAGGAATTTTGAGGGAGAGTGGCAGCTGAGAAGTCCATGAAGTTGTTCTGGCGACTGTACAAAACTATCAACGTATCTGCAATTAACAGTGGTATCACTAGCTTCCAGGAAGTGGAACTCTCCTGGAAAAGAAATGATGATGACAACGACACTGCTTAGTTCAAAGATTACCTGCAGCAGATAGAGGTCAGAGGGACTCGGGGGGAGATATTA